>JAMXBD010001174.1:0-457606 GCA_024138025.1 Combretum micranthum | reverse complement strand
TGAAACTACCCTTGCCCTTAGACTTGATGTGATTCAAACTTCTGACTTGTTCTGCTACAAGGGCGGAACATATGACTTGCCATCAGATATTGTGCTACAATTCGATGACTCGGAAATGAATGAACAGGTTTCCCATGTGAAAGAGTATGGTAGCAAAAGCAGCCACTATGAAAGCATTAACTCGATTTTCACTCCAGGTCACAACTGATACTGTAAAGGAATCTCGTTGCTTATGTAATTGTCAAAGTTTCCAAACCAATCCATCAAAGTAGTTAATCGGATGGAGAATTCATTGCAACCCTTCATGGCTTCAATTACTGCTTCTCTTTTTAATCCCAAAAATTCGAAATGATGCGCCGGACTTTGAGTAAGGCTTAATACATAGATCCCTTCGGAAGTGGGTGGGGCTTGGAGCAACCTAGCATATTCTTCAATGGTAGGACTTAGCACGTGTTGACCTAGACGGAATGCCACTTCATTGGGTTCCCAAAGATGAACAAGGCTCGAAACATGGTAATGGAACTTGGACTTTAGGTAAATTGAGGAGGACCCAACCTATCCTTAATGAATGATTGTTGATCGGGGTCAAAACTGACCAACCATCGGTCCAGTAACAGCATTGGATCCTTGAAAGTCTCTACTCTGGTTCCTTGATGAGACGAGCCCATAGGCCTATCGTTACTGTCCGAACTCGAGGAATCATTTCCTGAGATTTATAAAGACCCTATTAGGAGACAAATCCTAATTTTTTTTTTTAAAAAAAAAATTTACAACTCCATTTTTTGAAAAAAATTGGTCAAATCCATGAATGAATGCATGATTTGGTAAGGTTCTATAGGTTCCCCGGTCTAGCAAATCATAAGGCTAAACCGGAGTGGGAGTCTTTTCTTGATCTAGAGGGTGGAACCACAGCCCCCGGACCTTACTTCGAACTCCCGCTTAGGCTCTTAAGACGCCTGGGTTCGACCGTATCTACACACATTGTGTGCATACATGCAAATGCATATGCAAGTGAAATGAACTAATTTAAAATCTAAGTTACAGACTATATACAAGAACACATACAAACATATAATTAAACACAATATACAAAAATAGAGGATAAATTTAAATTTAAACTTAATGGCTAGCCCTCTTTTTTTTGAAAAAATAAGCGAGTCCCCAGTGGAGTCGCCAATCTGTCGAGCCTGGATTTTGAAAATCATCCGGTTCATTTCCCTAACCCGATTCATATTAAACCCTAACCCATTTAACATGAATCCTCGACTAGGGGTTAAAAGAAATTTTTAATTTTTGAAAACTTTTTAGAGTCGCCACCGATATAAATCGGGAAAAAAAAATGAAAGCCAGGATTAATGGGTCGGTTAATCCTAACTTAGCCACTAGTCTGCGAAAAGTTTGATTTAAAAATCAAATTTTTAAAAAAATACCAGATATCTGAGTTCGGGGGCTAACCTATTAAAACCTAAGCGTTACCACTTTAAATTTAAAATTTAGAATTTATCCTTTTCTATACTAAAAATTCAAACAAAACATTTAATAAAACAAATATCTACAAGTTTAATCATGCATTTTTATTTTATGTATTTTTCTTAGGATTTAAATATTAACAAACATTTATATTCTTCCTTTTAAAAAAAACTTATAATATATACAAAATGATTATTTCAAACTATCAAAACAAAATATATTTTTTCTAATTTTATTGTCGCCCCGTAGGTGCCTACGTACTCGCTAATCGAGATCAGACAAACGTAGTTCTTTTTATAAAGAACTTAATTTGTTAGTCAATTTATTTTTAAAATATTCTCACTTTAAGTTTATTAAATTTTGAATTTTTATGAAAACTAATTTTGATGATCCTATGATCTAATCAATTGAATTTTATTTTATGAAAAATATATTTTTCTAAGTTCAAAAATCATTTTTTCTAAAAAAACTATGATAATTCATGGCTAATTTAATGCTACATGAAAATCAATTTTGAAAACTTTGATGTTATCTTTATAGCAAATTTATAAAGATAATTTGATAAAAACTTAATTAATATCATGATTTTAAAAAAAAAAAAAATTTATCTTTATATACAACAACAATTTTGGTTTAAAAAATCTATTAACAATTTATTATTATTTCAAAATTCAATAATCATCACATATGTTCAAACATATTCAAAATATATCATAACAAAATTAAAATACAAAAAAAACATCACTCATGCATCAAATATATATTTAAAGATCAATCTATATGCAAATACATATTAAAAAATATCCAAAAATATCAAAAATTGCTAAAACATGTAAATTTATATTAAAAATAATTATTCTAATTTTTTTCCTGGATTTTTCTGAATTTTCTGGATTTTTTACGAATTTTTATTAATTTTTTCCTATTTTTTCCGAAATTAAATATATAATAAATAAATAATTTATAATACAGACTAACCTGGACCGTTGGATCTTCTTCGGATCAGATATGGAGCGTCTGATCTGTAGACTGAATCTGGACCGCAGGATCTGATGACTTTTATCTGGAGCGTTGATTGCTTTGATCGAATCTGGACCGTCTGATCCTCTGATCAATCTGAACCGTAGGATCCTCTGATCAAATCTGGACCACAGGATCTTCTGATCAAATCTGGATCGTCTGATCCTCTGATCAAATCTGAACCGTAGGATCCTCTGATCAAATATGGACCACAGGATCTTCTGATCAAATCTGGACCACAGATCTGCTGACTTTTGACCGACGACCGTTGACCGTTGACCGATCACCGTTGACCGACGACCGACCGGGTTGGATTCGGATTTCGGTCGGATTTCGGTGCTCCGTCGGGTGAAGAAGATGATCATGGTGGTTTTCGAGCGTTCCTCGGGCCGTTCCTGGTGTTTTCGAAGCCTCCAACTTTGTCGGCCCGACGTGATTTGGTGCGCAGCGGCTGGTGTGGTTCACTCCCAGAACCACCAGAAGTGGCGGTTCGTGTGGTGTTGACGGCGGCGAGGATTTAAAAAAAATTCGAAAATTTGCAGAACTTCCCAAATGCAAATTCGAACAATTCTAAACACTATAATCAATCAAAAACACTTCCTAGATGATCCTAACACTCTTTAATTGGATCGAAATCCCTCCCGATCACTCGAATTTGCAAATTTTTGCAATTCGAACACTTCTCTCTATTTCAGATCTCGATTGGTAGTGTATGTTTCGTGAAATTGAATTGTGGTTTCTGCTTGTGGGGTGATCCTATTTATAGATTTCGAAACAATTTGTCATTTCGAAGCTTCGTACTTGTTCAATTTTTGAATCACGAATCGTTATATTTTTTCACATAAGAACGATTCAAAATTGGACTCGATTCGTGATTGTTGGTTCAAATGATCACGAATATTATGTTTATACATCATAACTCTTCGATAAGTGTGTTTAATTTGATCAAAGAACACAATCCGGCCAATTTTAAAATTTGAAAGATCATGTCTATTCGAATTTTTTTCCCAATTTTCATACTTTGATTAAGATGTCTTTTGGAATGAAAAAATATGTGAATTATGTACATATTGATGTATCCCATGCCTAGTTTGTGTCTGTACAATCAATTTCGAAAAAACACAAAGATTCGTTGCTCAAATAAGGTCTCAAAGTGATGAACCGAAGTGTCTTTTGGAAAAAAAATTGAACAAAAAGAAGCAAAATCTGCCTTAGGCTAGATTCGAACTTGGGTCCCCTTGCTTTGTGTCCATGGTCTAATCCGTTAGGCCGTTGGCCTGTGCCTTGGTCATATAGCTAACCCACTAATACTTAAGACTAATAGAATATATGTTATATTAATCTCAAATAATTATTTATTTTAATTTTTCTTACATATATTTTATTTACATTACTATTATTCATTTAATTATTTTATTATACATATTTTATTCCTTTATTTTTTATTTTTTCTCTTTTTTATTATACTATTGTTTATTATTTTTATTATTATATTTTATATTTTTAATAAACTCAATCATGACATTAATTTATTCTAAACTTAAGCCTAATTTTTAATTGGGCAAAAATTGGGTGTCTACAATGACCTACTTTCCCATATGCAAAGCAAGCTCCAGGAGTCCACTTACATTGAAATGATTCATGAGGCCCAATGCATATAGGACATCGCTTATCAAATGGAATGGAAGGCATAGAAGTCTTCACTACTTATCCCGAACTTGGTTTCTTACCCATATATGGTCGCTTGCCTTTGTTAACATTACCAAACCTTGAATAAGGAGTGTATGATGTCACCGATCTCTTGCCCATAAATGTAGCACAATTATCCCTCTGAGCTTTCTTTTCATTATTAATTTGTTCCACTAACTTCACTTTGATTACTGTTTTAGACAGTGTTGATAGTTGAAACTTCCTTGACCTCACTCTTAATCTCCATGTCAAGCCATCTTGAAACTTTTTGAACCTTCATACTCCATCATTGTAACTTGTACCAGCAAATCTAAGCAGTCAGCAATATTTTGCATGATATTCTTCACAGTTTTATTTCCCTTGCCTTAGACTTAGTCAACTCGATATCATTTGCTCTCGTACTGTGGATGGAATGTATTGCAAGAAAAAGGCTTCCTTAAATCTAGTCCATGGTATCGTCTTACATATCTTCACTATTCAATTCCACCAGTATGCATCTCCCTTCAACATATATATGGCTAATCAACTTTCCTATGCTCAGGACTTCACAAGCTGCAAATGCTTTCTCAAGCTCCACTATCCAACCTTCCGTTCTAGTCGGATCCAAAACAGTTCCATCAAAATCAAGTACCAGTCTAACAAAATCATGCAACTGACTTGATCATTCTGGTCTCCCATTGGTACTTGTTCTTGTCTCACAATTGATGGACTATATTGCTGCATAAATTGTTGTTGTTGTTGATACTGTTGAACTATTGCAAACATGTCTCTAAACATAGTGAACACATATTCGATCTCCTGTAGGCATCTGAGGCATAGCTGGATATGCTAGCATTTGAGGAAGTTGCGGATTTGGTGCAGTAGAAGCCGAAGCTAGTGATGGAGTCGAAGTGGAAGCTGGAATACTAGCTGATGCAGAAGCTGAAATAGTATACTGAGAAGGAGGTGGCATACTCTCTCTTTCCGAAGATTGTCGAGTTACTCTTCTTAACTTATCCATCTTTTAAATAAACATGCAACATATGTATGACGTATAATAATTTTACAATGTCAAATCAACATCAAAACAATTAATAGACCAAGTAGACATTATAACAAAATACTTAATATAAACAAGTCCTATATACGTCTAACTAAACTCACCGCATCTAAGGTCAAGTCACCACTATTTAATCAAACAATTTCATAAACATAGCTCTAATACCATCTGTAAAGACCCGACCCTCTAAATCCCGAGACTTAGAGTACCGATCCCCCAATCACATATAACGTTTTCCACATTATATGTAAGGTTGTTCTAAAACTAATAGTTATGAAAATTGTTGATCAAAATTACTAAAACTTTATAAAGAACTTTTAACAAAACAAGATGCTAACAAAAGCAATCTATACATACATTACATATATATGCAACGTTTAGTGTCAATACAAGGCACTACGAATTACAAGTTTTCTTAAATCAAAAAGAATCCTAGGGATCTTAAGGTCTTTACAAAAATAGGCTTCTATCAAGCCTTCTATACATAACTTTTCCTTTAGCAAAATTCTTCCTAAAGTCCAGGTGTTCGAGTCTATTCGTCCTACTCATCCATGAATCTCTTAAAGTCGACCCCGTAACCCAAATCATTATAAAACTCGTCTCCAGTACCTGCAAAGCTGCAAAGTGAGCCAAAGGCCCAGTACACAATAACATATGCAAAAACAAGTCATCAGCCAACATATATCCAATGAAATGCATCAGTAACAAGTGATTATCTTTATTAATTTTCTTTTCGCAAATCAAACAGGGGGGTATCCAAACCCCGAATCACACTCTGGGCATTCAGGGATCTTGAGTAACAGCAGCTGCTCAGGGGGTTAATATAAGCAGTCCGAATACTTATATCTCCTATATCTAATTCACAAAGATAATAGCTTCATTTAGGGTTCAAAAGCCGTTGCCCGACTCTACTTAAACTCAGTCCATAACATGAGTCTAGTTCACAAGTTCTCATAACCTTTGAACTAAATCAAGGTATTTCCCCCAAGTTTAAAGCAAACGTTACTCAGATACTATTCCCCCTATTGGCTACCCACTTAACCAAAAAGAATCGCTATTGCATCATAGCGTACATTGCATCAGGTAAAGTCATTACATCATGACTTGGTTAAGCGCCTAACTAACATGTCATTGCATCATGACAGTGTGCTACTCCTCGGACCAGATTAAATAGCGTAAAAGACATCCTATTCATTCAAATATTAAGCCGAGTCAATTTAAGTCAAATTAAGAATGCCTAATCCTAGCAAACATCAAACAAGCTATTGCGTACCTGAACCCGATAGTATATTACTATAGTCTCTCGGTGATGAACTAACCGAAGAACTCTGATAAAGCCCAAGGCCCACACAAAAATACAATAGTCCAATCCTTAATAGTTGAGCCCAATCGGACAGTTTAATGTGAATCCCGATCGGTGCCCTAGCCTCTACTCTCTTTCAGCAACACTTTCACTTTGTAAGTTCCGCTCCCTATCTTCTTCCTCTTGACTTAGATTTCTTTTAGAAAATTAGGGTTTCTTCTTGTTGTGTATTTCGTTTACTATTATATTGATTTCTAACTGTTTGTTGTCTTATGTTTTTCCGTGGAAGGAAAAAGATGGCAGCTTGTGGGTGATTAGTAAGGTTTCTGGAGTTCGAGCCTCCAGTAGCTCCTGATGGTACCTTTTGATTAAAATCTGGTTGTTCCTTTATTTTCTTTCCTCTTTTCTATTTATACACGGTTGTGTATAGAAGTTGTTACAAATGCATGCTGTTTCCAGCTGTCCTATTCTGTTACAGATACTACACTTGCTGACTATTTCTGATCTATTACACATGATGCTATACTTGTCTTAACTATTTCCATACGATGCTATACATGACTCCTCTTGTACTTTAAGGTACATAGTCTTGTAAATATGCTGGCTGCTTTCTATTACGTACATGAGTCATAACATGTTCCTCCTCCTCTGGAAAAATCACCTTGTCCTCAAGGTGATAATCTGGAAAGTCCCTTTTAAAATCATTGAGATCTACCCAAGAGGCATCCTCTAAGGGAAGAGACTCCCACTGAACCAACAGTTGTTTAAAAACTTGCCCTTGTCTGTGAATCACTCGTGAATCCAATATTACTAAGGGTTTGACAATTGGATAATTGGCATAAGAGTCCCCTGGTAACGGAACCACAGTAGTAGTAATACCCTTGGCTTCCTTCAACAAAGAAACATGAAAAACAGGATGTATTTTTATGTTTCGGGAAGAAGTAATTCATAGGCCACAGAACCAATACGACTTTTAATTTGAAATGGCCCAAAGTATCTGCGTGAAAGCTTAAATGAAAGCCTATAGGCAAGAGATGTTTGCCTATATGGTTGAAGCTTCACATACACCCATCTCCCACTGCAAATGCTCGATCTGTCCTGTGCTTATCTGCTAATTGTTTCATGCGTAACTGAGCATGACTCAAATTTGATTTTAACAATCTCAATAAATCATCTCTAGTTTTCAACTCCTGATCAACCGCATCCACATGTGTTTGCCCTTGAACATACTTAGAAATGGTTGGAGGAAGTCTGCCATATAACACCTGAAATGGTGTTAAATGAGTACTTGTATGATAACTGGTATTGAAACAGTACTCTGCCCAAGAAAGGAATTTGGGCCACTCCTTAGGATAATCCATAACATAAGCCCTTAGATACTGCTCCAAGCATCTGTTCATCACTTCGGTTTGACCATCCGTTTGAGGATGGTAAGCTGAACTCATCTTCAAAGTGGTACCACTGAGCTTAAACAGCTCACTCCAAAATTTGCTCATGAATACCTTGTCCCTATCTGACACAATCGATTTGGGAATTCCATGTAATTTGACTACTGTATCCACAAATAATCTAGCTACAGAAGTAGCAGTATAATGAGCTGTGAGACTCCCAAAATGAGTATACTTGGATAAGCGATCCACTACTACCATAATAACAGAATAACTGTTTGACAGTGGTAGTCCTGTAATGAAATCCAAAGAAATATCCTCAAACACTTCATCAGGAATTGGAAGTGGTTGCAATAACCCAGCTGGGGATGTGTTCAAATGCTTAATCTGTTGACACACATGGCAACACTTCACAAATTGTTCCACATCCCTCTTCATATGAGGCCAAAAGAAAGATTCTGAAAGTCGCTTAAAAGTTTTCAAAATTCCTAAATGACCCCCTGTATGAGCCGAATGAAATTCTAATATCAAAGAATTGATAATAGAAGAATGAGGAGGGATAAAAATTTTTGACCCTAAAAACAACAAATCATTGTTGGCTTTTAAAGGCCAAGGTAAAGAGACTCCAGCTACACAATCTTCAAACAACTTCTGCCACTCCTTATTCATCTTGAACTCTGTCTTAAGTAGTGTGACAAAGTCAAAGGATGGTAGAGAAATAGAATTCAACTGGGGTAAAGAAACAAATTGGCGAGAAAGCATCTGCCACAACATTTTCAGACCCTGGTTTGTAGACAATTTCATAATCATAACCCAAAAGCTTCACCAAATACTGTTGCTGTTCAGGTGTTTGAATAGTTTGAGAAAGAATTTCCTTCAAACTTTTCTGATCTGTCCGAATAATGAAATGTCGACCCAACAAGTAATGTCTCCATTTTTTACCGCCTCTACCAAAGCAACCATTTCGCACATAAGTACTAGCTTTCTGTAATCTCAAAGAAAATTTCTTACTAAAAAATGCAATGGGATGATTTCCCTGATGCAACACAGCCCCCATGCCCATACCTGAGGCATCTGTATCAACAATAAAATTCTGTGAAAAATCTGGTAAGGCCAAAACTGGAGTGGTCATCAGAGCTTTTTTAGCTTCTCAAAAGCTGAAGTAGCCAAAGGAGTCCACACAAAAGCATCTTTCTTGAGAAGATTCGTTAGTGGTGCAGCAATAGTAGCATAATGTTGCACAAAACGCCTATAATATCCTGTGAGTCCCAAAAATCCTCTCAAGTGGGTAGGATTACTTGGCATAGGCCAATCCTGAATGGCTTGAACCTTTGCTGGATCAGGAGTAACTCCTGAAGCAGAAACCACATGTCCCAAATAATCCACAGTAGTATGCCAAAAAGGCATTTACTGCGCTTCAAATAAAATTCATGTTCCTTGAGGCATGATAGAGTAATCTCCAAATGATTTAAATGATCAGAAAGAGATCGGCTATAAATGAGAATATCATCAAAAAAAACAATGATGAATTTTCTCAGATAAGGCCGAAAAATAGTATTCATAACAGACTGAAATGTAGAAGGAGCATTAGATAAGCCAAATGGCATAACCAAGAATTCATAATGTCCTTCGTGGGTTCGAAAAGCTGTCTTATGAATATCATCAGGATACATACGTATCTGATGATAACCTGCTCGCAAATCCAATTTGGAAAATATAGTGGCTCCATAAAGTTCATCTAAAAGCTCATCAATAGTAGGAATGGGAAACTTATCCCACACAGTGGCTTGATTCAAGCTCTGTAATCCACACAAAATCTCCATGAACCATCTTTCTTTTTCACCAATAAAACCGGTGAAGAAAATGGCTGGTACTTGGCCTTATGATACCCGAAGTCAACATTTCCTGAACCAACTTTTCCATCTCTTCTTTCTGATAATAAGGATAACGATAGGGTCTGACATTTATGGGCTGTGATTCATTCTTCAAATGGATATGATGTTGAACATCACGTAAGGGAGGCAATGATGATGGAGTCTCAAAAATACTGGGAAATCTGCCCAATAGTTCCTCAACCGAACTATTGCAGGTGGTATCAATCAGTGAACTATCCGTCTGAGCCACCAAACTAAACAAACCAGCAATTTGATCAGATTTGATCAATTTGTTTAATTGAGGAGACTCTATCCGCTTGGGCAAAACAGAGGAAATACCATGTAAACAAACGTGATGTCCATCCAAAAAAAAATCCATAGTAAGATGAGCATAGTTCATAGTAACAGGCCCTAAAGTTTGAAGCCACTGTATTCCTAATACCAAGTCTGCCCCCTGTATAGGAAGAACATACAAATCAACATTCAGCTGTAGGTCTCCCAAAATTAATGGTACTTTCTCACAAAAGCCTGTACAACTCATGTATTCCCCATTACCAATCATCACTCTAAAAGTAGGAGTAGCTAAGATAGGTAAATGTAACTGTCTGGCCACATGTTCCTGTATAAAATTGTGAGTGCTCCCAGAGTCTATTAGAATAGAGACCGACTGTCCCCCAATACACCCTTCAAGTCTCAAAGTTCTAAGGGCTTGTGTGCCTGACAAAGCATGATAACTGATCTCGATAGGATTGTCCAAAGAATCCTGAGATATCGAATCTAATGAGACTGGATCACTAGTATCATCCTCAGTTGGAAGTATCAACATAAGAAATTTTGCTTTACAAATATGGTCTTTATTAAATTTTTCATCACAATTAAAACAAAGACCCTTCTCTCGTCGAACAGCCATCTCAGCAGGAGATAGTCTTTTAAAAGGTAAAGGTTTTTTTGAATATGTATTTGGAGTAGTGGAAGAAGATGAAGAAAAAGTAGGTTTAGGAGTAAAAGGTTTAGTTTTAAAGGATGTAGGAGGTGTATAAGTGGAAGAAATACCAGGTTTAGAAAAAGATGAACTATGTGTAAGAGATGTAGAAGATGAAACAGTATATGGTAAAGTGTGTGTAAACTTGGATTCAAAAAGCTTAGCTAAACTCATTGCTTGAATTAAACCAGTAGGTTGACTAGCTAAGACCTCCTGCTGAAGTATAGGTTTAAGACCTGAAACAAAACACTCATGAGAAAACTCTCAGATAATCCAGTCACATGATTAGATAATGATTCAAACGCATGTTGATACTCAAAAACAGTTCCAGTTTGAACCAACTTAGACAATCTTCCCTGTGGATCGTATAGAGAAGGACCGAAACGATGTTCCATAGCCTTCAAAAATACAGGCCAAGTAGAAATTAAACCACTCCGAAACAACCATTGATACCAATCTGCAGCATCATCTTCCATTGCAAAAGATGCTATCTTTAATCTTTCAGAATCAGGAACATTATGTAAATCAAAAAATTGATTGGCTTTAAAAATCCAAGACATTGGATTGTTCCCGGAAAATTTAGGCAATTCCAACTTCATATTCTTGAGGAAAGAATATTGAGATTCCCCTTGAGTCGAATGTCCCTCAGGAGAAAATGATGAGTTAACATGTGAATTAGAATTCGAATTAACCTGATTCTCCATTTGCAATTTAACAAATTGCAAAACCTGACTCATATCAGATAATAATCTATCTGTTTTAGATTCAAGAGATAGGATCTTACTTTCATGCGACTGTAGATCCTCCTTCAATTGAGACCAACTGCGAGTACCATCAGCCATTGCCACAATGATGAAAACTCAATGAAAGCACCAATGATAAAGCCCACGGCCCACACAAAAATTCAATAGTCCAATCCTTAATATTGAGCCCAATCGGACATTAATGTAAATCCCGATCGGTGCCCTAGCCTCTATTCTCTATCAGCAACACTTTACTTTGTAAGTTCCGCTCCCTATCTTCTTTCTCTCTACTTAGATTCCTTTTAGAAAATTAGGGTTTCTTCTTGCTGTGTATTTCGTTTTATATTGATTTCTAACTGTTTGTTGTCTTATGTTTTTCGTGGAAGGTAAAGATGGCAGCTTGTGGGTGATTAGAAGGTTTCTGGAGTTCGAGCCTCCAGTAGCTCCTGATGGTACCTTTTGATTAAAATCTGGTTGTTCTTTATTTTTTTCCTTTCTATTTATACACAGTTGTGTATAGAAGTTGTTACAATTGCATGCTGTTTCCAGCTGTCCTATTCTGTTACAGATACTACACTTGCTGACTATTTCTGATCTATTACACATGATGCTATACTTGTCTTAACTATTTCCATACGATGCTATACATGACTCCTCTTGTACTTTAAGGTACATAGTCTTGTAAATATGCTGGCTGCTTTCTATTACATACATGAGTCATAACAAACTCCTAACTGAAATAGGAATATCAAAATAATAAATAAATAAATAAATAAATATAGATTTCACATTCACAAATATATGTTATATCACAATTCTAAATTAGTTATACAAGGAAATTCATTAAACTTTGCATAGAGTCTAAATATCAAATTCATGCTTAAAACATGTTTAATTAACTCATATATACAATAGGAATTTATATATGAAGTAAAGATTGAAAAATTGAAGAAGTTTGGATTTGTAAAACTCAGGGGATACACTGTCATCCAACGCTTGCAAAATTTGATTAAACGCCAGTAGCGTAGGTAGTTTACACCGGCGGCGTTTCACTTCGGCGTTTAAAAATCTGGTTCTGTTCCACTTCAATACCGCCCCATACGCCGGCGGCTTAAACTCTTAAATTGCCGGTGTATGTTTTGAAGAACAAATGCTAGCAAAATTTATTGTAAAAGCCGACGGTGTTCAAAAGCGATGTTAAGAATTTTACTTCTGTTTGATTCCAACGCTAACTCTACGCCGGCAGCGTTGAATTTCCAGATGCCGACATACGTTCAAAACAGACTTATTCGACAGAACACAAATCCCTTGTTTTTTATTTTACAACTTTCCTACCTATAACACTTTTAAATCTTCTTCAACTTCATTTTTAGTTTCATATACTCACTCCTATCTATGCTACTCAATCCTAGCAACTCAAAACATGAAATCAACACATTTGATCACTTCAAATCCCACTTCCATTCATTCTCAATTTTAACTATTCAAACTATCTTTATTTTCTTCCAACACTTCATATCACTACCACAATACATAAATAAACTCACACACTAACAAAACACATTCCTAGCTAATTTCAATGCATGAACAAGTAATTTAGATAACACTAAACTCATTTCATCCAAGATTTCATAAAGCTACTATAAGAAATGAAACAAAAAAGGTTATACTTATCAACTCACTTGAATATGCCTTGTCTTGGAGAGAACTTTGATATTCAAAGCTTGATATTGTTCTTGGTTTGGACTTGGAAGTTGGAATGGAGGAAGAAGAGAAAAGAAGAAAGAAAAGGAAAAATTCGTATAAAAGGAAGGGCTGCCCAAAAAGGAGTCCAATTAAGCAATTTTGAGGCTTAAACTTATCTCTAATTTGACTTTAAGGCATATGCAACTTTAGTTTACATTTTGAGTGAATTTGAGCTTCATTTGGGGTTCATTTAGGCCTAATTAATAACTTAACTAAGGAAAATTTCTACCAACTAATCTTAATTAAAACCTAAGTTGATTTTATAGATCTAATCTTAACTTAACATCTTAATGTATAAAAAACACAATTAATTTTATACTACACACACATTAATATATATAAAACAAGAATATTAATTTCACTACATAAACAAAATAACACATTTAGACTATTACCAAACACAGCTACCATAATCATTATGCCCATTTAATTCAACAATTAAGATAAATAAACAAATACATGGAAATTAAATAGAATTTAAATTTAGATCATTTCATTTTTAAAATGAGAAAAATTTGGAGTAATTTTCTTAAATCATTTCCAAAAACTTTCATTATATAATTAATGATTTTCATTTTCAAAACGTATAAATTTAGGTGATTACACATTCCATTTAAGTTGCTAAAAATCCAATAGGGATTTTCTCTTCACATATTTTTTCTTTGGCTTTTGGAAAAGAAAAGATAGAAAAGAAAATGTCCATCGCGCAAGTTTTTTTGCTTCTTAGGCCCTTACTAATAAAGGGCCTCTTCGACTAAGGAGGCATTCTGGTAGTAAGGCTGATCTTCATCCATTTTCGTTCGATGGGGAAAGAACTTCTTTTTCATTACTGCCCGAACAATTAGATATCCAACTCATAATCGCAATGACCAGTTGCAAGAGTGAAGTTCTGCGAATTGAGCTATATTCCCCAAGCCAAGTGAAGTGTGCATGAAGGAGTTAGATGTCTCTTCTATTCCTTTCTTTCCTTGACACAGCTGGGTCATCTTAGACTTGACCTTGCTTGTGAAATAAACCATCGAACCTATGGTCCAGCACAGCATGTGAAGCCAAATCAAGAAGTGTGTTCACTTATCTTTAATTTGAATTCAGAGACGGAACTGAATATTTTCAAGAATTTCTTTAAAGCAAAGATAAGTATAAGAAGATGTCCGAATTATTTGGGATATTATTTAAGTTAGTTGAACTATATCCATGAAGATAAGGAGAAGATTGGATAATGCTGGATTTTATGTTGAAGATTTATTCCAGTTTCAAACTTATCAAATATGAAACACATCTTATCTTTTTAGATATCTTGACATGGGTATTAGATTATTTATTATCCTAAAATAATTAGCACGCAAGGAATATTATAATAAAGATCAAGTCAGCCGGATATTTAAATTTCAAAATGTCTAAATATGACGATTTTTTTCCATATTTCTAGCTAGACGAGCGAATAACAATTTGTTTGTTGAAGATAACCGTCGTCATGAGGGACATACAAGCAAGCAGCAGTTCAACATTTCCATACAAGAAATTAACGCACCATATTCAAGTGAGCTACTATTCATTACTCACCATTTTACTAATGTGAGAAGCTTCGTTAGAACTCGATATTGCTTTATGCACTTATATTTAGAGATTTCAATATATCTTGATTTATAAACTTTATTACTTTTTTTGTTGATAGAGTTTAGTGAGAGGATTACTTTTAGTATTTTAAAGATATGTGATAGTGAAGTGAGTAAGGCTAGTAAGACAAAGCAAGATTGATTGGTGCTTATAATCTCTTATTTTGATTGGATTAGCAAAACGAACCATTGTGGATTACCAGGTCTCCAGTAGTGGAGCTAGATAAGATGATTGACTCATAAGAAGAAATCTCTATAAATCTTATGCTTCATTTACTTTTCTGTAATTTATTTTTATTATTCCTTTATTTGTTCCATAAATGTTAAGGGGAATTTTTTTATCAAAAAGATTTAAACTCGAAAATGAATTTTATTGTTGACACTTAAACTTGGTTTTAAATTATCTTAAATACAACAAGCTTAGTCTTAAGAGCTACATTTTCATTCTATATCTTTCTTTTTTCTTTTCCTTTTTTTTTTTATTTTCTAAACTTTTACGTTTGTAAGATTATAATTTAAATTTCACGTTAGTATATAAATGTGTTGGTTGTATTGCTACGATGATACTCAAGTTTCGTTTAGAATGGATAAATAACAACGATAAACATATGTACATAAATAATGATAGATGATACTTTTGCCATGCACATATTAGTCTTACAACAATAAATTTGTGACAAATAACTACATGGATAGTTACATACATGAGCATAAATTGGATATATGGACAAAGGGAAAAAAAATTTTAAAATAAATTATTGATGATATCAACAAAACAAAAGTAAAATATTATATGGCCTTTTATTATAAAATAGGATAATTAAAATTCATTAATGTGTGTTTGGCAAATTTTGATCATATAGGATAATCACTATACATGTACAGTTAACCTGTTACAAATACATGTTAATGTACAATTGTAAGATTAACGTATTTGTCATTATAGCATGGATGAAATAGTTTCTACCTACTGGAGAAATGAAACCAGAATACGAATGCTTTATAAAATAAAGATGGCAAAATTGAAAAATATTAAAGACAAAAAAGCAAAGTAAAACTATAGTAAATTTATATTAATGTACAGTAATTAAAATAAGGTAATTTAAATTATATAACTCTGTTGAAAAAACATATACACGTTGAAAAGGAAAAAAAAAAAAAGAACATAAATATGATAAACGTATTATCAATGATAAACGTGATGATATCTTAATTTATGATAAGTTAAAATTTGAATAATAAAGTTGTCATTGATGGTAAATGAATGTCAACATAAAGAAAAAGATTTAACTTAAACTATCGAGAATCACATTATTAGCAAATATAATGATATAAATCATTGGCTTTTTGCCTTTGCGAATTATATTCTATTACAAGCATCTGGAGGAGGGGCAAATGTTAATCGTGTGAGATTGATGTAAAATTTAAAATTGTGAAATTGAAAATACATTAAAGACACAAAAGAGTAGTGTTAAACTATTGTGAATTCATATATATATATATATATATTAATATATAGCAATGGAATTCAAGTAATGGACAAATTGCATAGCTCTAGTGAAAAAGCATATATACGTTTGAAAAGGGAAAAAGAAAAACATAAAAGGAATATGATGTGAGAATGGGAAAACTTAAAAAAGAAACAATATAAAACAATATATCAAAAGATCTTGAGACATATTATTAATCACAAATTGATGATATTTTAATTTAATATGTTAGTATTTGAAAAATAAAAATGTTATTAATGGCAAATGAATGATACCATAAAGAAGAAGATATAAAACTTAAATCATTGATAGAAATATTGTGTGATTAGCGAATTCAATTACAGTTACAGATGGCTTTTTTTTTTTTTTCAATTATGTTTTATTAGAACTTTTTGGTAGAGGTGTGGATGTCAATAACATGAGATTAATATTCATGTTACTCGGCTACAAGAATTTTGACATAAATCGTTGACATAAATTAAATTATTTATGGAAATTGTCATTAATAACATATGTAGTGGCACCAACATATTATGTATAATCTTTTTTTTTTTTATCTTATGGTCATTTGTAAATATTGATCCATCAATTATTTTATACCTTAAATTTCATTATATCACTGTATTTAACTTTTTCAGATGCATTGAGGGTGCACTGTCTCCATTATATGTAATTTAGTCTTCGGTTTTAAGTAGCATTCAATAATTTTAATTATATATAATATATATAGCTGCCCTCCTTTATTAAAAGGGACCAAAATAAGGCTGATTTTTTTTTTTTTTTCCTTTTTGGCCATCTCAAAATAAGGCTGATTGATAGCCTAAAAAGAAACACTGAAACAGGTTCACTAGCCTTCATGGTTGGTTGTAAGTTGCAACATGATCCTTGGCCGGTTAACTGGTCTTTTATGTGATGGTTAATTGGTTATCATATACATATTTTTGCGACACCCTTCTCAAAATATCCAAACATTAGGATCATGAAAATCTTGTTCCACAATGGATTAAGTTATAACGAAATTTAACATTTGACTATATTGCTTTACCATATCTAATATACCATAATCAAATATTAAAATTTTGATAATACTTTTAATAATACAAAATTTGTAGTTCATTCAAGAAATTGATTATAACTTAAATTATTTCACTAATGCAATAAATCCATTAAATTTGCCATTTTACCTAATCAGGGACTCAACATTTCACTTTCCAAGAATTACTAAACCATGGATCCATTATTCCTGGATCTACTTGATTCCAAATTCACATTATCAAATATCATTCATTTCTTAAACTCAAGATATAGACTCCTTCATATTGAGATTAAATTACTATTTCTGTATTACCTAGCAAGATTTATTTCTTTATGGGTAAATTTCTACTCTTACACGAATTCCATGGTCATTGCCAAGGTTTGATTTTCTTGCAATTGATATAAATTGTATTCTGGTATCCCAATTAATTTGTAAAAATCTCACGAGCATTGCAAATCCTCACCTTAACGGTTGTGGATTTCACATCATTCTCGCAATGCTGCTCTACCACTAGTAAGTCAACCACCGACAAATTTAAAGAGCATAAAACTCTTGGATTTTTGACACTCCGATAGAAGACTTCAAGATTTTGCTTCGAAGTCTCCTTTCTCTCACTGAAAAATATCTGTTCTTTTCACTAATACATCTCACGGCATGTGAGAATGAACTTAGAATTAGATATATGCATGTGGATGGGTTATTCAAGCCAATTTGTTAAATTCACAAATGAAGTGAGTTGAGAACATGTAAGCCATTTGGGCTTGTCTCACATAGCTCGTGACTTAAAGCATCCCAACTTATTGTAGATAGGGTTGGCCAATAAACTAGCACTAATATATACATATATATATATATTAGTTTAAATTTGAATTGGGTTGTTATTTAAATAATGATTGATGATGAGATATCAAAGTTATTCAAGTAAATTTATTACAAATACATCAAGAAATTCCATATGTAATTAAAAACTTTTTTATTTTTAATTTAAAAACATATACTTTTATTGTAATTAATCATAATATTTATTATCTTTTTTAAAGAGAATCTTAATGGTTTGTTGGCTTAGCCCACTTAATCCACCAACCCCACCAGCCCACTAACCCACACAAGGCAAGAAATTTTGGCCCACATTATACTGCAAGTTGAAATGGGTTCGCCTGTATAACTTGTCTAATGAAGTTGGGTGGGATGGGTTGGCTTGGCTTATATGGCCTGTTTGCATAGCTCTACTTTGAGTGAAATTATTATATTTGGTTTCATTTGCTATTTGATGTTTGGAAGTATTTTTAGGAATCAAAATTATAATTTTCAAGAAATGACAAATTTTGATGTAAAGAGGGAGTCTTTAATGACATGTTTGATAGATTGGAATGAAACCCACAATAATTGAATCTCACTTCCACACTCTTCTCATGTTTGGAAGTGTTTGTGATTCAACAATTTTGACTTTAAAGGGAAATTTGATTCACTAAAAAGAAATTGTGATTCCATTTAATATTTACTTTAATTATTTTTTATATCACCATACATTTATTAACTATATTGTTAAAGTATTTTTAATAAATACCATTATATTCACCTTCCATTCCATTATTATGACAGTAGATTTAGCTTCATGAAATTTATTTTCGTCGCTATTCGAAATTATTGTGCTTTAAACCATTTAAGTGTGTAAAGCTTGTAATAAAAATGAAATTACAAAAACTTTCTCTAAACATTAATCTAAGTTTGAATATACTTCTTAAACTTTTAAATGTCTTAAACAATTCTTCTAAATTTTGATAAATTGGTAACAAAAAAGATATTTGAATTTTTAGTTTAATAATAATATAGTACGATTATAATTTAGCTACATTAATGTGTACTTTGATAAGTTTTAGGAGTGTCTCCACACTAGGATAAAGGTTTTAGGAAGCATTTTCTACTTTTGGAGTTTTATTTGCCAATTTATGGAAATTTAAGGAAATAATTAGCATTATTTGAAAGTCCAGAAAATAAATTCGCACAAAAATGAAAATTTAGGGATAGTAGATATTTCCCTCCCGGTAATAAAACCACATTCGAATGGCACAAAGTTCAATCCCTAAGGTTTGAGAATGAAAGATGAAGATGTTATGGACCATCTTTTTAGATGTTATGGTAATGAGGCCAGAATAGATAAGGATATATCTGAAAACGTATGCGAGTCTGTGAATATTGCTCCCTGAGGGAGGGTCCTGTTTCTTTATAGGGGACTACCTGTAGAAATCATTTTCCACCATGTATACATACGTAGGCATGTGGAATCCTTTCCCATCATATAGTATTTCATAGAACCAGTGGCTTCAAGGAGGCCAATGCATAAAACGCTAAATCCACTTGTTGATAGTGCATTTGTTTGGACCACTTCCAGATGGCGTTGAAATTCTGATAATAACAAGACGAAGCAAATGATGTATTTATATTAATGCATTTTTGTGAGCATTACTATCTGTGGACCTACTCAAACCCATCTGTGTGTTTTATCTTCAATGTAGTAAATGGTCAGTGAACATTTGTCTGTAACTATGTTTCTTTCTGGTCAGTGAATTGCACACGCATAATTAAATATACTGACAGAAGAAAGGCAGTTTAATGTGTCTTTGGGATTGTTAGATTTTTATATGTGTTAGTATCTGAATTTGATTGTATTTATAACTTATTTGTATCATATTTGTATTTTTTGTTTACTTAATTTATGCGCAAAACTGTTTGTTTTTTGTCGGTATATGTTTTTTAACAAACATCTATTTAAAAACAATAAAAATATGATGTAAAAATAATCAGAATATGATGAAACAAACAGACTCTCATATTTGTATATATTTTTCAAAAAAAAAAAAATCTTTTTGTGTAGGATGAATCAGTGTACAATTGCCAAGCAATCGCATTCTTTTTCTTTTCTTTTCTTTGTTTTTTCTTTTTTTGGTTTTTCTGAAAGAAAATAGATATACATGTCTGCGATATCACTCAAGTCATCTTCCTTTCTCCATAACAAGAATTATTTGGATATCTTAAGAATATAAAAAAAAAAAAAAGAAGAAAAGAAAAAACAAACATGGTGACATGCAGGTTGTCACTGGGGAAAAGCAAGGAAACAATTTCCTATGGTTTCTGTGTAACAAAGTTAAGAAAGAAGTAAACAGCAGTGGTTGTCAAAAGTTAGTAAGATGAATGATAGTTGCGTGGAAGAGATTGAGGAAGAGGGACAACATGGTACGAACAAAGATGAGCTGGGTCTGGAATGTGTGCTATGGGTTGGGCTCGGCTGTGAGGAAGAAGGGCCTAAAATTAAGTAAAGACAGATTGGGTCCAATGTGACTCAACAATAATAAGCCCATCCATCATCTTAAACAGAATTGGCTGTAACTGTTCTTATGTTGCACATGCTACAGATTTGATTCCTATTTTTTCTGTTATTTCATATTCCTTCTGTTATTACATAGTTAAGGAGCTTATCTATAAATATGTATTACAAAGGCAACCAGGAATATACAGAAAATACAAAAATATTTGCTCCAATACTTGGATCTGAGTATTGCTATTGACCGATCTGCTTGAATTCAAGCTAAATCCGAATTCGGATTCCTACTGCAATTACATTACGCACCTCCGTATTGCAAGTGGTATTAGAGCTCTGTTGTAGGAGCTATCATGGCCGAGGGTACTCGGGAATTTAAGAAGATCGAGGAGTTGATGAAGAGCTTGCTGAGGGAGCAGACCGAAAAGCAGGACAGCTGGATCAAACTCTTTTCCGATACCCTGCAACAACAGCAAAACACGTTGGAGCAGCAATCTAAGGTAATAGATGAACTTAAAACTCAGCTCAAAGGAAAACCCAAAGTAGTGGAAACATTATCTAGTGCACATAAAAACACTGATGGTAATATGACGGCAGAAAATGTGACTAGTAGTGGGTTGCCTGGCAGTAGTATGGTTGTTAGTGGTTATCAGCTACCCATGAGGAGTACCAAAATTGAATTTCCCACTTTTAATGGCGAGAACATTAATAGTTGGATAGTTAAGGCTGAACAATTTTTTATGTTGGATGAGACACCCAATCATCTTAAAGCAAAGGTGGCTATCATGCACCTGGATGAAAAACCTTATGATTGGTATGTTTCTTATGCAAAGTTGAGGACAGAAACGAATCCAATCACTTGGGAGGAATTAACCAAAGCTTTGCAAGCAAGATTTAACGAGCGAGCCTATGAAGATCCCATGGCTGAACTTAAGGAACTTCAACAAACAGATTCATTACGAGAATACCTTGACCAATTCACACATCTCTTTGCCCAGAACCAATTAACTGAACCACAGCTAATCAGCTGCTTTCTCAGTGGATTACGCCCTGAAATACAGTTCCCTATCCGCATGTTTCTACCTAATTCATTGTCCTAAGCCTACACACTAGCCAAACTTCAAGATGCCACAAACCCTACCACTAAAACCAGCCAAAAACATTAGAAACTTACCCCTAACTATACTTACCTGAAATACTCCATCATAATCCCAAACACTCCACCAACATACACCAACCGAAACACTACATCCATTTCACAGACCATTAATTCCTAACCAAAACCCCAACACTGCCAGGAATTTTCGGAGGTTCTCCCCTGAGGAATTGGAGGAGAAGAGAAGGAAGAAGCAATGCTTCTGGTGTGATGAAGCTTTTGGTCTAGGTCATCGGTGCAAAAACAAGATGCTAAATCTATTGGTGGTGAGTAAGGAGGAAGGTGAGGAAAATTCGGAGGCAGAGGAGATGGATAAGTTGGAGGAAGATCTAGCCTCTTTAACCCTATGTGCATTGGGAGAAGATAATAACAATGTAGCACACAGTATGTGTGTGAAGGGTACTTCAAGAGGAAAAAGTTAAGCATACTAATTGACACCGGCAGCTCATCTAACTTTATAGATGAGGAGCTAGCCAATAACTTGAATTGTGAGTTGACTCTTATTGAACCAGTCGCTATTAATTTGGCTAATGGAGCCAAAATTTACAGTTACTCTATGGTTAAGCACTTTAGTTGGAGGATGGAAGGAGTATACTTCCACTCAGATGTGTATGCACTTCCCTTAATGCATATGACTTAATTTTGGGAATGCCCTGGTTGGTCTCCTTGGGTATAGTACAATGGAACTTCAATCTAATGAAGATGGAGTTCTAGTGGAATGGATCGAGTTGTACACTTCATGGTCATAACGAGGTAATTACTCCTCTAACTGATAATATCATTTCATCAATGTTAGCAACTCATAGTCCAGCACTGAATGTACAATGCTGTGTTGTTAGTAATTCGGTAACTGTTATGGATCCATTGGTGGAGTCAAGTACGCATCCTGATTTAACCAAACTGTTGGAAGAATTTATTGACCTATTTGAGGAACCTACTGCATTACCTCCTAATAGGTCTTGCAATCATAGGATCCATTTACAGGATGGAACAACACCTGTCAATCTAAGACTATATCGCTACTCCTCAATTCAAAAGACAATTTTGGAGGATATGATTAAGGAGATATTGTTGAGTGGAATAATACGTCCTAGTCACAGTCCTTTTGCTTCCCCTGTGGTGTTGGTTAAAAAAAAAGACAATACATGGCGCATGTGTGTAGATTATAGGGATCTAAACAAGTTAACTGTAAAGGACAGATTTCCAATTCCTATCATTGAGGATCTGTTCGATGAGTTACATGGATCTAGCTGTTTTAGTAAGTTGGATTTATGCTCGGGGTATCATCAGATTTTGATGCATCCTAATGATGTTTATAAAACAGCATTTAGAACGCATGATGGGCACTATGAGTTTCTAGTCATGCCCTTTGGGTTGACTAATGCTCCATCTACCTTCCAAGGACTTATGAATAACCTGTTTAGACCCTATTTGAGAAAGTTTGTTTTGGTTTTCTTTGATGACATCTTGATTTACAACCTTGGCTTGGATCAACACAAGGTACATTTGAGGGTAGTGTTTGAGATATTGAGGACAGAGAAGTTATACCTTAAACGGACCAAATGTGTCTTTGGGGTAGGACAAATAGATTACCTTGGTCATATCATTTCTAATCAATGGGTTGCAACCGATCCTAAAAAGATAGAAGCTATTGTCAAATGGCCTGCTCCTACCAATGTCAAGCAGCTAAGAGGTTTCCTGGGGTTAGCTGGTTACTATAGGAGGTTTATATAGGGATTTGGTATTATTGCTAAACCACTTACTAATTTGCTACGCAAAGATCAGTTCTGCTGGAATATAGATGCCCAAAAGGCATTTGATAAGTTGAAAAATGCAATGACCACTTCTCATGTCCTAAGTTTACCAGATTATAGCAGAAAATTCACTATTGAAACCAATGCTAGTGGTGATGGAATTGGGGCAGTATTGATGTAAGATAACCATCCAATGGCCTATATCAACAAATCCCTTGCCCTAAAACATAGGGGTATGTCAGTCTATGACAAAGAGTTATTGGCCTTGGTGTATGCCATTGACAAATGGCGACACTACTTGCTTGGAAGACAATTCGTGATAAGAACAGACCATTAGAGTCTTAAATACTTGCTGGAGCAAAGGTTAGTGACTCCCAGTCAACAAAAATGGCTTACCAAATTATTAGGCTTAGATTATTTAATCGAGTTCAAAAGTGGAAGGACTAACAATGCAGCAGATGCTTTATCCAGATGTGGAGGAACTCAATTAAATCAACTTTCAATTCAAGCCACTATTCCTGAGATGATGGAGGAAATCAAAGCAAGTTGGCATTTACCATTCGGGTGTACCAAGTTGATTGAACAGCTGAAGGAAGGGAAGGCAGTTAAAAATTTCAGCTTTGATCAAGGAGTATTGAGGAGGAAGGGTCGAATAGTAGTTGGACCTTAAGAGAAAATAAGGAAGAAACTGTTAGAGTTGTACCATGGAGGAGTATTAGGGGGACACTCAGGATCACAAGCTACCTATAAGAGGATTTCCTCAGTATTCTATTAGCCTAAACTTGAACGAATCATTCGGCAATATGTAAGGTGCTGTGAAATATGTCAAAAGTATAAGTTTGAGAATGTGGCTTAATTTGGGGTTCTGCAACCTTTACCAGTTCCTACTGAGTGTTGGCAGGAAGTAACTATGGACTTCATTGAGGGATTGCCAAGGTCGAACGGGAAGGAAGTAATATTGGTGGTGGTGGATAGATTAAGTAAGTATGCTCACTTCTTGACACTCTCTCACCCCTATACAGCCTTGCAGGTAGCTCAGCTATACTTAGAACAAGTTTACAAACTGCATGGCATGCCGGAGACCATCACCAGCGACAGAGACCCAATTTTTGTGAGCTCTTTTTGGAAGGAATTCCTAAGTTTGCAGGGTGTGACTCTCAACTTATCCACTTCCTACCATCCTCAAACCTATGGTCAATCGGAAGTGGTAAATAAGTGTCTGGAAACATATCTTAGATGCATGACAGGGGAGTTTCCTAGCAGATGGAGTCACTTTATTCCTTTGGCCGAGTGGTGGTACAATACGAATTACCACACCAGCTCCAAATACACTCCTTTCCAGATACTTTATGGCTACCCTCCCCCTCTACATCTTCCTTATGTTCCTAGAGATGCCCATAACGCTACAGTTGATAGTATGCTTAGGACTAGGGAAGACATGCTCAAGACTCTCAAGTTTCATCTCACCAGAGCACAATAGAGGATGAAGCTCATGAGTGACAAACGAAGAAGCGACAGAGAGTTTAACATCGGAGATTATGTTTTACTAAAGTTGCAACCGTACAGACAAAGGACTCTTAACCATGCACAGAATCAAAAATTGAGCCAGAAGTACTATGGACCTTATAAGATAAAAGATCGAAAAGGGAAAGTAGCTTACCAACTCGATCTCCCTCCCAAAGCAAGCATCCACCACACCTTCCATGTGTCACAGCTGAAACCCTACCATGGACCTCTCCCAGTGACTGCCTCTCCTTTACCTACAACACAAGAAGATCTATCATTAGAACCATTCGCTATTTTGGATAGGAAAATGGTGAAACGAAATAACAAGGCAGAAACGATGTTACTTATCTCATGGAAGAATCTGTCACCGTCCGAAGCCACTTGGGAGTACTTCAACAAACTGCAACTACGGTTTCCTCAGTGTCCCTTGTGGACAAGGGATTTTAATGGGGAAGGGATTGTCACCGAGGAAAAGCAAGGAAACAATTTCCTAGGGTTTCTGTGTAACAAAGTTAAGAAAGAAGTAAATAGTAGTGGTTGTCAGAAAGTTAGTAAGATGAATGATAGTTGCGTGGAAGAGATTGAGGAAGAGGGACAGCATGGTACGAACAAAGATGAGCTAGGTCTGGAATGTGCGGTATGGGCTGGGCTCGGCTGTGAGGAAGAAGGGCCTAAAATTAAGTAAAGACAGATTGGGTCCAATGTGACTCAACAATAATAAGCCCATCCATCATCTTAAACAGAATTGGTTTTAATTGTTCTTACGTTGCACATGCTACAGATTTGATTCCTATTTTTTCTGTTTTTCGGTTATTTCATATTCCTTCTGTTATTACATAGTTAAGGAGCTTATCTATAAATATGTATTACAAAGGCAACCAGGAATATACAGAAAATACAAAAATATTTGCTCCAATACTTGGATCTGAGTATTGCTATTGATCGATCTGCTTGAATTCAAGCTAAATCCGAATGCGGATTCCTACTGCAATTACATTACACACTTCCGTATTGCACAGGTACATAAGATGGATAGCAAAAAGTGGCAAAAAAAAAAAGAAAAGAAAAAAGAAAGATGGATAACAAAAACCAAGAAAAAAGAAAAGAAAAGAAAAGAAAAAACAAACATGGTGACTTCAAGGTATATGGATAAAACCGAAATACCCTAACACATGTCGAACTAAATAATAATGTGTCATCTAATTGGAGTAACAATACGAGAAAATTTGATCCTAAATTAAATACCAAATTAGAAATTTATTTGAATAATTCAACTAAGTAGCCTAGATGCATTATAAAGTATACTTAAATGAATTAGCAAATTTGAACTTGTTTAATAAAAAAAAAATCAATTTATTTGAATTTGTAAGATTCGGAGAAAGTAATCAGAATTTGGTCTTGCTGGATTTCAAATGATGATGAAATCATTACAAATCACATGAGTGAATTTTATACATACATCTTGACCTAAAATAGATTTTATTAATTATAATTAATTAATATAAAATGTCATTGTTGTCATGAAATGCTAAAAGGATGATCTCTAGACAAATGAAACTGAAAAAAAAGAAAAAAGAAGAAGAAGAAGATGATAACTAGCAATTTGGCACAGAAATACCTGTGCGCCATAATTGATACATGTATGTATAAGTATTATATATCGATTCACTACAAATTACGATGATATGTTTTTATATTGAATTAATGGTTTGACATTATAACAGACAAATACATTAGACATTTGTGCTATTATTTAATTTGGGAGTCAAATTATGAAAATGTTACATTGATTCAGTAAATGCATTTTGTACAGGAAATTAATAAATTAATTTAAATTACCCAATTTCATTGAAATTCAATATCAAATTTTTGGATTCCTTAAAAGCCTAGTCAAATATAAAATTAAATAATTTAATTAACTATATATCAATTACCTAATCAAATTTACATATTTCATAAACTAATTTCTATCTCCAATTAATGTTAGCAGATATAATCTTTCAAATTATCCTTAATTGCCACCTCATACTTTTAGGAACATTCCCATACAACACAAAATTGCACCTTATACAAATTCCCTCTTTTCTTGGATGAATTTTCTTAAAAACTCACCCCTAAAATGATTTCATTTTTTTTTTCTCTCAAACTAGCAGAAAACACACACAAAAACACCCAAATATTAACTCTCAATTGAAGCAAAATCCTCTTATAAATTTCAAGCAACTGTCATGCCCCAAATGGTACTCTAAACATGATAGTCTGTCACACTCAATATTAAAGTTTAAGTATGACATCCTTAGTCATCCCATAAACTTCGATACCAGGTGTAAAGCATACATTCACGATCATAGAGGATCATATTTGAAACAAGTTGTTTAATAAGACATTCATATAGCAATTAAGAATGGAAATTATAACATAACATCTTAAATATAAAAATATAAAGGTCTTACAAAATATAAAAGGGGCATTCCCCTATCAAATATAAAGTCTATTAAAGTCCATTCAGAATAAATACATGGAGATTTATTTAGAAGTCTAAGTCTACATCTCGTTTTTGACTTCTTCCAAAAACTCCTTAGGCCAAAAAGTAATACCTGAGAAAAATAACCCCGGGGCGTCAACCATAAATAAGGGTGCTGGAAAAGATATCTATAAGGGGATAAACTTCTTGTTTAGTGAGAATTAATTCCACAAATAAAGTACTTGAACAAATCAATATTCAAACAAGTTATTTAATAATCGAGGTGCAATCAAACAAGTAAGCAAACAATACATACGATTTTCCGGAAATCATATGCTTGAATGGATTTACCCATCAATTCGGTAGTTAGGTGTTCCAGGCAACAAGGCCATAGTTCCCAAATAAAGTTTTTGTAGCCGCTAAATTGTAGTTATTGCGAGTGCCTACCCACCATTTTATTATGGGTAATCAAAGCCATAGAGTAGATTTTTGGGTTCTACGAGCCTCATTACTATACCCTTGTCCTACCAAGGATATAGTAATGAATGCAATGTGACTCACTACATTTTATGCATGAATCATTTCATTTAAGTAGTCATTGCATAATATTAGACATTTTATAAGTGATCATAAAATTTTGCAGACAAATCATTTGTATACTAAATCATACAATGATTAACTTACGATTCCCGCTTCGATATACTTAACATAATTTCAATCATATAAGTAAAGCACATGTGCTATCATGTTTTATCTTTTCCTAAAGTCTAGTGCCGCTAAACTATAAGCAAATACATAAGTACAAGAATGTAAGAATCTAAATTCACTCGGCCATAGTAGAAGAAGCTTCTAGTCAAAGTAATCCTCCGGGTAAGATAGCTCGGACTCCACGTCACCTATACAAAAAAAAAAAAAAACCCAAAATGGATATTTGTTGGAAGTTCTACTTAAACTTGAAATTCTATTTCACTAAGTTCGTTAAATTCGTATGCAGTGAAATTCCAACTTAAAATGGGTCATTTTAACTCGGAATTTCGCATATTATATACCGTTTTCTACCTACTCGAAGAGATCTATCCATTTGTAAGGTTATTTCCTTCATAAAAGGTTGTTTGGTTTTCTAAAAGATAGGGTATAGAATCAACACGAAAGTTCCCACCTTTAAAGCATGATTTTTCTAACTTTGTATCAACCAAAAATTCCATAGAAAATATATAAATATATATATATATATATTATTGAAAAATCCTTTTAATACATATGCAACTCATAAGAAACACATGATTCTAATGATGTTGTCTCAATCAATGATTTTTCATAAAATAATCTTATTTTGGTAGTTGAAAAAATGAAGTTTGACAAAATTATGTTAAGTTGTTTGGAAATAAAACTAAGGATTTTTAAGTCATTAAAAATGTGATATAATTTATTTTCTTAGATTCTTAAAAGACAACTTTTGATTTAAAAACTTTAGTCTTTCTAAGTATATTTTACTTGATGAGTTGATTCTTGACTTATTTTGGAAAACTTGAGTTGATCCTTGTTCTTATTAAAATTGTTAGTAAGGATTTTATAATCAAGTTTTTAAGAAAATTCCTTATAGAAAAGTATTATCAATCTTAAGGCTTTTTAATGTTAGTTTGAAAATAAAATGAGGAGTTTCCTTAGTTGTTTTTGCAAAAGCTTTGTATATCATCAATACTTATAATCTATAGTGATTTTTCGTCAAAAATCCTATGTAAAGTACTTAGTTTAAATGAAATTCTAAGTCTTAAGGAAACTTTTTTCCCTAAGTGATAAAATTATAATTTTAAAGTAAGTTGAGCTTATTTTTTTTTACTTAGGAAATAATATTTTTATTATTATTAAGATAACTATCAATATGATCATGCATGTAGTATGAATATATTGCTAGTAACATGACAAAAATAACAATAATAATAAGATGGAAAAATATAAGAATAAATATAAAGTATTGGAAGTCTTAGCTTGATTTCAAGTCTTTCAAACTTAGTCATGGGTAAGTCTACAGAAAGAAAAATAAAAGAAATAAGAAAATCATTTTGACTTGATGAGGACAAGTCTAAGAATAGAAAGACTAGTCTTAATATTAAAGCATGAAAGAAATAATAAATTGCAAGCATAAATAAATAAATAACAGTTATGTTAGTGAGCTTATATACTCCAAGAAATATATATAGATGCATAAACATAAGTAATATGTTATAGAAGTTAGGTTAGAACAATAATAATAACATGTACATAAATAAGACATCATAATCATAAAACAACATAATATGTAATCTATTTATGAATAAGAACAAAACATAAACATAGTGTTGCTTCTATAACATTTAAATATTTAAGAAACATACATCATGGTCATGTTAAGTTATATGACATGCTAGAAAGATATAGGTAAGAATATTCACCTAAAGTAGAAATTTGGTTGGTAGTTTAAGAGAGGTTTGTAGTATGTTGTGTAGAAGAAATGTGGGAAAATTGGAGAAGTAAAAGAGAGTTTTGGGAGAGAGAATTTGAGGAGAGATTTTGAGAGAGTTTTGTTAATATAAAAGAGTGTGTGAAAGAAATTGAGAGAGATGAGGTATTTATAGAATTTTGAGGAGTGAAAATTGTGTGATTAAAGTAAATTGAAAAAGAGAGAGGGGGCATCGGCCATAAGAGGGAGAGGGAGAGAGAGAGTTGATTTTTGATTTATTTTGTATTTGTGTTAATTAAAAGTAATAAGTTGTAACGTATAATGTGAATAAAAATGTATGAGAAATATAAAAAGTAGCAAATAGGTATGGTAGAGTGTAAGAATAGGTATAGAAAAAGTAGAGATAGATGAATAGTATAGAACAGTACTATAAATAGTATATAAGACAAATTAATACCAATAGTAAAGAAAATACGCGTAATTAAGTTATATCTGATATTTTTAGGTACCGAAAAATTATAAAACTGATATTTTTGGAATCCTTGTACTTTTACGGATCTAATGGTACTATCGAAATATTTTTACCGTTGGATGCACCAAGGCACAGTTTTCAAAAACTGATCCCATTCGTATTCGAAATACACTAAAAATTAACAAATCTGATATTTTTAAGCGTCTTTATATTATTACGAATTATTTTTCATAATCATGTCAATTTCATTGTTTGAGGGGTTAAGAGCACGAGATTGTCAAATCTAAAACTACTAGGTTTTGTTATAGGTTTGTTGACTTTAGGGTTTCTTGGTTGACTTCCGGTTTAGGGTTTAAGCATAAACCGTAGCTTCAATTCTAGGGGTTTACAGCAACAAGACGTTAATTTTGAAGGGGATTGAGGGGTTTTGTTATAGGAGCTTCATCAAAATTCCAAGAAGCAGGGAAGATACAAATCCTTTTTTTATTTTTGTGCTACTACAAGTAAGGTATCTATTAAATTGTTTTTAATATATGAGTTATGATGATATTAAAGTAACGGACATCGGTTAATTATTAAATAATTTAACATACATAGATATTCGTATGTCTCCGAAATTGAGCATGAATAATTATGTAGTGAAATTTTGCAGAAATTGCAATATATGTATATATGGTCAAATTGGTATTTTCATGGAACGAATGAAATGTTTCCCTGTGGATATTCAATGTTGATATCTTAAAAAAATAATAAATCAATCTAAACATGGGTAGGTTCAGCATATATATTGGAGATTGAATGATATTAAATATGGGAATTCATAATTTGTGTGTGTGTGTGTATATTACTATAATTTCTTGCAATCTATGTATACAAAATGAGGGATGATGTGTTATGTTAAGGGCTTTCAATACTGTCACGGTGTCATCAAGAGAGGAAAAAAATTAATAATAACAGTAGAATAACTAACATGAAATGGAGAGATGAAAAATGTCTAGCCAACAAATGATTTTCTTGCATTTATTCAATTAGCTTTACGTTTACGTGGGTATTGTTATTTACAAATAAATTGGCTTAATTTGAATATCATGTTATGTGTTTTGTCATGATTTAAGGAGTTCACAGGATAAAATTAAATTATTTAAATATACAACTTTTCACATATTGGGCCGACAAAAAAAAAAAACTTAGAATGGTTCATTCAATACAGAGCACCTCCAAGGTTGTTTGAACAGGATGAAAATTGTGTGGCGAATTTGGTTTGGTATATATGTTGCCTCATTGATTTGATGATGAAATAGTTTTGTATGTTGTTGACTTGAATATATAAATATATATATTTAATATATTTAATAAAGTGAATCAATGGCAGCTTGTAAGAACATATCTAAATAATTTGTTTCTAGGGTAATTGAACCGCCGCAAAAATCAATTGATAATAACTAATTCGTATGGAAACATGATGAAGTAATAAGAACAAAAATAATATTCCTCTCAATTTGAACTCAAACAAAATATTTATAAAATATGAATTCAAATAATTTACAAACATAATAGTACAATTTAGGATGAATTCATAAGTTTGAGCTTATATTAATAATAGGGTCCATTAGCAAATTTTAGGCCTAAAATAATAATAGAACTTAGAATGATCTTAATTTAATAAAACTAAACTTAGTTGACATCTTAGGACCAACTTGGTTAAATATGCTAAAGTGGGCCTTGTTAGTTAAATATGGACTTTGTCAATTCTTTAGGGTTCAAATCTTATTTTTTTGCTACTTTTGGCCTATTCCAACATCAACGTGCCGAAATCACTCAAATTGATTTCCCCTAGAGCGTTAGGATCTCAAAACAAATAATTATCGCACTACGCTTCATGGACTTAAATTTCCAAATAGAGGCCTAATGATCCATAACTACTCTAATTGGGCTTGATTCAAATTATTTAAGTCCATTATCAATTTCTAGGTTTTGATTCACCTAATAGGCTCATGTAACACCTCTTGAGCTCATAAGCCTAATATACTATTAGTGAGCCCAAATAGGAATTTTGAAGGCCCGATAGTTAAAAGAAAATAACTTAAACCAAATTCAATCTTTTTGGGCTTATATTCAATTTTTAGGTCCAACAACTTATTTTACTGAATTGGACCTAACCTAAATATTTAAGTCCAAATCCATCTAAATTATAATTCATATTCTTCAATAGGCTTGATTATAAATTCCTTAAAGCCCATTATCCTAAAAATTACAAGACTTAGTTATATTCTAATTGGGCCTACCTTAGGACCTCTAAATGCTCAATACTTTCAAATAACGAATTCAAACTCTTATACTCATGGACTTAATCTAAATTACTTAAAACCAATACCCTGAAATGGAATCGGCATAAGATATCAGTTAGGGTCTTATAAATACAGACATATATAAGATCTTACCTTAATGGATAATTAAATAATTAATATGAATTGCTAATCGAATTTATACTCAATACTTACATTGGATATCTTGTATATAGATACCGTTACTTCTAATTGACCTTCTGATCTACTTTTTGATTTATACCATACTACAGACTTATAAGATACATAGTGACTTTCGTGTTGCTTGTTTAGGATAGACACCCTAAATGAATTTAAAATATTAAGATGACTTTATAAATGATTGATTACTTGTGCGTGGTTATTAAATTAGACCTTGTTTGAGGGGTGACATCCTTTCTAGGCGTTGTTAGCATGGTAGTTAGGCACTTAGACCATCAAGAATGGCTTGATAGATAGTTGATGGGGGGATGGTAGCGGGATAACACCTACTTAGGTTTGGAAAGAAGTTGCACTCATACAATTTAGGATGTTGAGCTCCATTAAACTGAATAGTGTAATGGTTGAAATAAGTATTGATACGTAACAGCTGTAATTCCTAGATGAGGCTGTTACTTTGATAGTGATAGGAGATACAGATATTCGAACTGCCTATATTAAACTCCTAAGTAGTTGATACTACTCAAGACTCCCAAGTTCCCAACTTGTTGTCGGAGTGTGAATGCTCTTTGTTGTTTGAATTGCCTAAAATATTAACCTTAAATTATTAGTTGTTGCATTGCATATGGTCTAAGTGCGTATGTCATATTGTATGTGATTACATTATTGTGTACCAGGCTTTGGCTCATTCTTTTTTTTTTTTTTAGGGTAAGGGTGATTATAACTTTAATGCTTATGTGTATCTTAGGTATGGGATGGATCGGTACAAGATCATTGACGTATGGAGTGCTTAGGAATGCTGGATCATATGTTTTTCTTACATAGTAGATTTTTTTTTTTTTGAACTTATATTTTCATTTACGGGCTTGGTTTGTTCCTGTAGTTGTAAAACCTTTACTAGATACTTCTATATTGGTATTTATCTATCACTAATATTTTTATATTTTTTGCTGCTTGATCAAATGTTTTCAAAACCTAATCATATAATTTTGGAATCTAAAATTCATTTGCAAATGATCACAATAAACAAATAGTATATAGTAGCCTTAGCATATAACGCTTAAGTATTATACATGACGGATCTTGACATGCCTTGATCCTATTCGAGGCGTAATGAAAATGAAATAGCCATAATTTCCCAAATCATATTTTATAAATGTGTTAATGAATTTATGTATGATCATGAAGCATGATGAATATGATTTATGTTAGTATATGATATATGTGTTGTGTTAATGTGTTTAAATATAAATAATATATATATATATCTTAGTGTAACTAAATATTCAATTTATAAATTTATAAGTGTAATAAAGTGTATGAAATTTTACTTAAAACAAGATAAATATACTCTAAATAGTTTCTTCCCATAGCAGAATTTTTAGCCATGTTAACGAGCCCAAAAACACATCTTTAAGGTCTCAAAACAAGCCCAATTCATGCAAAATAAACCCATTACTTTTGGCAGCCTCTCAAGTCAAAGTTGAGATAAGTATAGGCCTTATTTGTTGAAGAAAAACACACTCCAAAATCTGCACAAAAAGCCCTACGAATTTTCATCTAAAGCTTAGACAAGTTTCTTTCCTTTGTTCTTAAAATCTTACTCTCCAAGCTCTAAGCAAGGTCAAGATCATAAGCCCAAGTGATATAAGATGATCAAGTGTTTATCATCAAGATATAAAGACTCTAAAGGTATGTGTTTTATCATGCCCGAAGGATACTATAAATATGGCAGTCTGCCATATATAATATCAAGACTCAAGAATGACTACCTTAATCATGCGAAAGTCTCGGTATTACATGTAAAGCATCTAACATGGTAATAGAAGACGTTTTTGGGAAGTATAGTCTAAGCAAGTAATAATGAATATACAAGAATCTAGAAATTAAATAGATCATAATAATAACAATTAAAGGTCTATTACATGATTCTTAGAATCCTACAATCCGTGTTCCTAAACCAATGAGTTGAAATATGAGTGAAGGGTGTAGTTTGGTTTGTAATAATACTAGGATGTTTTAAAAGATAAGATTAGCGAATTTTCGATCTATTTTGAACCCCATCGGGTACAGACTAAAAAGCGTGTCCCGAGGCTCGAGATATTAAATATATGATATTAGTACCGTTAGACTCACAATTTCATGAGAATTCTAAATATATCAGTATAAAAGTTACAGTTATAACATTTTTATCGTATTTTTATTACTACCAGTACTTTAAATGTCTAATCTACTTTTTGATTTCTTCTACACTATTCACAAGTACAACTACTCATAACCTATTTCTTACATCCTTACATCCTATTCTTACAATTTCATCATTTTCCTTACAATTTACTTTTCTAATACAACTTTTATTACTTAAATTACTTATTTAATTTTGAATCTTACTCAACACAACATAAACAAACCCTCTCTCTCACTCCAAAACTGGCGCCTCACCCTCCCTCTTTCCTCTCTCCAATTTGTTTTATTTTCTTTTGTTTAATCAAAGCAAACCATAATCCATCTTTCTCTCTATATCCCTCCTTGTGCCCACTTCATTTCACTTTCTTTCTTTCTTCCTTCTTACTTAAGAAAAATTTTGCAAAAACTCTCTCCTCTTCCTCTCTACAAACCATGACACACACTCACATATTTTCTTCAAGTTTCTTGTTCCAAATCATCCAATAGGTAATAGATCTATACTTTATTACCTCAAAAACATGTAATGGCAAGTTCATTCATGTGTGATTCCACACAAAAATCCCCATGAGCTTCAAGCTAGGGATGTGAAAACAATTGAACATGAGATCCTTACCATCACAATGTTTTAGATCTTATTATTTGAGTTATTTTGCTATTATATTGTTTTATTATTAAGTTATGTTATTATTATTAATGATTTGTGCATATATTCATCATCTATTCATATTCACATAACCATCATAGTGTTCATGCATTTGTGATAAGTATAGTAAACTAGATTTAGTTGTTTTAAGATCATAAATGCATTAGACTTTTGTTTTATGTTCATAAATAACTTGAAATAGCTTGATGATAGTAGAAAAGTATTAGAAAGCTCAAGATCTATTTTGGTGTCAACAAAAATAACTTTTGAAAATTCGGATAAAAAAGAAATTGTATTTAGAAAACCTATTTTTCAACTTCAAAATATGTATTTTACATTAAAAATGAAGGGCTTAGAGAATATATATCATAAATAAGTGATCTTGATGATTAGAGTTTAGATGTACTAAGAAATATTTTCAAAACAAAGGCAAGTTTACAAAAGTTATATTTCAATCTCAAAAACAAGTATTAAATTCGTAATAAAAGAAGCTTGAAATGTAAACACCCATTTTTCAACTCCAAAACAAGATTTTATTAAGGAAATGGAATCCTTAAGGAGTAGGTTTGATTAGGAAATGATTTTTGAAAGACTAAATGAGTTTTACAAAGAAAAAAAAAACTCAAAAGAAATTTTCAAAATTCGGATTTGAAAATGACCACTATTTAAACACTTATTTCCAAATGCCAAAAGGATGATTTTTATGGAAAAATAGAAGTCCTAGGGGATACATGTAATAAAGGCCAAATTTTAACAAAGATAAGAGAAGTTTATCAAAATATAATCCTAGAACAAAGAATGGTTTCCAAGAATAGATTTAAACAATGTTTTTATTCTCTAAAGTTTTGTAAAATTCGTAATTAGGAAAGCCACCTATTAAAACATCTATTTTCGAATCCCAAAATGAAGGTTTTTATTAAAATAATGAAGGTGATGGTTATATAGGTCATCAAGGTTGATTTTTGGTAAAAGCAAGTATGATTTTACAATAAGAAAAACTATTTTTCTTAAGTCTAGTAAATTTCAAAAGTTTTGCAAAGTAAAAGTTTTTCAAAAAGAATTCTTTGTACTATATATATACATATAGATAAATTATCTCATAACCATCATGACAATAGCTTGTAGGTATTGCATATATACATAATGCATTTGTAGAAACAAAGTTAGAAAAGTAATGCCACATACTTCTTGTTGACATTATCTAAGTACATGAGAAATTAGAAATTTCCAACACTCATGAATCATGCATGGTATTGAGTTATATAAGTATATAATAGAGTCTTATAAGATATAATGATAGCTAAGTATCTATCAAAGCTTTAATATGATGTTTGTTTTGAGATTAGAAGTTGAATTGTGGAATGAGAAATTCGTATAGTATATTGTACCTTATTGTTCATGGACCAACCGACCTCATTTGTTGGAAATAACTCTAGAAATAGATAGCTCTCGTCAAATAGGTAGAAATCGGTATATAATATGCAAAATTCCGAGTTAAAATGACCAAGTTATGGTCATTTTAAGTTGGAATTTTCTCTTAGATGAATTTTGACGAACTTGATAGAATATAATTTATAAGTTCATTCAAACTTCATAAAAATACTCATTAGGGTTATTTCTTTTGATTAGGAGACTTAGGAGACAGACTAGATCTTCTCGAGGACTATTACGATTAAGTGGATTTCCGCGCCATGGCAAAGTAGGTTCATTATCTTTAAATTTTGTGCTTGTGCTTGTGCTTGTGCTTGTGCTTGTAATATTAGTGGCATTAGAATTAAGGCAAGATGAAATTGATTGTATGAATATGATTTCTATATGGGTGAATGAATAATAAGAATATCGGAATGAGCTTGTTGTAATTATTTAAATGATTTAGTAAATAATTGAATTGTCTGCAATATCTATGATCACCCATAAATTGTTAAATCATTATGCCATGATCTTATAATTAAATTGACATGCATACCATATGTGGAGTCATATTGCATAGGTTATTATAACTTTGTGGGAAGAAGGCATAATAGCTGGACAACAAGGGGCTTGTAAACTTGAATGTTGGCGTAATAGCCGGAAATTAAATGTTGGCGTGTGGGCCGGAATTGAAAATGTGTGTGGGTGGGCACATGTATCAAACATAGTATAAATTAAAAATGTGTGTGGGTGGGCACCTGTATCAACCACAATAAAAAGTGAGAAAAATTTAAATCATTGGTCGTATGGGCCTGAAACACCTAACCTCGAATGGAGGGCGTAAATCCATTCAGCATAAGACTTCCGGATGGTCTTATGTATTGTATGCTCACGTGATTGTGCATTCATATGGTTGTTATAACTTGTTTGTTATATATACTGTTGAGCATTAAATTTTAGAAGTGGAACTCACTAAGCTCGTAAGCTTATACCCCAATAGTTTCCTGTTGCACTATGAATATTTATGGCTATCTCCGAGAAGCTACTTTCCTCAGGTACAACTTTTGAACTCTAAGGAGCTTTTTGAAGAAATCGGGACCTAGATGTAGGCGTGGACTTCTAGTTAAATCTCCTAATTTGATATATATATGATGGCTGTTGTAAGAGACTTTTGAGAACTTAAAAACTCTTAATATTTTGGCCGGGGTATGCCCCTTAGATCATGTAATAGCCTAATCTAGCTATAACTATTATGATTTACTTTCTTATTGCTATGTATGTCTCCTTAAGCTATTTCGAATCAAAGTATGGTTCCATATATGTTGAACGTGAGCCTTACACCCGGTGTTTAAACTTATGGAGTGACTAAGATTGTCATTGCCACGCCCCAAAGGGTACCCTAAACGTGGCAGCCAGCCACATATAATATCAAGGCTTAAGAATGACTACCTTAGTCATGCGACAGCCTTAGTATTACATGTAAGGCATCTAGCACGGTAATAGGAGACGCTTTTGAGAAGCATATTTTAAGCAAGTAAAAAAAATGAACATATAAGAATCCAGAAATAAAACATATTATATCATTAATAACCAAAGGTCTATTATATGATTTCTTACGGCCATACCCCCGCTAATCCCAAGGATCGTGTAATCTTTACAACATCTAAAACACTACGTTAAAGATTTCAGAGGAATTCTAATCTAAGTCTCTGAGCAGATTTCCTCCAAAAGCTTCAATATACAAAACTTACACGGATATGGGGAGGCCTCGGGCACAAAAATAGGTGTTCCTGAGAAACAAATACCTATAGGGGTGTAAGCTTATGGGCTTAGTGAGTAAATCCCAAAATTCATACTCAAGGTAAATTATCAACCAAGTTTATTATTCAAACATATGGAATGCAACAACCACGTGATCATACAAGACATATGACTTTCCGAGAATCATATGTTGAATGAATTACGCTCTTCATTCGGGGTTGGGTATTCAGGCCAATTACAGCCACAACTTTTAAAACACTTTTATAGATCTTACCGGCTCCTATACGCCATCAAAAACTTGTAGTTATGACAGGCTCCTACTAGCCACCAATTTAAGTAGTTTTTACTGGCTCCTACTCGCCACTTACATGATATACCGGTTATGTCTACCACCACTATTATACACTTGTCCCACCAATTGTATAGTAGTGAATGCAATGTGACTCAACATATGAAGTGCATGTATAATTTCTTAGTTAGAGTCTAGTAGTTATATTTATCTTCTTTCAAGTGAGCAACCAATTTCAAACACTTCAAGATAGTAATGTACAAACAACTTTATTTCAAACAAATCAAGTTTCGATATACTTAACATTCTTTCAACGTATTATCATACAACTTCCATTTGATTTTTGCCTAAATTCTAGTGCAACTAATTTTTACAAGCACAATCAAGAGTGTGAAAAATAACAGGGAGTAAACTCACTCGGCCATGATGACACCTTTCTTGAAATGGACGAATTGTTCGGGATTTCCACTAATCGTAGTAATCTTCGGGATATGAACAATCCTCCTCGAGATTATCTAAAAGGAAGAAGAATACCCAATATGAGTATTTCATGAACTTCTAATCTTGAAGATTCTAAGCTTTTCTTAAAATCGCAGTAAAATCGTATAAGAGGAAATTCCAACTTAAAATGGTCATAACTTGCTCATTTTAACTCGGAATTTCGCGTATAATATACCGTTTTCTATCTACTCAAAAAGATCTACGCATTTCTAAGCTTATTTTCATAAAACTACATTGTTTGGGTTCCGAAAAGACAGCGACCAGATTTGCCACGAATTTACAAAAACTTGTTTTCCTTCTTTATAAATAAAGCTCATTTGAAAAGATGAATATTTCAAGTATTTTGTGAACTTTTTGAAAGGTATATATGTAATGACTCATAACAAATGGATGAAGTAAATGAAGTTGTCTCAACTTATGAAAAGTACAGTTTTAAAAGACTTTGGACTTGAGATTTTTATTGGAATATTCATTTTACTTTTGAAAAGATTCTTGGGTTATTTGAGAGGAATGTTTCTTTTTCGAAAATTAATTTCTTGCAACTACTTTAATTTCCTAAGGAGTGGATTTATTTTTTAAACTTAGATTCCAACAATTTTAAAAATAAAATGATATTTTTGTTTCTTGTAATGATTCTTAAAAGAGTTTCTAATACTTAATGAAAATAAGTTTTTATAAAACCTTTTGTTTATTTAAGAAAAGTAATTTCCAAATATGTTCATGAGTTCTTAAGAAATCTATTTCCTATTTTTATTTAAGAAAAGTCATTTCCAAATATGTTCATGAGTTTTCAAGAAATCTATTTCCTACTTTTATTTAACAAGAACCTTTAGTTTAAGAAAACACTTCCTCATTGATTTTTGTTGAGACAAAAATATTATGTTCATGTATGAATATGAATCATAAACTATGGAAATATAAAGGAACATAATAACTTGAAAGATTAAGCAAATAAGAAAGTAAATCAAGTATTGGGACCTTAGCTTCATCAAGGTACCCTGGGACTAAGAAAAGACTAGTTCCGAAAAGAAAAAAAATGTTTTGACTTGATGAGGACAAGTCTAAGACTAAAAACTAGTCTTAAAAACAACTTGAAATTAAATAAATAGCAAGGAAGTAACAAATTGCAAGACAATGAGCTTATATGATCTAAATATTATAGATAGCTATCTAGATATATTAGATAGTAATGAACATAAAAGAACATAAAGGACTTGAAATTATGAACAAAAACAAAGTATGAACCTAGTGTTGCTTTCTTAACCTTCATGGTTTTAGAAAACACACACACTAAGTTCATACTAAGTAGATGAACATAGGAATTTCTTGAAGGCATATTACCTAAAAGAAAGAAGAAGAAGACTTCTTGTAAGAGACTTCTTGGAGAGAATTCTTGAGAGATTTTGAGAGAGTAACTTTAGTAAAGAAGTGGTGTGAAATAAGTGAAGGTATGAGGGGGTATTTATAGGAAAATGTGGGAGATAATTTGTGTTAATTAAATAAAGTAAAAATAAAACAAATTGGAAGAGAGAGAGGAGTGTGCCCGGTGCATACATGGGGAAATGGGGGAGAGAAATTTATTTTTTTGTTATTTTGTTAATTAAAAGTAAGAAATGAAATATGTGAAATTGTATTGGAAATGAAAATATGTAAGAAATAGGTGTATGGGTTGTAAGAGTAGGTTGTCAGAAAAAGTAGAGATAGATGAATAGTGTAGAATAATAGAAAATAGTATAATGTAAAAGTAGACATGACAATTTAATGCCGGTGTAAGAAAATACGCGTATAAATACGATATCTGATATTTTTAGCTACCGAAAAATTACGAAATTGATATTTTTGGAAATCTTATATTTTTACGAGTCTAACGGTATATTCAGAATATTTTTCCTATTCCGAGCTCCGGAACACATTTTTCGAGAACTGTGTCCAATAGAGTTCTAAGGACACTCGAATTTTACAAAACTGATATTTTTACGTAACTTATAGCCATTACGAACCATTATAGCTAATTATTCCCACTTTGTATTCTAGGGCTAGAGAAAACGACAATGCCTGATTTAGAACCTAGGGTTTGTACCAGCCTTTGTTGACCTTTAGGGTTTCGGTTGACTTTTGATTAGGGTTTAAACTATAATTTGAATCTAAAATTTTCCGGGATTTACAGTCATACTTGAGTTTAAATATTGAGTGTGGCGGACTGTCGTATTTAGGGTACCCTTTGGGCCGTGACACAAAACCGTGAGCTTCATTCCCCATCATTCAAGCAATTTTCACAAATTTTTCTCTTCATACATCTCCCATCCACCATCTTCCATCATCATATGCCTTAGATAAACTCTTAAACCCTCTCTTTAGTCCATGAAAACATAATATGAACATCATGTATGTTTTGATTTCAACACATCTCCATGAGCTTATGCTAGGGAATGAAATCATGAACACAACATCATGCTCATGTCTTGTTTTAATCTATGCTAAATTCATGTTCCTAAAATAACTTTCTATATGTTGATATATATAAGTTATATATATATATATTTAGAGACTAGAAGCTCACTAATCTAACATTTTATTTATGCTTTTTTATTTCCTTGCTTATTTACTTATTTCATGTAAATAAATAAGACTACTCAACTTCTAGTCTTAGACTTATCCTTCATCAAGTCAAAACAAAAGGGACTTGTCGATAATCTAAGTCTCTGGGAGCCTTGAAAATTAATCTAAGACTCCCATAATTATTTTCTTGCTTTTTCCTTATTTTATATATGGGACTTGTTCATTTCTAAGTCTTGGGAAGACTTGAATAAAAATCTAAAACTTTCACAATTTTCTTCTTTTTCTTTTCTTTAAGCTTTCTTATGTTTTTCATTTCTTTTCATGGAACTTGTCCATATCTAAGTTGTCACGCCCCAAAGGGTATCCTAAACGCGACAGTCTACCACACTCGATATTTAAACTCAAGTATGACAACCATAGTCATCCCATGAGTTTAGACATCAGGTGTAAGGCTTACTTTTACAATGTAAGGAACCTTACTTTGAATTGAAATAACTTAACAAGACATACATAAGCAATAAGAATATAAATATAATAGTTATACTCAAATTTAGTCCATTACAAAGATCTTAAGGGGGCTTACCCCCGTCAAAATACTAAGAGTCTTTAAAGTCCACAAAATGTCTCTTTACAACACATATATAACTAAGGAGATTCAATTAGAAGTCTATGCCTAACATATAGGTCCCGACTTCTCCAAAAAGCTCCTTAATTTCCAAAAAGCTATATCTGAGAAAAGTGGCCTCTTAGGGATAGCCATAAATAGTCGTGCTGCAATAGGAAACTGTGAGGGTATAAGCTTGCAGGCTTAGTGAGTTTTACTTCCAAAATTAAATACTCAATCAAACAATAAGGCAAGCAAGTTATATTAAACAATCATATGAAATGCACAAGCACGTGAACATACAATACATAAGACTTTCTAGGAGTCCTATGTTGAATGGATTTATGCCCTCCATTCGGGGTTAGGTGTTTCAGACTCACATGACCATAGATTTCAATTTTTCTCTCATTTATTTAGTGGTTGTTTCTAGTGCCCACCTACTTGTTAATTATGTAGTTGATTCAAGCGCCTACTCCACTTCCATTTTAATTTAGGCGATCCCACGCCGATAATCGAGTTTTCAGGCCTACTTGTTGCCTAGCTATTATGCCTTTTTCCCACAAAGGTATAACAACGAATGTAATTTGACTCATTATATGTTACACATGGGCAACTTAGTTAAATGGTCATGGCATATTATTTAAGCAAATATATTGGTGATCATAGAAATTTCAGACACTTCAATTCTATACTAAATCATCAAATATTTATAACAATTCCCATTTTGATATTCTTATCACCAATTCAACCGAGTAGAACTCGTATGCACATTCCAATTTTATTTGCCCTAATTCTACTGCCACTATCATTACAAGCAAAGTTATAAGCATGTAAGTTAAAGAAAGTGAACTCTCTTTGCCATGGCGCGAAATTCCTCTTAATCGTAATAATCCTTGGGAAGGTCTAGTCCATCTCCTAAGTCTCCTAACAAAAGAAATACCTCTAATGATTATTTCTACGAAGTTTAAATGAAACTTATAAATGCTATTTAACAAGTTCGTCAAAGTTCACCTAAGAAGAAATTCCAACTTAAAATGGCCATAACTTGGTCATTTTAACTTGGAATTTTGCATATTATATACTGATTTCTACTTATTCGATGAGAGATATCCATTTCTAAAGTTATTTTCATCATACAAGGTCATTTGGATCAAGAACAGTAGGACAAAATGTTACACGAAATTCCCTGCCTCCAAATCAAGTTCTAGATTCAAACCAAACATCATCCAATGGCTTTGATAGATACTTAGCTATCAATTATCTTGAAAAACTCTTTTATATGCATATATAACTCAATATCATGTATGATTCATGAATTGATGCCAATCTATTTTATTATGTGTTCAAACCATGTTTTATGGGTTTACAGCTTGTTTTTTTTCTTTTTTTTTTTTTGAAAAAATTCTAAGTAAACCATGATTTATTTTAAAAGATTATTCCTCAATGTTGATTCTATTATTTTATTCTTGGAGTTTTAAAAAATCATCTTTCATATACTAGCTTGTTTTTATCATTAATCTCTTAAACATTTCCTAGATGGCTTCTAGATCCATTCTTTCTAGCTTGAAAAAAAAAAACTTACTTATTTCTTGAAAGTGTTTACAAGATTTTATGGTATTAATCTTCTTAGAAAATTTATGTAGAATCAAGGATCATTATTTTTAAGTCTTGAGAGTGAAAATCCTATATTTATATCACTAAAGTTTGTGCAAAGTTCTTTTGTTCTAACAACACTCTGCAAACTTTTAAGATCTCTTTTATTTCATTTTGAAAGACACCCCTTTTATCAAATCATACACTTTGAACTTTGTTTTAAATTTTTCCTATGACTTTTTTTTTAAAAAAAAGTCATGACCTATTAAAGAAGGAGAAAAATTATTTCCTTTTTCAAAACTTGTTTCTTGAGTCATCCTCATCTTGTCTTAAAACTTGTTATTTTAGAAAAACCATTTGTGACCTTTATGAGATCAAGATCATAATCCCATCTCTAAGTATTTCAAAAACTTTCTTTGTTACACTTCTAGATTTAGTCATTTTCTTAAGATCAAAATTTTTGGTTAAGAACCTAATCTTATTTCGGCATTATAACATTTTGTCCATGAATCATTTATATTTATGAGCATAAATAGAAAATAAGAAGCGATGAAGCAAAGTATATGTATAGCATAAAGAATGTCAAGTATTTGGAGAACTAAGCTTTCGGGATATGGAAAAGTTTCCATCCCAAAAGAAAAACAAAGTAAGAAAAAGTGCATAATGTAGATATTGAAAGCAACATATTAAAAGCAAGTATAATAACAATATGAGTATAAAGAAAAAGCAACATATAGACAAGTTATAGCAAGATATATATATATATATATATAGCAAGATTATGGCAAGATATATATATGAGTATGATGGTAGTCCCATGAAAAAAACCAAACATGATCATAATGTTGTTTCTTTAGTTTTTCAACCTAAGAAACAACACTAAAGCCATGTAAGGCTACTAGACATGGAAGATCTTAAAGATGAGCTCATTACTAGAAGAAGAATGGATGGAAAGAAGATATGGGTAGTTGTTTGAGTGTATGAGTGTTTTAGTGGTAAATTTATATGGAGATGATTTGTGTTTATGTAAAGAGGGGTTTGTTCTTGTCAAAAGAGAGTGTTTTACTAAGAGAGGATGAAGAGAAATTTAGAGTGTTTTTGTGTATAAATTTTGCATAATAACTTTAAGTTGAAAAGTGGTGTAAATAGTATAAGAGAGGGGGGTATTTATAGAAAATTGAGTGAATTTTTGAGAGATTAAAATAAAAGAAGATAAATTGAAATAATGTTACAAAGGGGGGAAAAGGGTGCCGGCCTTGATGAGAATTGGGGGAAAAATATTTATTTAATTGTTTTGTGTAATTTAAGTGTAATAATATGTAAAGTAGATATGAGTAGATGTGTATGGGAAATGAAAAAAGTAAATAGTAGAAAGTATGGTAGTTTGTAAGGATGAATAGTAATAAAGTAGAGATAGTGAATAGAGTAGAATAGTATAGTATTATACTATGAATAGTGTAGAAGAATAAAATTAATTACTGGTACTAAAGAAAATACAAGCAAAATCGCAATATCAATACTTTTAGTTATCAAAATATTATATAACTGATATATTTGGAAATCTTATGAAATTACGAGTCGAACGGTACTAATAGTATATTCTTGGTATCCCTAGCCCCGGGAGATGCTTTTCAAAGTCTATATCCGATTGTGTTCGAAATAGGCCAAAAATATACTAATCTGATATTTTTATTCATCCTAATATTATTACGTACCAACCTACACTCTTGGCTCATATTTCGACTTCTCAGTTTAAGAACACGAGATTGCTGATCTAAACTGCAAGAGTTTCTTAAGGATTTGTTGACTTAGGGTTTCCGGTTGACTTTGCGGTTTAGGGTTTAAGCTTGAAATTACCATAAAAATTAGGGGTTTACATAAGTTCTGGGAAGTCTTGATAACAAGCTAAGACTTCCATCTTTTGTTCCTATATTTGAATATTTAATTTTCTATTCTCTTTTTTCCATACATGAATTAATAAATTATCTCATAATGTAACTACTAAGTTCATATTCATGCTTTCCAAGATGGAAAACACCTTGGCTAGTTCTCCTTCACTGACTCCATCTCAGTGAAACCATAGCTAGAAACCAAGAAGAAAAAAAGAGGGCTTCAAAACTGAAACCGCTTCCTAAAGAAAAGAAAGAGGTGCTAAAGATAGCTAGGGAACAATCTACCCTCTCGACCAACTCAAGCACAAATGTACCCCTTCCTTGCCACCAATACCATAGAACTAGAAATAACAAGACCAATGGTCTCAACTACATGCCATAGAAGAAGAAAGTTCTTGCAACCATGCACAAACAAAGCTTACTTTAGACAAAAGTCTCTTAGAAAAACTCTGAGCTACCTAAGGAGGAACCAATGATGAAACTCACTAAGGACTGGCTCTCTCTAGGTAGACACAAAATCACATGTCCATGATAAAGCCCTACTATACCACTAAAAGAAACAAGGGGAAGAAAAGAAGAACTTGTGAATGAACTACAACAAATGCAGCAGGCTTTATTTATAGGATGAAAGGAAAGAGGATAATGATGAAAAACATCCCACCAAATCTTAGGAACACTAGTCGATGCAAATCCCTAGCCGTTTGATTGATACGATCCCCATCTAATGGCCAACAAGAAGATATCAACTAATAAATATAAAGCATAAATATCGAGAAAACATTAGGCATAAGTTCCCATGGATATGGTCACCCGTATCAAGGTGAAGTCAAATTTAGAATACAAATACAAGGAATAGAAAACCAACATTTAAAGATATTGTCAAAGAAAGTACATTATTTCCTCATTAGATTACGTGAGATAGTCAGCATTTGAACTGACCAATCGAAAAAATGAAGAAGAAAAAATATGAATCAAGGTTAACATAAATCAGCTATAGAGGTCTCACTCAACTTGGCCACTAGCTGATCTACTTGCGAAGATGACAATCCATCACTTATGTCACTGCTTGAAAACCCAATAGGAGCAACCGTTGCTTTGCCCTACAAAGCTAGCTCTACATCTTCCCTAAACTTGGCCACAACTATCACTCGATCTTGGATAAGCTATTAGGTTGCCAACTAGCTTCAACGAATTACCCCTTGGGGCTAACATGAGGAATTAACACACCAAGCATTAAGCCCCCATCAAGACCGATCAACTTAACAACATCTTAAGCATTAACCTAGCTTTACCATTAGTGGTGTATTAATCTTCATATTCCTTCATGCCCTCTTCAAACTCAGTGTAACATACTCTGCCCCCTTCTGCTACTCCACCTTATGGAGATTAGCATAGAAAATCTACCAAGGAACTATGTCGCAAGAACAGTGGTCATGGATATACTAAACAAGCTCATCAATCGTCCTGCACTTAATTTTCAATTTTTCCTCCTCTCAGGTCTAACTATCAAAATAATTGTCAAGGTGGTGATACGAACTATGCCAACCTATGGCAAAACCCTATATCAATATGTACTCAATCTCAAGATCATTCTTGTTTGTATAGAGACCGTAACTCATTGCTTATAAGAAAGCAAGAACCCTGGTATAAGTCATAGACGCCACAATCAAAGGTAGAAATTCAATTGATAAGTTGCAATTCAATGCCACGAAACAGATCCAATAAGTTCAAGAAAAGTTTACGCGAGAACCAAAGAGAAATCTCTTGATTTTTGTATTCAAAGTTATGTGTTCAATAATAAAGCAAATATCTATATATCTAATGACAAAAGGAAACCTAAAAGTCATAAAAAAAGGTTATTGTCGAGTTAACATAAGCTGGCGGCCATTAATAATCAACATAGGCGGCCTTAACAAAAAAACACAAAAAAAACGATCTAGGCCTGTACATTGGCAGTAATCCGACGGCGTAAAATCATAAGGCCAGCGGCGTAGACAAAGTAAGCCAACAGTGTTCGAGACAGCTCTAATAAAAATGCTTCTGTTCATTTTCAAAGCTGGTAGTAAGCCAACAGTATAGATGATGAAGGCCAGCGACCTAAATGTGGAAAGTTACCAATGTTGGAAGCGGCTCTTAAATTTTCGCTATTGGTTGTTTTTAAAGCTGTTGCAAGGCTGGTGTTGTTAGATCTTAAGCTAGCGGCATTAGGCCGGGTTTCACCTAGTTTTCTTATTCATAATCTTAGTCCATTCCCAAGTTAACTTTGAGAATGTTGATTAATTTAACCTCCTCCTTGGTGGTGTACACATGGATCTCCTGCTCTATAACTTCTTGAATTAATCCATTGAGTGCATCCTCGAATTTCTTAGCTCGAGTCCTTGCAACTGATCCAGATGGCATCTCTAATGATCAACTCTCCATCTTCTCGCCATGCCTCCATCATTCCCTTCCTCTTGAGAAGGATTTGTCCTCAAATCTTCACTTGCATCAAATGACTCAGATTAGTAACATTAAAGGTAGCGCTTACATTGTACTCACCAGGTAAGTCTATCTTGTAAGCATTGTCATTTAGCGCTCGATAACTTGAAAGGATGATTGCCTCCTGGAAGAAACTTAGAATGCCTTTGCTCAGTAAATGTTTCTTTGCGCACATGTAGCGAAACCTAATCTCTAAGTTCAAAAACTATTTGATGACGCCCTTTGTTGACTTGCTTTTCATATTGTTCCGTTCTTTGCTCAATGTTGAGCCTGGCTTTTTCATGAAGCTACTTAACAAATTCTGCTTTCCTTTTGCCATCTAAATTAACAAACTCAAACACAAGAAAAGGTGAAAAATCCGAAAGAGTTAGCAAATTAAAACCATACACAATCTTAAATGGTGAATATTTAGTAGTAGAATGTGTAGTACGATTATAAGCAAACTCAACATGTGGTAAACATTCTTCCCATGTTTTAATATTCTTTTTAATGATAGCTCTCAACAAAGTAGATAAAATCCTATTTACTACTTCAGTTTGACCATCAAATTGTGGATGACGAGTTATAGAAAACAATAATTTAGTTCCTAACTACACCACAAAGTCTTCTAGAAGTAACCTAAGAACTTAGCATCTCTATCAGATACAATTGTTCTAGGCTACCATGAAGTCTTACAATCTCCTTAAAGAATATATCTACAACATGAGAGGCATCATCAATTTTGTGCCATGGAATAAAATGTGCCATTTTTGAAAACCTATCCACAACCACAAAAATAGAATCTCTACCATTTTTACTCCTAGGTAAACCTAATACAAAAGCCATAGAAATATCCACCCATGGTTCACTATGAATAGGTAACAGTATGTATAAACCATGAGGTTGTACTCGAGATTTAGCTTATCTACAAGTGATACACTTCTCACAAACTCTCTCAACATCCTGCTTCATTTGGAGCCAATAATAATGTTCCTGCAAAACACTCAAAGTCTTTGTTACTCCACTATGACACTCTTTCACCAGCAACTCCTGGATAGAACAATTGGGAATGCACAATTTATTTTCTCTAACAGATATCCATTAAGCCTTAAGAATTTTCCATGGGCTGTCTTTTCACAACATGCCTATTTTGCAGCAAAATCTTGATCTAAAGAATATAAATTCTTAATATGTTCAAAACCAAGTAGCTTAGCATCAAGTGTTGAGATTAGAACATACCTACGAGAAAGCACATCAATAACATTGTCTTCCTTACCCTACTTGTAGCGGATGACATAAGAAAATGTCTCTATATACTCCTTCCAACATGCATGCCTCTTGTTCAATTATTATTATTATTTTTTTTTTTTTTTTTTTGCCCTTCAGATGCTTCAATGACTCATGATCTATATGAATCACAAATTCCTTAGGCCACAAGTAATGTTGTCAAGTTTCCAAGGCCTAAACCAATGCAAACAACTCCTTATCATAAGTAGAGTATCTTAAGGCTGCCCCATTAAGCTTTTCACTGAACAGCTCCAATTTCTAAACTTGAAGCATCACATTTAATTTCAAAAGTCTTAGAAAAATTAGGTAAAGCAAGTAAATGAGCATGCATTAGCTTATCCTTAATCAATTGAAATTCTTTTTCTTATTCCTTTCCCCACTTAAACCCAACATTCTTCTTGATGACTTTAGTAATTAGGGCTACGATACTACTGAAGTCCTTCACAAACCTCCTACAAAAGCTAGAAAGCCTATGAAAGCTCCTAACATGGCACACACTTGTTAGATAGGCCACTCTTGGATTGCACAAACTTTCTCATCATCTACCTGTATTCCCTATGCACTGACAACAAAATCAAGAAATATAAGCCTATCTGGAAAAGGTACACTTCTTAAGGTTAGCAAATAATCTCTCCTTTCAAAGTACATCTAAAACAAATCTCAAGTGATTTAAATGATCATCTAAGTTCATGTTATAAATCAAGATATCATCAAAATAGACAACCACAAATTTTCCAATGAAAGCATGCAAAACATGGTTCATTAATCTCATGAAAGTGCGAGGTGCAATGGTTGATCCAAAAGGCATAACGAACCACTCATATAAACCATATTTTTTTTTTAAAATGTAATTTTACATTTATCTCCTTTCATCCTAATCTGATAATACCTACTTTTCAAATCAATTTTTGAAAATACACAAGATCCATGCAATTCATCTAACATATTATCTAAGCAAGGAATGGGGTATCGATACTTTACCATTATGTTGTTGATAGTAGGGGTGGCAAAATAACCAACTGAACAAAACCAAACCAAACCAAAAATATGGTTTTTTTTTAACGGTTTGGTTTAAAATTTTTTCAATCCGAACTAATCCGTAAATTTATGGTTTAGTTTCAAAGGTAAACCGAACCGAACCGAACCAAACCGTTTTAGAAAAATATAATAATATATTACTTGTAAGTTATAACTATAGATTTTTTTATGATGATTGATTAAAGGTCATTTATGTTCTTATGATTTCATTTGATAATTACTATTTGGTGAATATTGATTAAAATCAACTTGTTTATTTTTAAATTTGTTTTTAGGTTCATGATATATATTTTTTTTATGATGAACAATTATTTTTTTAATAGTTTTTAACTTTATAAAGTATAAAATTTATTTATTTATAAACCCTTATTATGTATTAATTGTTTAATATATTTTGTCAGTGGATCATTTTATTCGTAGATGAATTTTGTTAATAGATTATTTTTTATTTTTGCTAAATTTATTGGTAAATGATTGACTTGATGGTTTCATTAAAAATTATAAATTATGACTTATTATGTATTGGTTAGTGAATGTAATTTATTGGTGGATAACTGATTTCATAGAGAACTACAAATTAAAAGTATGATGAATTCATAGATTATTTTGTTATGGTTTATAATATAAACTTTGTAAAGTGATATAAATATTTAAGTATCTACACAAATGTAAAAAAACTAGAACAAAGAAAACTTTTAGTTAGAATTTTGATTTAATCCATAATCCAAACAAAATCGAATCGTTATTTAATGGTTTAGAAAATTTCTAATCCGAATCAAATCGTTAGTTTATGGTTTGATTTGGGATGAAAAAAAAAAACAAACCGTAAATTATGGTCTGGTTTGGTTTTAGGAAAAACCAAACTAAACCGATCCATACCTACCCCTAGTTGATAGCTTGACAATCAATGCACATTCTTTAAGATTCATCCTTCTTAGGAACCAAAATCACTACAACAGCGCATGGAATCATGCTTTCCCTCATGTACCCCTTCTCCATCAGTTCATGAACCTGCTTTTGAAGTTCCTTAGCCTCCTCTGGATTACTCCTATAAGGTTGTCTATTTGGAATGGTCACTTCGGGTACAAAGTCAATCTGATGTTCAATCCTTCGAATTGGAGGTAATCCTTTCGGGATTTCAAAAGAAAGACATCCTCAAATTCCTGCAAAAGAGAGATAACAACACTAGGCAAAGAATTAGGAAACTCGTTAGTGTTTAAACATGTTTCTTTATAAATCATCAACAGCATAGGTTGTTTCATCACTAACACTCTCCTCACCATACTCACTCTTGTCACACAACTCTCCTTTTGTAAGGCCACACTCTCCTTTTCTCTCACCACCAAAGTTGAATCCTTTTCGAGCTGGACACCCTCACTCCTTTCAGCTTTCCTCTCTTTTTCAATCTCTTTTTCTTTTTCTCTCTCACTTTTTCTGTTTTTCACACTTCTTGTGCTTCCCAAAAGATTGTTGTTGTTGCAACTAATCTTCATAAACTTCCTTAAGGGTTAACTGTTTAAGATTGTAGCTCTTGCCATTGTGAACAAGTGATATTTGTTTGAAAAGCCATCATGAATCACCTTATGGTCAAATTGCCATGGCCTTCCCAATAACACGTGACAAGCCTACATCAGTACAACATCACACAACTACATCCTCATATCTCCTGATGCGAAAAGCAATCTTAGCTTGTTTGTTCACCTTGGTCTCACCACTATCATTCAACCACTGCAACTTATATGGATTAGGGTGTTTAGTGGTCTTGAGCCCTAATTTGTCCACAATGAATGTGTTGACAACATTTGTGTAACTACCCCCATCAATAATCAAACTACAAATATTGTCACCAATGTAGCACCCAGTATGAAAAATATTCTCTCGTTGCTCTTCAGCTTCCTCTTTTACCTGCACATTCAAGGCACATTTCACAATTGCCACTAATCTACCCACAGTGGGTCCTTTATCACTAACATCCTTCAATGGTGGCATCTCTTCATCCTCACTGTCCTCTTCAATCTCATACTCGCCATCATCGCACAAGATCATGACGTGCTTGTTAGGACACTAACTAGTAAAGTGACCCTTACCTTGGCACTTAAAACATTTTATATCGTGATTTTTAGAACTAGAAGAATCACATTTACCTTGATTTCCATGGCTAGTCACTTCATGCTTTTGCTCAAATTTTGGCTTAGTGATGGGTTGTTTCTCTTCCTTCTTCTAGTAACTCGACTTGTAACTGGATGAACCCTATAATCCCCTAGATTTTATGCTACGGTTATGTTCAAACCTTGAGTCCGAAGTCAACTAGAAACCCTAAGGTCAACGAATATACATAAAACCCTAGTGTATTAGATCCAGCAGTCCCATACTCTTAATCTCGAAACAACGAAATCGAGATAGTAGTGGATAATAGTTCATAATAATATAAGGATGCATAAAAATATCATATTCGATAATTTTTTGTGTCTCTCGGATCCGAACGGGATAAGTTCTTGAAAACCATGACCCGATATTCCCGATGGAAAAGATATTACGATAATACCGATAGACTTGTAAAAATACAAAGATTTCAAAAATATCAGCTTTATAATTTTTCGGTATCTAAAAATATCATATATAATATAATTACACGTATTTTTATTACTATCAATATTAATTTGTCTTATCTACTATTCATTACTATTCACCTATCTCTACTTTTGCTATACCTATTTCTACTTTTTACTTTTCACATACATCTTCACTCATATCAAACCTTACATCTTATTAATTTTAATTAACAAAAATACAAAACAAATCAAAAATCACTCTCTCTCCTCCCCCTATCATTCACGCCAGCCCTCTCTCCTACTCACACACATATTTATTTTCTTTTTCAATTTATTTAATTCATATAATTTTCACTCCAAAAATTCTACAAATACCCTCTCTCCCTCCAATTCTTTCACACACTCATTCACCATACTAAAACTCTCTCAAATTCTCTCCACAAATACTCTCTTCCAAAATCTCTCTTTTCTTTCTTTACTACCCAAATTTTTCTACACATTTCCTACACACATTAATACTATCCAAATTTTCCCTACACTACCACTTCCATACTTTCTTTTAGGTAAATGTTCTTACCCATTTCCTTCTACCATGTCATGTAACTTAATATGACCATGGTATATGTTTCTTAGACATTCAAATGTTAAAGAAGCAACACTATATTCATGTTTTGTTCTTGCTCATGAATAAATTTCATATTATGTTGCTTTACTATTATATTGTTTTGCTTATGTACATATTATTATTGATGTTGTTATCATGCTTCTAACCTAACTTCATATAAATGTTACTATATATATATAATATATATATTCTAGAGCCTAATGCTCACTAACTCACTAACAAGCTTATTACGATATTTGCTCTTATTATTTCTTTTTCTCTTTCTTTCTTTTCCTTTCTTTTGGGACATAGTCTCGGGTTACCTTGATTAAGCTAAGGCTCCCAATACTTGACCGAGTTACCTTGATGAAGCTAAGGTTTCCAATGCTTGACCATAATATCTTGCTTATTACTATCTTACTCAATACTAACTTGCTTCATATCTTATATTTTCATCATTTGCGTACCACATGCTCATAATACATGCATCTTCATAATGATATTGTCTCAACAATATGTAAAATGGAATTTTTCTTTGATAAAAGAATTTGAAACTAAACTTTTTATTGTGAAACTAGTCACTAAATAAAGGAGTTATCATCAACAACTTAGAAAATGAATTTTTGCAACATTTTCTCAAGTTTTCTCAAAGCTTTCTCAAAAGACAACAAGGATGGTTTTACTAAGGAAATAAAGAAATAATCATTTTCTTTTCATAACAAGATAAACATAAGGCTTAACAAGAATAATTTGTTGGTATACAAATTTTTCACCAAAAAGCTTAAGATTAAAGTCTTTTCAACTTCATAACAAAAACCAAGAAACAAACTAGTTTTCAAAGTAAGATAAAATCAACTTATTAACTTATAAACCCATTTAGAAAAATAATGATTTTCAAGTTTCTAAAGAAGCAACCTATTTTCAAAGAAACAACAACAATATAAGCATGATAACATCAAAAACAAAGGATTTTATAAATAAAGATTATTTCTTTTCAAATAAAATCAGTAAAAGAAATAAAAAACCAAGTTTTAGAAATAAAATTTATTTTTAAAGGAATTAATAAACAAAAATATAAGAGGAAAAAGACTCATTTATTAAAACCATTCTAAAGGCAAATTTATAAATAATTTATCAACAACTTAATAAAATTTTTTAAAACTTTGTTCTTTTATTACTAAAAGTAAAATTGTAAAAGACCAAAGTTAAGGAAAAAATTTTTTGTTTTAGCAAAGAAATGGGAAAACTAAATAAGAATATACTTATTTATAATAGTCTATGAAAATATAAAGTTTTTTCAAAACACTTTAAAAAGAAATTTGTCAAGTTTAAGTTTCAATACTTCAAGATGAATTGTTTTATAAAAAAAATCATTAAGACAACACTGTTAGAATTTTCGCATATAAAGTCAGTTTATATATATACTCAAAGGATTTTTGACTCATATACATATCCGTCATGCCCAAAGGGTACCCTAGACGTGGCAACCACCACTACAGTATTAAAACTTAACAATGACTTTTCGAAGTCATGCGAAAGCTTCAACACCATATGTAAGGCGTCTCTCACGACAATAAGAAACACTGGTGGGATGTGTAATTCGGGATAGTAAATACAGCATACAAGAAATTTAAATAACCATCTAATTTCAACATTATAAGAATATAATCCTTACAATCTTAGGGGTTTTCCCCTATAAATCTCCAAACAATCATAATATTAGCTTAGTCTTTCACACAAGGAAACAACACTAACACCAAAAGATATTAAAAAATATTTAGGCTAAGATCTTCAAAAGATTTCTAGAAGCTCCCCAACACATAATTCCACTCGAGTATGTGAAGTTCTTGGGCATAAAAGATATTGGTCCTGTTATAACAAAAGTCTATCGGAGTATAAGCATAACTAGCTTAGTGAGAATATTCCTGAATCAACATACTAGTATCAATAATTTCAAACAAGTTATTAATCAAGCATATGAATGCATCAAGCAAATCAACAAGCAATAAATATGATCTACCGGAAATTATATGTTTTGAATGGATTTACCCTTCCATTCAGAGGTTAGGTGTTTTAGGCTCTTTAAAACCCATCTTTGAAATCCAACATATGTAGTTTATTTCTGGCTCCTACTCGCCTATCCTGAAATAGTTCATTCTGGCTCATATTCGCCCATCTTGCAGATTTATGGCTCCTGCAAACCCGACTATTATACTCTTGTCTCATCCAGTATAGTAGCTCATGAAATGAAACTAACGATGTGATATGCATGATTCAATTAATATAACTCATAGTATATGATTAAAGTAATTTTAAAGATGATCACAGAATTTGCACACACTCTAGCATAATAATAATAAAACACAATTTAATTAACAACAATTCATGTCTCGGTATGCTTAGCAATCTTTCAACCAATATTATCATGCATAATTCATTTTCATCTTTTCCTACTTCTAGTGCCTCTAGCTACAAGCACAAACAAGTATGTAAAAGGTAGGAAATAAACTCACTCAGCCATGAAGACACTTCTTTTTTATGGATGAGTCGATCGGTATTTCCACTAATCAAAATAATCCTCCGGGTATGAATACTCCTCATCGGGATCACCTAATAAAACAAATACCCACAATGAATATTTCTTGTCGATTCTATGGTACTTATTAAAAACTATGTCATAAGATCGTTAAAATTCGTATAGAGGTAATTCTAACTTAAAATGCCCATAACTTAGTCATTTTAACTCGGAATTGTACATATAATATACCATTTTCTACCTATTTGAAAAGTTATAACCATTTCTAAGGTCATTTTTGTCATAAAAAGTCATTTGGGTTGCAAAATACTACGGTACATAATAGTTATGAATTTCATAATCCTCAAAATATGATTTTCCAAACTTCTCTTTACTCAAAAATCCTTAAGCAAAATATATGGATATTTGTATAATTGAAAAAAATCCTTTGAACATATAAATACACTCATATTGTATGCATGATTTTTGTAGTGTTATCTTAATATTGGTTTTTTACAAACAATTTGTCTTTAACAGTTTTAAAAGATGAAACTTTGAAAATTTTTCCTTTTTAAATTGCTAGAAGAAAAGCTAAAATATACTTGGGTTGTTATGAGTAAATTTTTTTCTATTATAATTTCATTTTCTTTCTTTTCAAAAGTAAATTAATTCCCAAAAATTTGGTTCTTTAAGTTCTCTACCAACTTTATTTCTAGTGATTGAAAAATAAGCTTTTCAAAATATTTCTAAAGTTTTTGGTGTGGTCAAATATTTGGAGTTGTATTAAATGTATGTTTTCCTCTCATTTTTATATCATTTTCTTCTTTAGAAAATAAGTTTATCTTTAAAACTTTGCTTTTTTGGAAAATTTTATTTTTCTAAGTTGGTTTCTAAAATACTAAGTTGATTTTACCTTGATTGGAAAAACTTGTTTTATTCTTAATATTTGTCGAGTGGTGGAATAATTCTTTTAGATAAGTTTATAAGAAAAGCTGTCTAAAAAAAAATTGTCAATATCAAATCTTAGCAAAATTTTCATTTTAATTTCGAAAAGAGAATAACAACATGTAAAAATTAAGTTTTGAAGAAACTTTCTTAGTATGTGATCTTCAAAGTTTAAGATGAACCTATTTAAGTTTTATACAAGATATGGTTGAGTTAAGTTCAATACTAAAAATTCTATCTTTATGGAGTATTTAGTTTTGATTTATAAAAGAAATGAGTTCCTTTTATTATTTTGAAGAAATCTTCATTACTACTTCTTCTAGAATTTATGATTAGCTTTTGAAAAGATTTTATTAAAAACAAAACTTAGATCTTTTGTTGAAAATTCCTTTTGTTAAGAAATCTAGTTTACTTCTCTTTGTTTAAGAAAGAACCCATTTTTATTTTTATTTGAGACAACAACATTCTAATCATGCATGAATATGATTATATAGCAATAAAAAAGTAAGAATAATAATAATAAGAAGAAATACTCATAAGCAAATAAACATAATAATATGATCAAGCATTGGGAACCTTAGTTTTATCAAGATATCCTGAACAAATATTAGGAGCCTTAGCTTCATCAAGACAACCAGGGACTAAGAATAGATTAGTCCCAAAAGAAAAGAAAAGAAAAGAAAATCGTTTTGACTTGATATGAACAAGTCTAAGACTAGAAAGACTAGTCTTAATACATTGCATGAATTAAATAAATAAATAACAAGTGAGCTTATATGGTCTAAAAATATATATATACATAATATACATAATACCATATAGAAGTTAGATTAGAGCAAAAATGATAATAACAATAACAACAACAACATAATAACATAATGTAAAGTATGAACATCAACAAAAATAGAACATGAACATTTTGTTGCTTCTTTAACTCACATGAGTCTAAGAAACATACACTAAGCTCATGCTAAGTTGTATGAACATGATAAAGAGATATAGGTAGAATTTTACTTAAGGTTTAATGGAGGATTTGAAAAGAGATAAATGGGTAGTGTGTTGTTTGTTATTTTTCTTGAAGATTAGTGAATGGTAGAGAGTGTTTTGAGAGAGAATTGTTGGAGAGAGAATTTTGGTAAAGTTTTGTTATATAAAATGAATGTATAAAAGAATGAAGGAGGAATGGGGTATTTATAGAATTTTAGAGTGAAATTTTGATGTAATAAAATAAATTGAAAAAGAAATAATATAGAGGATGAGAGAGGGAGGCTGGCGGCATTAAGGAAGAGATAGAGAGGATATTTTGTTTGTTTTGTAATTTTTGTAAAGAAAAGAAATAATATGTAAGGTTTTATGTGAATAAAGTTGTGTTAGAAATGTAAAAGTGTAAGAAATAGGTGTAAGAAAAAGTAGAGATAGTGAAATAGTAATGAATAGTAGAAATAGTACTATGAATAGTAAACTAGACAAATAAAATAACGGTAGTAATAAAAATATGCATAAACGAGCTATATCTGATATTTTTAGTTACCGAAAAATTATGAAATTGATATTTTTGAAATCCTTGTATTTTTACGAGTCTAATGGTATTGTCGCAATAGTTTTACTATCCGGTGCACTAGGGCATGGTTTTCGAAAACTGATCTCATTCGAATCCGAAAAACACTAGAAAATTGTGAATATGATATTTTTATACTTCCCTATATTATTACAAACTCTTATAAGCCATTAACTCAATTTCGTTTTCTAGGGTTTGAGAGCGTGAGATTGCTGGAGTTGAAATTGTTTGATTGTTTTTATCTTTGTTGACTTTTAAAACTCCGGTTTAACTAGGGTTAGGGTTTAATCCAACTTTACCCTAGAAATTGAGGGGCTTACATTAAGGATCGAATAGATGGATCTCCTCATGCTCAGATTTTTTATTCGAACAATTATTGAATTTTCTATTTTTGTTTTTGAAAATTCTCTTGTGAAATCCTGTGATCAAAATTGTTTTAAGGTTCGGTTTCAACTTAGGTCAGTCTTTAAGGTTTCGATTTGGTATTCAAAAACCATTCTACAAAAATTCGGGGGTTTACAATATCTATATTTTTTCCAAAGGATTTTGAATAAAGTTGAGTTGGAAAATTGTTTTGCAAAATCTGAAAATTTTTCTTTTTGAATCTATACCGAGACTTTTAGCAACCCAAATGACCTTGTATATAAAAATAACCTTAGAAATGGATAGATCTTTTTGATTAGGTAAAAATCAATATATAATACGTGAAATTTCGAGTTAAAATAAGCAAGTTATGGCCATTTTAAGTTGGAATTTCACTCTATGCGAATTTTGACGAACTTAGTAGAATAAAATTGCAAGTTTAAGTAGATCTTCTAAGAAATACTCATTTCAGGTATTTCTTTTGTATAGGTGGTGTGGAGTCTGAGCTACCATACCCAGAAGACTATTTGGACTAAGGAGCTTCTACTAATATGGCCAAGTGAGTTTAAATTCTCGCAATTGTATTTATGTATTTACATGTAGTTTAGCGGCACTAGATTTTAGGAAAAGATAAAATATGAAAGCACATATGTTTTACTTACATGGTTGAAATTATGATAAGTATATCGAGGCAAAAATTATTAACTAATCATTATATTATTTAGTTTAGTATTGATTGTCTACAAATTCTATGGTCACTTAGAAAATGACTAATACTATGCCATGATTAGTTAAATTAAATGGTTCATGCATAACAAGTAGTGAGTTACATCGCATTTATTACTATACCCTTGGTAGGACAAGGGCATAGCAATGAGGTCAAGGACCTGAAATCATAATCTATGACTTTGATTGTTTATAATTACATGGTGAGTGGTGGGCACCCAAATCAACTACATTTTAGCAATTAATAAGAATCTGTACAAAACTACAAAAATATCATTTGCGAACTATAGCTTCGTTGCATAGAACACCTAACTACTGAATGGAGGGGTAAATCCATTCAAACATATAATTCCCGAAAAATCGTATGTATTGTTTGCTTACGTGATTGCTTGCATCTTATATGCTTGATTAAATAACTTGATTAATTATTGATTGTTGAGTACTTTACTTGTGGATTTAATTCTCACTAGGAAATAAGCTTATCCACTTATAGATACCTTTTATAGTTTCCTCATTTATGGTTGAAGTCCCAAGGGTGTTTCTCATAGGTATTACCTTTTTGGCCTAAGGAATTTTTGGAAGAAGTCCAAGACTAGATGTAGACTTAGACTTCTAAGTAAATCTCCATGTAATTATTTTGATTAGCTTCAGTAGACTTTGATGAACTATATCTTTTAGTGGGGGAATGCCCCTTGATGAACTGTAAGACCTTTATATATTTTCCCTATTTTAGTTATTATTTATGATTTCCATTCTTAAACTATTATATGAATGTCTTCTTAAACAACTTGTTTCAAAGTTGGTCCTCTATGATTGTGAACGTATGCCTTACACCTAGTATCAAAGCTTATGGGATGACTAAGGTCGTCATACTTAAGCTTTGATATTGAGTAAGTAGACTGTCGCATTTAGACTACCCTTTGGGGTGTGACAAACCCAAATTAGTTGTAAAACATGTAGCGCTACTACCCTTCCTCTTGAGTTGGTTCTCAATTTTGATTGCCATGTGAACCATATCTTCCAACTCCACATAGTGCTACAATTCTACCACATTCTGGATTTTCCTTTTCAGCCAAAAATCTTGCCATAGTAGCCTTACGGTCCTCCACCACACTTGCCCTAATCATCGCAATCTCCATCTCCTTATGGTACTCCTCCACACTTCTATTGCCTTGCCTAAGGTTTTGCAATTTATTAAACAATTCCCTATAGAAATATGAGGGTATAACCTGTTTTCTCATCACTCTCTTTATCTCCTCTCAAGTTTTTATCGATGGCTCCCTATTCCTCCTCTTATTTAACACTAACTAACCCCACCAAACTATGGCATAATCTGAGAATTCAATGGCAGCAAGTTTTACTTTCTTAGCTTCAAAATAGTTGACAACCAAAGACTAACTCCACCTTTTTTTCCCAATCTAGATATGCCTCGAGACATTCTTTCCTTGGAAAGATGGAATCTTCATCTTTATACTACCTAAATAATCATCCTCCTGATTCCTAGCTCCTCTAAACCTCCCTTCATATCTTCTATTACTGTCAATAGAACCCCAATCATACTCTTCTTCAAAACCAATCCCTTCATATTCTTCTCCTTCTATCCTCACTCCTCTCCTAGGATATCGCTCTCTCCTATCCTAGAGGAACACTTCTTGACTGTTCAATAATTTCTTCTACTTTCTCATGGAATTGTTCCATCTCCTATCTAAACATTCGTTTCATCTCCATAATCAAGGCATCCAAAACCAACTTCGTATCAAACCCTCCCATTACACCTCCAGATGCACTTTTATCTGACATTTTGCTGCAAAAACATGATTGGTAATAAAATAAAGAAAAATCCTCACAAATCACTCCTTCACATGTTTTTACTCAAAGGATGATCCACTTAAAGTTACTCATGTTTTTCACATAAATAATGATATTCCTCACTTTAAATTTCTCTCACAGTTCTTTAAGAACTAATCAAACAATTCAAGATTTTCCCAGAATTCAATCAAGCTCATCAACAGAATATGAATAGAACAGGAATTTAATCAGAACCTTTTTAGAGACAATTTAGAATCAAGCCCAACAACTCACAATAACGACAATATGAATCAATTCACAATTTTTTTTTGTGCACGAATTTCATTCTTCTTTTTCACGAATTTTTTCTCTTTTTTTTTTCAACTAATATGAGCTAACACAAGAAACAATCACAAATCAATCAAGAAAAATAACACAATGAAACCCTAGAAGGGAAAAGCTTAAAGATTCCCAAGAACCCTAAAAGAGACAATTTTTTTTTTAATCAGAAACAAAGAAATACAAAGAATCTAATTGGGAAAAAGAATTAAGGACTCCTAAAACCCTTAAGACACAATCTTTTTTTTATAAAGAAAAGTATAAACAAACTTTAAACACGCCTAGGCTCTAATTCCAAAACTAATACGAACTATGCCAACTTGTAACGAAACCTTATATCAATATGTTTGGAATTCAATCCCAAGATCGTTTTTGTTCTTATGGAGACCACGACCCGTTGCATATAAGGAAACAAGAACCTTGGTATAATTCATAGACGCCACAATCGAAGGTGGAAATTCGATTGATAAGTCGTAATTGAACGCCACAAAATAGATTCGATAAGTTCAAGAAAAGTTCACTAAAGAACCAAAGAGACATCTCTCAATTTTTGTATTCAAAGTTATGTGTTCAATAACAAAGCATATAGCTACATATCTAATGACAAAAGAAACCTAAAAGTCATAAAAAAAATGTTACTATTGAATTAACATAAGCTAGTGACCATTAATAATCAACACAAGTGGCCTTAACAGAAAAACATGAAAAACACATTCTGGGTCTGTACGCTGGTAGTAAGCTAGCAGTGTAAAATCATAAGGTTGATGTCATAGACAAAGTAAGCTGACAGCATTCGAAACTACTCTAATAAAAACGCTTATGTTCATTTTCAAAGCTGGTAGCAAGCCAATAGTGTAGATGATGAAGGTCGGCAGCCTAAATTTGGAAAGTTGCCAGCATTGGAAGCGGCTCTTAAATTTTCTCTACTTGTCATTTTTACAGCCGTTGCAAGGCCGGCAATGTTGGATCTTGAGCTGGCGGCATTAGGCCAGCTTTTAGTCTAGTTATACCATTCATAATCTTGGTCCAGTCCCAAGCTGACTTTGAGAATGTTGATTAGTTTTAGTTCCTCCTTGGTGGTGTGCACATGGATCTCCTCCTTTTAAACTTCGTAAATTAATCCATTGAGTGCATCCTTGAATTTCTTAACTCGAGTCCTTGCAACCAGTTAAGATAGCATCTCTAATGGATCTACTCTCCATCTTCTAGCCATGCCTCCATCAGATGGAGTTTTATTGTCTAACACAAAGAGCAACGATCTTAGCCTCTAAGATTTTCAGGCACTAGTAAAGATCATCTTGCACCTTCTTGGCCCTATTTAGATCCTCATAGGACTTCTAGAGGTCTAACTAGGCTCGGCCTACCTGAGCCTAAAGCTCATGGGTTTACAACATTAGCTTTGCTTCATGAGTATGGAAGCCCCCTCGGCTCTCAATAAGTTCCATTTAACTACCATCCAAAAGCTGCTGAAGCCAACCAACTTCCGTTTGGAGTTCCTAGTTATCTTTATGAAGCTCATGCTTCTTTTCATCTAGCAGATGGAACTACGCCTAGGCAAAAGCTTCACACTTCCAAAGTTGTGACAACACCTCTTTAACCCTCTTCTCGATAGTCAACTTTTCCTCCTTATATCAGACTATCTACCTTTCCTTCATCTAAAATCGCCACTCAAAGATCTAGTGATCGACCTTCAACCCATAATAGAACGTACGATAACTCTCACTCATGTTAAAGAAAAACTAGTTGAAGGAAAGAATCCAACCTACCTTCATGAAATTCCTATCTTATTTAGAGTGCTCGGACTTCAACTGGTCATTTTCATGCTATAAGCTCCTCCCACATAAATCACTTCCATGACATGCTCAGTAATCCTCTACAAACAAACGGTTAATAAGTGATCTACACAATAATATCAAACCGAGTCGATAGAGACTATTTATGTAAGCAAATTAACTAAGTTAATCCATAGCCTCACTTGGCATACCCAAAGGGCAAAGAAAACAAATGCCTACCATCACATTACAACTCTACTCACCCAATAGTCCCTCATGATTCGAGAATAAAGGGAAGAGTAGTGACTGGCCTGGGTATCCCCTTAAACACCACTAGCATGGACACATACTCCTCAAGATGGCCCTCTAAGACTACTTTAACAGCGTTGTCCAGCTAATTTCTAGAGCCTGATTGATTGAGAGTGCCAACTACCATACTGTTTCTCATGCCCCAAAGGGTACCCTAAAAGCGAAAGTCCGCCACACCCAATACTATAGCTTAAGCGTGACAATCTTAGTTATCCCATAAGCTTCTTTACCAGGTGTAAGGTGTACACTAACTATCATAGAGGACCAACTTTGAAAGAAGTTGTTTAAGAAGACATTCATATAGCAGTTTAAGAATGGAAATCATAACATATTATCTAAATTATGGAAATATAAAGTCTTACAAAAAGTTAAAGGGGCATTCCCCTTTTAAAAGATATAATCTATCAAAGTTTATTCAAAATAATTACATGGAGATTTACTTAGAAATATAAGTGTACATCTATTCTTTGACTTCTTTAAAAAACTCTTTAGGCCAAAAAGGTAGTGCCTGAGAGAAATAATCCTGGGGCTTCAACCATAGATAGGGATGTTGCAAAAGATATTTATAAAGGGCTAAGCTTCTTGCTCGGTGAGAAATAACTCCACAAGTAAAATACTCAACAATCAACATTCAGTCAAGTTATTTAACAAGCATATGAGATGCAATCAATCACGTAAGCAAACAATATATACGATTTTCCAAGAATCATATGTTTGAATGGATTTACCCTTCCTTTCGGTAGTTAGCTGTTCCAAGCAATAATGCCATAGTTCGCAAATGATGTTTTTGCAGTTTTTATACAGATTCCTACTAACTGCAAAATTGTAGTTAATTTAGGTGCCTACTCACTATTTAATTACGAGCAATCAAAGCTATAGAGTATATTTTCGAGTTCCTTGACCTCATTACTATGCGCTTATCCCACCAAGGGTATAGTAATGAATGTAATATGACTCACTACGTGTTATGCATAAATCATCTTATTTAAGTAATCATGGCATAATATTAGACATTTTATAAGTGATCATAGAATTTGCAAACAAATCATTCCTATACTAACTCATACAATGATTAGTTAACAATTTCCGCCTCGATATAATTATCATAATTTCAATCATATAAATAAAATACATGCGCTATCATGTTTTATCTTTTCCCAGAGTCCAGTGCTGCTAAACTACAAGCAAATACATAAGTACAAAATGTGAGAATTTAAACTCACTCGGCCATAGTAGCGGAAGCTTCTTAGTCGAAGTAATCCTCCAGGTAGGATAGCTCGGACTCCATGTCACCTATACAAAAGAAATACCCAAAATGAGTATTTATTGGAAGTTCTACTTAAACTTGCAACTCTATTCTACTAAGTTTGTCAAAATTTGTATAGAATGAAATTCCGAGTTGAAATTCCGACTTAAAATGGTCATAACTTGCTCATATTAACTCGGAATTTCACATATTATATACCGTTTTCTACCTACTTGAAAAGATATATCCATTTATAAGGTCATTTTATTCATAAAAGGTCATTTGGGTCTCTAAAATTCATGGTACATAATTGCCATGAAAATCTCAGCCTTTGAAAACAATATTCAAAACTCATATTTGTTCAAAAATCCTTCAGCAAAATATAGATATGTATATAATTGATAAATCCTTTAAGTATATATATTTATAGACACATATTGTATGCGAAAATTCTAATGGTGTTGTCTCAACGATGATTTTTTGTAAAACAATTTATCTTAAGGTGTTGAAACTCGAATCTTAACAATTTCTTTTCTAAGTGTTTTGAAGGAACTTTATAATTCCTTAGCTTATTGTAAATAAGTATATTCTTATTTTGTTTTTCCAATTTCTTTTTCCAAACAAATAAATTTTCTCTTAACTTTAATCTTCTACAAATTTTGCTTCTAGTGGTAAAAATGTAATTTCCAAAGTTTTTATTAAGTTATTGATAACCTATAATGATTTTGAGTTGTATATATTTTCCTTTAAAAATGGTTTTGATAAATAAGTCTTTTTCCTATCATATTTTTATTTCTTAACTTTTTTAAAAATAATTTTATTTCTAAAACTTGGTCTTTTAATCTCTTTACCGATTTTTACTTGGAAAGAAATCTCCTTAAGTTGTTGATAATATCCATGTTTTTTAGCTTATTATGTTTATATTCTTTTTATCTCTTTGAAATTGAGTTTATCATTTATAAGCTTGACAACCTTTATTTTTTTAAGTGGGTTTATAAATTAGTAAGTTGATTTTATCTTGCTTTGAAAACTAGTCTAGCTTTTTGTTTTTATTATGGAGTTGGTAAAAATACTATAAGTAACCTTTTTAAGAAAAATTTGCTTATCAAAGAACTATTAACACTAGTTTTAATGAACTTCATGTGACTTATTATAAAAAGAAAAGTTTAGCTTTGTTAGTTAATTCCTTGATACATCATCTTTTATTTGTCATTTAAGAAAAATCTTGATGGTTGGAAAAGAAGTTGTAAAATAATTTTCCTATGTGTTTGATAACAAAATCTTGATTTAGAGATAAGTTATATATTAAAAGAGTTTAGTTTCATTTTCCCTCTATTAAAGAAAATTTCTTTTTATTTTTGTTGAGACAATAACATTATAACTGTTGGTTTCTCTCAAATAATGATTTTGATGATAACAAAAAGATGATGAAATAACAATCATCTTGAGTTTTGTTTTGTCAAAAAGATTTGTATGAACTTTTACAAAAGTTAGAAGGATCGGCAAAAGGAATATTGTTTATGAACAAGTTCAAAAATGAGAAGGCAGAAGGTGTGTCAGAAGGTGAATGACATTTATCGTTATGAAGAAAAATAATGTTATTTGATTTGTTGAAGGCCTAGCTCCAATGATTGAATATATTTGGGAAATATATTCAATCTGTTCCACAAGAGTCGGTTCATTATCCACAGGGTTTTTAATTTTCGGATTTAAATTTAATTACAACAATACAATATTTTTTAAATTAATTGGATTAAAGCAAAGTTACGACAGATTTTGTTCTAATTGTTTGTGAGGAGATAAAATTAGTATATATAACATGAAGGAATCATAAGACATATTCGAGAGATTATGGGAGCTTGTCCAAAGATTAGGTTGAATTCGAAAATCCTGTAATTGAAGGTATGGAAGAACTTGGTGCATACATAGTACCAAACGAAATCAAACAACGGTTGAATTATTTGAATTTCTTACTTGAGATTTTTATGCAAGATTATAGAGATTTGGAGTTATCCATTTGAGCAAATCTTATGAAAAGTTTATTAGAAGCTTTAAAAATCAAATGCAAGTGAATCATGAAGATAAACTCGAAGGGATACTGTTAATGTGTAGCTTGAGAAATATTAGGAACAGAGCTAATTGTCATCCTCCATATTTCGAGATATCAGGCAGACATTATCATGTTTTCTTTTCGACCGTTGAAGAAGAACAAGAATAAAACAGGAGCTTCGAGACAGAAAAAGATATAGAGAACAAGTTTTACGAGAAAAGAAAAGGCTTTCAAGAGCAAAACATTATCATTTTACTGTTCATCTTCTTTGTTCTAAATTGTCGAGGACTTTTACTTTTATTCCTCAGATTTTGTGAAAACATTCTCTTGTGAGATTGAGAGTTGCAAGTAGGCTCAGTAGATTGATTGTTAGGAGAAGCAAGCTGAGTGAATTATGAACGTCTTGTAAGTATTTTCATTGATTGGATTAGTGGAACAAAACCGGTGTGGATTACCAGTGACCCTGGCTTGGAGCTGGAAGAGAGGATTGACGATCAAGGCAGAACCTCTATAATTCGTTTTGCATCTCTTACTCTCTCATCTCTCTTTATTTCATGCAATTTTAATTTGATTTGTTGCATTCGTTCTTTAGTCAGAAGGTTGATCAGAGAGTAGAGTAATTATAGTTCTTAAGTTAGAGAGTTGGTCAGAAGGTTCCAAGGAGAAAACATTTAAACTTTAACTTAAATTTTTCGGGAGCTTAATCATTTTGTTGCAATCTATTGTGTTGTTCTAAAGTGTTCATTAGTTAACTTCATTCTTTTAAGAAAGATCAAAAGCCATCTTAATAGTATAATCAAGTGGTGTGAATTTTGTTAGAATTTTTCAAAAAGTAAAATTTTTAGATAACCAATTCACCCCCTCTTGGTTATCCTTTCGGGACCAACAATTGGTATCAGAGCGGTTCTCATTTATTTAATTTGAGTGATCTTTTCAAACGGCTGAAAAAAACATTGCTATTAATCGATCTCTATATTTTGATGGAATAAATTATCTATATTGGAAAATGCACATGTCTACTTACATAAAAGCTAATGACTATGGATCTTGGCAGGTGATTGCTTTTGGAGATATTCAGGTGACTATGACTGATGATGATAACTTCACTGCTGCTGAACTAAAGATCATAGAAAAGAACAACAAGGCTAAGAATCTTTTACTTACTACAATAGCTCCTTCGGAGTTTTATTTAATTTCTTCTTGTGAAACAGCAAAAGATATTTGGGACACTTTATCTAATACTTATGAAGGAACTAACACTATCAAGGAAATGAAAATCAATTCTTTGATGCAACGATATGAATTGTTCAAAATAAAGCCTAATGAGAAAATAAAGGAAGTTTTTAATTGTTTTACTGCTATAACAAATGAACTAACTTCTCTTGGAAAGAAGATGGATGATCCTGATCTTGTCAGAAAGATACTAAGGATATTGCCAAAGTCATGGGATGCCAAAAAGACAGCAATTGAAGAAGCTCAAGATTTGAACAAGCCGAGCCTTAGCCAATTGAGGGAAAAATTGCTAGCCTATGAGTCACATCTTCACACGACAGAGGAAACTGAAGAAAGTCCAAAAGCCATAGCATTCAAAGCAAGAAAAGTTGTCAACGATACATCTGATTCTGATGATGATGACTTTGAAGAAAGCGTCGGCATGTTAGCTAGAAGACTGAACAAGTTCTTTAAAGATAAGAAATTTAAAATTTTCAATAAAGCTAACAAGTTTGGTTCAGGGAAGAACTTCAAGGAAAAGGAGGAAAAGAAGGAAAAGAAGGAAATTGTTTGCTATGAATGCAAACAACCAGGCCATATTAAATATGAATGCCCGATTCTAAAGAAGAAGATGAAGAAATTCAAAAAGAAAAGTCGCACAATGATGGCTACATGGAGTGATCTGGACGCATCAGAGAGTGAATCAGAAGGTGAAAGTGAAAATGAAGAAGAAGCCAACTTGTGTCTTATGGCAGCTTCCGAGGTAAGTACTGATTCTGAGGAAGAACTAAATGAAACTGATATGTATTCTGAAATGAAAAAGTTACTTAGAGCATTTAAAAGGCGGATTCAAAGATATCTAAGTTAGATATTGAGAATAAGGCATTAAAGAACGAGAAGGATGTCTTACGTCAAACTAATAAATTGATCATTGATGAGAATGACATGTTAAAGAACGATAATGAGAAGTTATTTGTCAAAACTGATGCTATAAGAAAAGAAAACGAAGTCTTGAAAAACGAAATCAAAGAACTGAATGGTCGAATGGAAGATCTGTCACAATCTATCAAGAACACGTTCAACAAATTTAATGAGAGTGATAAGAGTTAAATATGTTAATCAATAGTCAAGACCTTCTGTATAACGTTTGGGATTGGATACGAGTCCGGAGTTCTTCAAATAATGTGAAAAAGGCAACTTTTGTTAAAGCTCAGAGATCTAGAAATGACGAAACATTGTTCATCCTCTTAAAAACATAAGAACAGCTACGGCAGAGGGAATGTCAGAAGGTTTGCTCTCAAAAATACCCTACAAAGGTATAGCAGAGGGTACAGGTATGAGTCTAATAATTATTCAAAACAAAAATTATTATCAAAATCGAATCAAAGGATTACACACATTCCATATTCATGCTCTTTTTGTAATAAAATAGGTCATTGAGAAATACTGTTTCTACAAAGAACAAGCTCAGTACACATCAAGTAAGAAACAGATAAAACGAGCTTGACTTATCAAGAACCCAAGTTTGTTTGGGTTCCTTAAAAGGTTTGATCACCTTGTTTATTTTTGAGGAACAATGAACAAAATAAAAGGAACTTGGTACTTGGACAGTGGATGTTCAGGCCACATGACTGGAGATGCTTCCTTGTTCACTATCTAAATATGGAAAGAAAGGGTATGTAAGATTTGGTAATGACCGCCATGGTAAAATAATGGTTCAAGGTACAATTGGTTATTCCCCATACATGATTGAGAATGTTTCCTGGTTAAAGATAAAATAAATCTTTTAAGCATAAGTCAATTATGTGATAAAGGTTATCAAATAATTTTGAAAAGAACAAGTGTTTTGCATATGATTCTAATGGAATTAATTGTTTGAGGATTTAGGAAAAGGAATCTGTATCTAATTACTCCATCTGATATGAATATTGAATGTTGCCTTTTTATCTATGAATAAACAGTAATACATATTTTGCATAAAAAAAAACTTGGTCATGTAAATTTTAATCATTTAGAAAACTTTCAAAAAGAGATATTGTAGTTGGTTTACCTAAAATAAATATAAAACAAGCGTTTAACATGTTTTAAAGAACAAGATGGTCTCAGTTTCTCATAAAAGTATATAAATGTGGATTTCCAACAAAAAGACCTCTTGTTGGTCCCGAAAAGAATAACCAAGAGGGGGTGAATTGGTTATTTAATAAAATTTAACCTTTTTCAAATTCAACCAATTCACTTCGCTTAGTTACTCAAATTAAATGGCTTCTAAAACTCTATTTTAAATATATTGATAAATTTCGAATAATATCAGACAAGATCAAGTTTGCAAATAATTAAAAAAAATATGTTAATAAAAATTTATTTTGCTCCCAGTTACTCTCTGACTGATCTTCTGAGTTCAATGTTCAGTAGAACTTAAATTTCCAGTTACTCTCTGACTGGTCTTCTGAGTTTATAATGCAGCAAGAATAAACAATAAAATATGCACGAAAAAAAAGATAAGGTAGAAAAGAGATTGCAAGATCGATTTATAGAGGTTCCGCCTCGAGCGTCAATCCTCTCTTCCAGCTCCAAGCCGGGACCCGGTATTCCACACCGGTATGTTCCACTATTTCCAAAAGAAATGAGAATACAAGCTTGTTCTTCAACAAAGAACTTCAAACACTCTGCTCAGCCTATCTAGCTTCACTCAAGCTATTTACTGATCTACAGAGACTAAATGTAACTCTCACTTCTACACAAATCTCATTCAAGATATACAATGCTTTGAAACAAAAGAATAAACGTTTCTAAAATTTCAGCTCAAGGAAAATTTCGAATGACAGTAATTTTGCAAGAGATTCTCAAAGGCTTTTGATTATTCTCGTCTTTTTCACCCACTGTCTTCATGTCTTCGAGATATTTAAATTTAAAATTCTCCTTCTTCTTCGGTTGAAAACGGTTAGAGAATTCGAATTCAAAACAATTGGATAGATGATAATCTCCAGTAGTTCCTGATTTTGTGCTTGATATACTTCTGTGATTATCCAAATCTTATCTTGCTGTTGATAACGTTGATGTTTATCCATATCATTGTTTGACCATCTTGAAGATAGACTTTCTCGTGAAATATCTTCTAAATCCCAAAAGAATAGGATAAATCTTTCCTTCTTGATCTGACTGTCAAACTTGATAACAAAACGAATTCTATAACATCATTGAATATAAACCCAAGCCATAAATAACAGACATAATCTGATCTTGATTAATTTAATTTTTCTGTCATAAGCTTTTGAGTTTTTATACGTTGATAAAAAAAAACGAATCCCCTTGGATATAATAACCATTTGTGGAACATTTGAATGTATTACCCAAATACACTCAACTTTGGAGCTGGGTCTTCAAAATAATAAAATAATTTTGAAAGATTCGAACTGTGATCTTTTTGTGCGAATCCTGTTCTTGTTCCCAGTTTACCTTCTGAGTTACCTTCTGAGCAGTTTTGTTTAGTCGCTCAGCCGTTTCACTCTCTGAGTTTCCTTCTGAATTCTATTTTGTCTTTCTATTTTGTCTCTGAACTACTTTCTGATTTATCTTTAAATTTTCATAACTTCTTGCTTAGCTCTTGAAAACTCTTACTTCACTTATCACATTAAATGAGAGATTTCTGCATACTCAAAAATTCATTAGTAATACTTAATCTTTTTGTTATCATCAAAACATCAAAAGAGAAATACTAACATTCTCCCCCTTTTTGATGATAACAAAACCCATCTATTAAAACAAAAAAATTTTCAAGATAACTCCATTCATTTGCATAATCTGCATAATCTCATGATAATTCAGTAATTAAAATACGAATTATATAACTTGCACTAATCATTATATAACCTGCACAAAACTTGATCGCACATTTATTAATCATCATTTTGCATAATTATCTCATGATTATTTTGTTTTAATATCTTCTCCCCCTTTTTGTTATCAGCAAGTAAATAAATACCATAAAAGAGAATAGCAAATAGTCTGAAAGAAATGCATTAAAAGGATCATAACAACTGAGTTCTTAAAAAAAAACAGACAACTAAAGAAAACAGAAAAGAAAATTAGCGCTTCTTTTTGGGCTTGACTGACTTCCTAGCTGTGGTCTTCTTCCGTCCAGAATACCTAACGATAGGAAGAGTTGAGCTTTCAGGAGGTGGAGAAGATTAAATGCTGGATTGAATGATTGCAGATACTCTATCAGAACATCAGAAAGAATGATTTGAGGAGTTGTTGTGGTTCGGATGTTGAAGAGGGTTGAGAGAAAGGAATCAACTGAAAGATTGAACATCTGGTTCCACTGTCGGTGGAGGTGGTGAAACTTCCTTGTCAGGATGTGAAGCTTCAGACTTCTCAGGAGGATCAACATCCATGTCAGCTTCAAAAACTGGTGGAGAAGGAACAGAATCATGTTGTGGAGGTGGAGATGAAACAGAGCCATGAGTAGGATCTGTAAACATGTCCTCGAACATGTGTTCTACTTCAGCCTTCATTTCTGTAAATCTTTTCTCCATCAGATCAAGAATAGCTTTCTTAAAACTTGATTTTGATGTTCTCCTGGACCCTTAACAGAGATGCCCTCTGAGTCACTATCTGAGTCAGTGTCCAGATGTTTTCCTTCTCCTTCCTTAATTTCAAACTTCCCTCCAGTCATGATTGCAGGTTTCTTCCTTTTCTTTTCCTTCATAACCTCTTTTCCTGCTCTTCGCATTGGAGGTTTCTTTTATCCTTCTTTTGGTATCACCTTCTGAACCACTGTCTGCTCTTAGTAAGTGCTCCCCCTCAACTGCAGACTTAATTTTCTCCCAATCAAAAATTCTTTTGCTGAACTTAGGATGAACATACCAAGCTCCATCCTTAGCAAACCAGAATTTGTGCTTAACATTAATATTCATTCTCATAAGCACTATTTCCCCAATTCTTTTCAGATTCTGAGGAAACTTAGCATTTTCTGGCAGCTTTACTTTCTTAAACCTCAGCAACTTCATCAACATGCTTCCATAAGGCATATTAAACTTAGTTTTCCACAGATGCTTCAGAATCAAAGATGGTAGATCAAGCTTTAAATTTCTTTTTATTGCCAGAATGACAATAGCTTCGGTTTTATTAATCGTAGTAGAACTACCATTCTTTGGAAGCAAACAGTCTACAACTATCTTGTGTAGCAGCCTTATCAACAAGCTAAACTCAGTATTAAACACATCTTTTTCAGAATATGTTCCCACTCCATCATTTATTGCACGAAACAGATCATTTTTCTTAATGGACACAAAGAAGTCATCATCTTTCTCATCTTTCATATCAAAACATGAAATAAGATCTTTCCTAGTTATCTTAACTTTTTGCCCAGCTATTTCAGACTTTAACTTCAGTCCATCCAACAAAGTCAAGTTATCATAAAATTCCTTGATAACTTCTCCAGCAACTTCACTAGACAAATTACACAGATTTCTACATCCTATATTATCGAGCCAATGGTTCCAATAGAACCCATTTTTCTTAAAGAAAGAAAAATCTATGAACGAATTATCAAGAATCTTGATATTCCCATACCTTTTCTTAGAAGAACTTCCTATCTTCTTCTTTTTTGCTTCTGACATTTTCTTTGGGGATCTTGAAGACAGTTTCCTCTTTTTTGAACTCGCTTTCTTTGTGGTGACTTAGATATTTCTTCCTTAGAACTTTCTGAATCACCGTCTGAGTCACCGTCTGGTTTAGGGTTTGAACCCTCCTTAGTCTTTCCTTCAGATTCTGGGGTAGTAACATCTAAAGATTCATAAGAAGACGAATCTTTTTCCTTTTCTTGCTCTGTCTCAGGGGTTTTTGGTCAACTTCGACAGATTCATTTTTCTTTTTCGTTCTTTCTCTCTACCTTCTTGAAGTTCAGAGAGTGTTCGTGTTGAATCAGAAGATTCATCACGAATCTCTATCGTTCCTTTACAACTTTCCCTTTAGGACCTTTTGAGGCTAGTCTTGATGATTTTCGTGGTGCCATGTTAGGGTTTGGAAGAGCAAAGGAGAGCGCGAAAAGAAAAAATTTTGAAGTTTGTTTAGAAAAAGAAGGACGTTGGATGACGAATAGCAGCAGCACAGGGAAATGGAAGAGTCACGTCCTTGGCCGTTTGAAATGCGTGGGAAAATGGAGACGTGATTAATGATTCACTTGTCTTGCACGTTTTCCATAATCTTTTGAATTCAAAATCACAAGCACAGAATTTATTAATTTATTTACTATTCTTATTATATATATAATTTTTAAGAGAAAAACATATGAATAAAATATTAAAAAGGATAGCACATTCCAATCTCATTTCTCAAAAATTCAAATCTGGTTTTATCAAGGGGTTTAGTAAATATATCTGCAAGTTGATTTTCAGTTGGAACAAAATCAATACACACATTTCCATTAACTACATGATCTCGTATAAAATGATGTCTAATTTCAATGTGTTTTGATCGTGAATGATGAACTGGATTTTTTGTCAAATTAATTGCACTTGTATTATCACATTTAATCGAAATAAATTTATTTTCAACACCATAGTCTTGCATTTGTTGTTTAATCCAAAGAACTTGAGCACAACAATTTCCAAGAGATACGTATTCAGCTTCTGCTGTAGATAAAGCAACTGAGTTTTGTTTCTTTGAAGACCATGAAATCAATTTATCTCCTAAAAATTGGCAAGTTCCAGATGTACTTTTTCTATCTATTTTACAACCAGCATAATCAGCATCAGAAAAACCAATCAATTCAAAATTTTGATTCTTTGGATACCAAATTCCTAATTTTGCAGTACATGCAATATATTTGAATATCCTTTTAACAGCTTTTAGATGATTTTCAGTTGGATTACTTTGGAATCTAGCACATATACACACAGCAAGCAAAATATCTGGCCTTGAAGCAGTAAGATATAACAAAGATCCAATAAGGCTTCTATAAAGTTTTTCATTGATTTTCTTACCTTCTGAGTCAGCATCTAACCTGATTGAAGTACTCATTGGTGTAGTCACTTGTTTGTTGTTTTCATAACCAAACTTTTTCAGAATTTGCCTTGTATATTTCTCTTGATGAAGAAAGATTCCTTCTTTAGTTTGTTTGATTTGTAGACCCAAGAAGAAATTTAATTCTCCCATCATAGACATTTCAAATTCAGCCTGCATAAGCTTTGCAAAATCTTGACAATATTTCTCATTAGTAGATCCAAAAATTATATCATCAACATAAATTTGTGCAATCAATATATCTTTATCATAATGTTTCAAAAATAAGGTTGTATCAACATTACCTCTTTGAAATCCACTTGTGATGAGAAAATCACTAAGTCTCTCATACCATGCCCTTGGGGCTTGTTTGAGTCCATATAAAGCTTTTCTTAATTTATATACATATTCAGGCTTGAAAGGATCTTCAAATCCTGGTGGTTGCTCAACATACACTTCCTCTTTAATATAACCATTTAAAAATGCACTCTTTACATCCATTTGGAATAAATTAAAATTCTTAAAACATGCATAAGCAAGTAGCAAACGTATGGCTTCTAACCTAGCAACAGGTGCATAAGTTTCATCATAATCTATTCCTTCTTCTTGAGAATAACCTTTTGCTACAAGTCTAGCTTTGTTTCTTACTATTTTGCCATTTTCATCTAATTTATTTTTAAATACCCATTTAGTACCTATAATAGATTTATTTAAAGGTCTAGGCACTAAATCCCATACATTATTTCTTTGAAATTGATTTAATTCATCTTGCATGGCATTTATCCAATTATCATCAATCAAAGCAGATTCAACACAATTTGGTTCAATTTCTGATAATAAAGCAAAGTGACTTTCAAAGTCTTTTAGTTTTGATCTAGTTCTAACACCAGTATCTATTTTACCAATTATTAATTCAGGTGGATGTGCCGTTTTATATCTCCAAGCATTCGAGTTATCTGGTGTATTAGCACTAGCATCTGTATTACCTTCTGTTTGACCTTCTGATCTAGCTTCTGAGTAATCAGGTATCATTGTTTCTTTAGGTGATTTTTCTTTGGTGATTCTGATACAGTAGCATCATTAGTAGCATTTTTCAAAAACACAGTTGTATTATCATCATCACAATCATTTTTAATTTCTTCAACAAAACGCACATTTATTGATTCTTCAATAACTTTGGATGTTTTATTGAAAATCCGATATGCTTTACTATTCAATGAATATCCTAAAAATATTGCTTCATCGGAACGTTCATCAAATTTACCAAGATTATGAATGTTCTTTTTCACAAAGCATTTTGCACCAAACACATGAAAATAAGAAACATTTGGTTTTCTTCCTCGAAAAATTTCATATGCTGTTTTTGATGTGAAAGGTCTAATATAAACTCTATTTATGATATAACATGCTGTTGCAGCAGCTTCAGCCCATAAATTCTTTGCAACACCGCTTTCATTAAGCATTGAACGTGTCATCTCTTGTATTATTCTATTTTTTCTTTCAACAACACCATTTTGTTGTGGTGTGTAAGGAGCAGAGAAATTATGACTTATACCAAATTCATCACAAAAGGAAATAAATTGAGCATTATCAAATTCTGTACCATGATCTGATCTTATAGATATAATTGAAAAACCTTTTTCATTTTGAATTTGTTTTGCAAAAATTTGAAAGGCATCAAAAGTATCGGTCTTACTTTTCAAAAACAGTACCCAAGTATATCTTGAGAAGTCATCAACTATAACAAGTCCATATTTGCTTCCTCCAATACTTGAAACTCTTGTTGGACCAAAGAGATCCATATGTAACAATTCTAAAGGTCTTTTGGTAGATATTACATTTTTACTTTTATGAGGAGCTGATACCATTTTATTTTTAAGACATGTATCACATTTAATATCTTGTTTAAAAATCATTTTTGGTAATCCAGCAACAAGATTCTTTTTGGATAACTTTTCGAGTTGATAAAAATTTACATGTCCAAGTCTTTTATGCCATAAATGCACATTATCAGATATAGAAAGAAAACAACACTCAATATCCATATCAGATGGTTTAATTAGGTAAATATTTTTCTTTCTAAATCCTTCAAACATTTTAATACCTTTATCATCATATGCATAGCATTTACTTTTCTCAAAAATCATTTTATATCCTTTGTCACATAATTGACTTATGCTTAGCAAATTATGTTTTAGTCCTTTTACAAGTGAAACATTTTCTATAGCATGTGGTGGATAACCAATCATACCTGTGGCTATAATCTTACCTCTATTATTATCTCCAAATCTTACATAACCATTTTCTTTCCATACTAAATTTGTAAACAAGGAAACATCACCTGTCATATGACTTGAGCACCCACTGTCTAGGTACCAAGTTCCTTTTATTTTTGCTCCTTGTTCCTGCAATTAATCATAAAAGGCTATCAAACCCTTTTAGGAACCCAGACAAGCTTGGGTCCTTGATAAGATAAGCTCATTTTCTCCTTATTATTTACTTGATTCGAATTGAGCTTGTTCTTTTTATAAAAGCAATACTTTTCAATGTGTCCTACTTTATTGCAGAAGAAACAAGTATAGGTAGGTCTTATATTATATCTTGCATTTACCTGGTTCCATCTATTTTGTCTAGGATACCTTGGAGTGTATCGCTGACTGACCTTCTGAGGTTGCCTCTGACTTGATATCTTTGTTCAGGGCACACTCTGAGGTACCTTCTGTTATTATTGTTTATGGGTCTATTCATTGTTTCCCTTCTGATAACAGGTTGTTGATTACATGCAACTTCCTTTGCTTTCACAAATACAGTCTTTTTCATATGGTTAGAACTACTTCCAATTTCATATCCAAGTCCATATTTATTGTTTCCAATTCTTTGACTAGAAAGTAGCATATTTAATTTTTTATCACTCTCATCAAACTTATTGAAGGTGCTTGTAATGGTTTTTGACAGATCTTCAAATCTTACTTTTAGATCTTTAATTTCATCCTTCAAAACACCATTTTCTTTTCTTAGATTACCAGAATTTTCATGCAATTTTTCATTGTCAATTTTCAGAATGTCATTTTCATCAATAATCAATTTGTTGTTTGTTTCAGACATCTTTCTCATTTTTTAAAGCCTTATTTTCAATGTCTAACTTAGATATTCTACATTAGCCTTTTTGAGAGCCTTTAACAATTTGTTCATTTCTACATACATCTCACTATCTTATATCAGCATCAGACTCAGAGTTTACCTCGGATGCTGCCATTAAACACAAGTTGGCTTCTTCTTCATCTTCACTTGCAGCTTCTGATTCAGCTTCTGACTCATCCAAGTCGCTCCAGGTTGCCATCATCGCTTTGTTCTTCTTTTTGAACTTCTTCATTTTTTCAATGAGAGATGGACATTCATACTTTATATGTCCTGGCTTCTTACATTCATAGCAAATGATTTCCTTCTTCTCTTTTCTTTGTTCTTTTTCTCTATATAGTTCACCTGCATCACCTTTGTAAGTTTTTCTTTTAGTAAATTTGAACTTTTTACCTCTTTTATTCCTGAGCATTTTATTGAGCCTTCGTGCCAGCAAAGTAATGTCTTCATCATCACTGTCATCATCATCTTCGGTTTCTGCTTCACTGACTTTCTTAGCTTTGAAAGCTATGGCTTTCGTGCTTGTTTCAGCTTCTTCCGTGGTGTCCAAGTGAGATTCATATGCCATGAGTTTTTCTTTCAGCTGACTAAGAGTCAATCTCTTCAAGTCTTGAGCCTCCTCAATAGCAGTCTTTTTCGCATCCCACGTTCTAGGAAGAATTCTGAGTATTTTCCTCACCAAATCTGGTTCAGGGATTTTCTTACCAAGTGATGTCAGTTCATTAGATATGGCAGTGAATCTATCAAATGCATCCTTTATTTTCTCATTAGATTTGAACTTAAAAAGCTCATATTTCTGAAGTAATGCATTGATCTTAGTATCTTTTATAGTTTCAGTTCCTTCATATGTCATGCATAAGTGTCCCATATTTCTTTTGCAGTTTCACAACATGATATCACATAAAATTCAGATGATGCAATAGTCATGAGTAAGAGATTCTTAGCCTTGGAATTTGTCTCAATCAGCCTCTTCTCTGGTAGAGTCAACACTTCATCATCAGAAATCGTTACAGTATGATCACCATGTGAGATAACCTGCCAAGAATCAAAGTCGTTAGCTTTAATGTATGTGGACATCCGCATTTTCCAATATGCAAAATTCGTGCCATCAAAGAAAGGAGCCTTGTTCATTGCAATGTTGTTATCAGCCATTTTCAAAGATCACTCAATTAATCAAAAGAGAACGCTCTGATACCAATTGTTGGTCCCGAAAGAATAACCAAGAGGGGGGTGAATTGGTTATTTAATAAAATTTAACCTTTTTCAAATTCAACCAAATTCACTCGCTTAGTTACTCAAATTAAATGGCTTCTAAAACTCTATTTTAAATATATTGATAAATTTCGAATAATATCAGACAAGATCAAGTTTGCAAATAATTAAAAAAATATGTTAATAAAAATTTATTTTGCTCCCAGTTACTCTCTGACTGATCTTCTGAGTTCAATGTTCAGTAGAACTTAAATTTCCAGTTACTCTCTGACTGGTCTTCTGAGTTTATAATGCAGCAAGAATAAACAATAAAATATGCACGAAATTAAAAAGATAAGGTAGAAAAGAGATTGCAAGATCGATTTATAGAGGTTCCGCCTCGAGCGTCAATCCTCTCTTCCAGCTCCAAGCCGGGGACCCGGTATTCCACACCGGTATGTTCCACTATTTCCAAAAGAAATGAGAATACAAGCTTGTTCTTCAACAAAGAACTTCAAACACTCTGCTCAGCCTATCTAGCTTCACTCAAGCTATTTACTGATCTACAGAGACTAAATGTAACTCTCACTTCTACACAAATCTCATTCAAGATATACAATGCTTTGAAACAAAAGAATAAACGTTTCTAAAATTTCAGCTCAAGGAAAATTTCGAATGACAGTAATTTTGCAAGAGATTCTCAAAGGCTTTTGATTATTCTCGTCTTTTTCACCCACTGTCTTCATGTCTTCGAGATATTTAAATTTAAAATTCTCCTTCTTCTTCGGTTGAAAACGGTTAGAATTCGAATTCAAAACAATTGGATAGATGATAATCTCCAGTAGTTCCTGATTTTGTGCTTGATATACTTCTGTGATTATCCAAATCTTATCTTGCTGTTGATAACGTTGATGTTTATCCATATCATTGTTTGACCATCTTGAAGATAGACTTTCTCGTGAAATATCTTCTAAATCCCAAAAGAATAGGATAGAATCTTTCCTTCTTGATCTGACTGTCAAACTTGATAACAAAACGAATTCTTAACATCATTGAATATAAACCCAAGCCATAAATAACAGACATAATCTGATCTTGATTAATTTAATTTTTCTGTCATAAGCTTTTGAGTTTTTATACGTTGATAAAAAAAAATCGAATCCCCTTGGATATAATAACCAACTTTGTGGAACATTTGAATGTATTACCCAAATACACTCAACTTTGGAGCTGGGTCTTCAAAATAATAAAATAATTTTGAAAGATTCGAACTGTGATCTTTTTGTGCGAATCCTGTTCTTGTTCCCAGTTTACCTTCTGAGTTACCTTCTGAGCAGTTTTGTTTGTCGCTCAGCCGTTTCACTCTCTGAGTTTCCTTCTGAATCTTTTGTCTTTCTATTTTGTCTCTGAACTACTTTCTGATTTATCTTTAAATTTTCATAACTTCTTGCTTAGCTCTTGAAAACTCTTACTTCACTTATCACATTAAATGAGATTTCTGCATACTCAAAAATTCATTAGTAATACTTAATCTTTTTGTTATCATCAAAACATCAAAAGAGAAATACTAACACCTCTTGAACTTTTACATCTTGATATGTTTGGACCTACTAGAACTCGAAGTCTAGGAGGAAGCAAATATGGACTTGTTATAGTGGATGATTCTTCTAGATATACATGGGTGTTCTTTTTAAAACACAAATTTGATACATTTGAATCATTTCATAAATTTGCTAAACAAATTCAAAATGAAAAAGGACTATCAATTATTTCATTAAGAACTGATCATGGAACAGAATTTGATAATGCTATGTTTATTTCATTTTGTGAAGAACATGGAATAAGTCACAATTTTTCAGCACCATATATACCTCAACAAAACGGTGTAGTTGAAAGAAAGAACAGAACAATATAAGAAATGACTCGTTCTATGTTAAATGAAACAAAGTACCTGAATATTTTTGGGCTGAAGCTGTTTCAACTGCATTTACATAATGAATAGAATATACATTAGACCTTTAACTACTAAGACATCATATGAATTTTTCGTGGTAGAAAACCATCTGTTTCATATTTTCATGTGTTTGGTTGTACATGTTTTGTGAAAAAGAATGCACATAATCTGGAAAATTTGATGAAAGATCTGATGAAGCAATTTTTCTAGGATACTCACAACATAGTAAAGCATATCGTTTTCAATAAACAACAAAAGTAGTTGAAGAATCTATTAATGTGCGTTTTATTGATATGAAAGATGATTTTGATGATGATGATATGTTTGCACCTATAAATAAAGATAATGGTATTGTTTCTAAAGTAAAGTCTGGTAACAAGATCGAAGAAAAGAAAAATTCTGATATGTAGAAGGTAAGGCAGAAGGTAATCTGGAGAAAGATCTACAATCTGATGTGCCAGAAGGAAGAGCAGAAGGTAAGCAGAAACTGATTTCTAACAATCCTGAAAGTTCAAAAGCATGGAAATATAAAGCTTCACATCACCTTCTTTAATTATTGGTGATATAGAATCTGGAACTCGAACTAGATCAAAACTACAAGATCTGGAAAATCATTTTGCTTTATTATCTGAAATTGAAACTAGTAATATAGAAGAAGCACTAAATGATAACAACCGGATTAATGCTATGCATGAAGAACTAAATCAATTCGAAAGAAATAATGTTTGGGATCTAGTTCCTAGACCCACAACAAATCTATCATTGGTACTAAATGGGTTTTTAAAAAAAATTAGATGAAGATGGTAAAATAGTTAGAAATAAAGCAAGACTTGTAGCTAAAGGATATTCTCAAGAGGAAGGAATAGACTATGATGAAACGTATGCACAGTAGCTAGATTGGAAGCAATAAGATTATTACTTGCTTATGCTTGCTATAAGGATTTTAAATTATTTCAAATGGATGTAAAAAGTGCATTTTTGAATGGTTATATTAAAGAAGAAGTATATGTTGAACAACCACCTGGATTTGAAGATCACTTTAAGCCTGATCATGTTTTCAAACTAAAAAAGCTTTGTATGGACTCAAACAAGCACCAAGGCTTGGTATGAGAGACTCAGTGAGTATCTCATCTCAAGTGGATATCAAAGAGGTAAAATTGACACTACTTATTTATCAAGCACTATAATAAAGTATTCTAGTTGTACAGATATATGTTGATGACATCATTTTTGGATCAACTAATGAAAGATATTGTCAAGAATTTGCAAAGCTTATGCAGGCAGAATTTGAAATGTCCATGATGGGTGAGTTAAATTTCTTTTTGGGATTACAAATTAAACAATCAAAAGATGGAATTTTCATTCATCAAGAAAAGTATACAAACAAATTCTGAAAAATTTGGATTTGAGAAGACAAAAGAAGTTGCTACACCAATGAGTTCATCTATCAGGTTAGATTGATTCTCAAGGTAAGAAAGTTAATGAAAAACTATATAGAAGTTTGATTGGTTCTCTTTTATACTTGACTGCATCTAGGCCAGATATCTTGTTTTCTGTATGCATTTGTGCAAGATTTCAAAGTAATCCAACTGAGACACATTTGAAAGCTGTTAAAAGGATTTTCAAATATATTGCTTGTACTGTAAAATTAGGAATCTGGTATCCCAAGAATGAAAATTTTGACTTGATTGGATACTCAGATGCTGATTATGCAGGATGCAAAATTGACAGAAAGAGTACTTCTGGTACTTGTCAGTTTTTAGGAAACAAACTGATTTCTTGGTCTTCAAAGAAACAGAATTCAGTTGCGTTATCCACAGCAGAAGCTGAATATGTCTCGATTGGAAACTGTTGTGCACAAATTCTTTGGATAAAACAACAATTATTGGATTTTGGATTGGATTTAAAAATATTTCAATAAGATGTGATAATACAAGTGCAATTAATTTAACAAAAAATCATGTGCATCATTCTAGATCTAAACATATAGAAATAAGACATCATTTTATTAGGGATCATGTGCACAATGGAAATATTAACATCGAATTTGTTTCAACTGAAAATCAATATGCTGATATTTTACTAAACCTTTGGATAAAATGAGATTGAATTTTTAAGAAATGAGATTGGAATGTGTTTTCCCTTTTAATTTATAATATAAAATAAAGAAATAAATAAATTAAATAAATATGGTTTAATGACAGCGGCTTCTTTTCTTTTTCCATATGTCCTTTCATTTCCCCATAACACACTCGTTTTTTCCCTCTCAAAACACAATCCTCTCCCTCTGACGACTTCAACTTGTTTCAAAACCTAAACCCTAAACTATGGCACCAAGAAAATCCTCTCGTCTTCTTGCTAAAGGACTCAAATCAAGAAAATTTCCGAGAGAATAGAGATTCAAGATACCTCTTCAAGCTAAGGAATTTGTGGAAACAACAACCAAGGAAGGAACTCTGAGAGAATGTCGTTCTAAGGAAGGAATGACGAATCCAAAGCTAAGGAAGATGAAAAACAAGAAAAACTTAGATCCTCACAAAGAATGAGAAACAACCATCTGAGCCCTCAATGCCTGAGTCAGAGGAGAACTCAGAGAATACGGTCTCAAAAAGACCTGTGAAATCTTCAGCAACGAGAAAAAGAAAGATTTCTCTTTATCAACTTCTTCATTGAGAATTTCCAAAAAGGTACGAGAATGCTCCTTTATTGATTTTAAGTTTTCACTACAAATGGATTTTTCTGGAATCATTGGTTAAATCGGATTGGTTGCAAAAACCTATGCAATATCATCGAGGTAGTGAATGAAAGAGTGATAAAAGAATTTTATGAACATTTGGTTCAATTGGATGATTTTTCTTTAAAATCAAGAGCTGAAGGGAAAGTTGTAAAGATCACGAGGAAGGATCTTTTAGAATGTTTTGACATGAAAGATTGTAAAGATGATGAAAGATTGATGAGGTTGTCTAAGAGTGAAATTTTTCAAAAATTAAATGATAGAGTAGGAAGTTTTAAAGAAAAGGATATATTCTCTACTGATTTTGAACTTCTTATACGTCTATTACATAAGGCTGTAATAGATTGTATTTTGCCCAAAAATGGAAGTTCCACCACAATCTCCAAGGAAGAAGCTTTAATTGTTCTGGCAATCAAAAAGAACTTACAACTAGACATACCCACCATGATTTTAAGCATATTTTGAGAACACGTGGAAATAAACCTTATCGGAACTTGCTGATGAAAATTTTCAAATTCAAGAAAATTAATTTACCCAAAAACTTCAAACCAACAATTAGTTTGAAGAAATTTGGAGAAATTAATTTGAAGAAAATAGGAATACTTGTTTCCGATAAACTTTGGTTTTCCAAAGATGGTGCGTGGTATAGACATTTCAAATTTAGTAAGTTCCAGTTTGATTGGCAAAAAATTAAATCACTGGCTGAGGGTGAAGTGCTTCTTGAAGCAGAGAGTGGAGCAGAGAGTATTGGAGATGAAAGTGAGGAGAAGAAATTATCTTCTAAAAATACTGGAAAGGAGAAAGTGATAGGAAAGAGGAAGAAATCTTATGATATTAGAACTGGTGGGAAATTTGAAATAAGGGAAGGCAAGAAAATGATTGATGAGAGCGAGTCAAAGAGTGACTCAGAGGATGTTATTCCTAAACCACCAGGTGAGACTTCACGATCAAGACTAGAATCTAAATTGTTGCGAATTATTGATAAGAAATTCGATGATTTGAGGAAAGATTTAACCAAATCAATTCTTCAAGTTATGAATTCAGAGAAACAATCTGAGTCCCAGACTCATATTCAACAAAAGGAAACAATTCAAGATGATGTTGTTACAGCTGATAAGACCCCTGAGTCCACTGATCAACCAGCTTCACAACATCAAGGTCCAAAGTCTCCTCAACCTACCAGTGAACCAAAAACTTCTTCTAAAGATCCAACTAGTGAGGGATTGAAAACAAAGTCAGATAAAGGTGTGAAGACTAGTACTGATGAAGGAATAAAAGCTTTAACAGATGAAGGACTGGTAACTTAAACTGACGAAGTTTTGGAAACTCTAACATCTGAAGCTTTAGAAGCTCTCCAACTTATTTCTATCCCTCCTCAGCAGACTCCTCAGCAAATTCCAACACAAACTCCAACTTATCAAGTTGCTGAGAACATCCTCAACTTGCTCCAACCTCAAATATCTATCCAACCTCCACAACCTCAACCAATTATCCCTCTACCAAAGACTTTTCCCTAGCGGAAAAAGAAGCAAGCAAGAAAATCCACTTTGTTTATTGAACCAAAGAAAGACTGATTTTTTTTTTCAATTTGATAACAATCTGACTATTTTGTTCTTTTGTGAACTATGTGGTTATGTCTACTATGCATATTTTCATTAAATCTTACTTCTGCATATTTTGCTTGTTGGCATATCGTGAGGGGGAGAAATTTAATTCATGTTAGTTTCTATGATGATAACAAAAAGGGAGAGAAACATAAACCAAATAAATATGCCTGAATTGAATCTATTTAGATGTATAATGGCAGGAAATAACAATCTTTCTGAATTTGTCTAGGATAAATGAGAATATTTGTTAGAAATCAAATTTATTTTTGAATTATATTATTTTGTTTATATGGGTTTTGTTATCATCAAAAAGGGGGAGAATGTTGGTTTCTCTCAAATAATGATTTTGATGATAACAAAAAGATGATGAAATAACAATCATCTTGAGTTTTGTTTTGTCAAAAAGATTTGTATGAACTTTTACAAAAGTCAGAAGGATCGGCAAAGGAATATTGTTTATGAACAAGTTCAAAAATGAGAAGGCAGAAGGTGTGTCAGAAGGTGAAGGACATTTATCGTTATGAAGAAAAATAATGTTATTTGATTTGTTGAAGGCCCAGCTCCAATGATTGAATATATTTGGGAAATTATTCAATCTGTTCCACAAGAGTCGGTTCATTATCCACAGGGTTTTTAATTTTCGGATTTAAATTTAATTACAACAGTACAATATTTTTTAAATTAATTGATTAAAGCAAGTTACGACAGATTTTGTTCGAATTGTTTTTAAGGCGATAAAAAGTAGTATATATAACATGAAGGAATCACAAGACAATCGAGAGATTATGGGAGCTTGTCCAAAGATCAGGTTGAATTCGAAAATCCTGTAATTGAAGGTTTAGAAGAACTTGGTGCATAAATAGTACCAGACGAAATCAAACAACGGTTGAATCATTTGAATTTCTTACTTGAGATTTTTATGCAAGATTATAGAGATTTAGAGTTATCCATTTGAGCAAATCTTATGAAAAGTTTATTGGAAGCTTTAAAAATCAAACGCAAGTGAATCATGAAGATAAACTCGAAGGGATACTGTCAACATGTAGCTTGAGAAATATCAGGAACAGAGCTAATCGTCATCCTCCATATTTCGAGATATCAGGAAGATATTATCATGTTTTCTTTTCGACCGTTGAAGAAGAACAAGAATAAAACAGGAGCTTCGAGACAAAAAAAGATACAGAGAACAAGTTTTACAAGAAAAGAAAAAGCTTTCAAGAGCAAAACATTGTCATTTTACTATTCATCTTCTTTGTTCTAAATTGTCGAGGACTTTTACTTTTATTCCTCAGATTTTGTGAAAACATTCTCTTGTGAGATTGAGAGTTGCAAGTAGGCTCAGTAGATTGATTGTTAGGAGAATCAAGCTGAGTGAATTGTGAACGTATTGTAACTATTTTCATTGTTGGATTAGTGAAACAAAACCGGTGTAGATTACCGGTGACCCTGGCTTGGAGCTGGAAGAGAGGATTGACGCTCAAGGTTGAACCTCTATAATTCGTTTTGCATCTCTTACTCTCTCATCTCTCTTTATTTCATGCAATTTTAATTTGATTTGTTGCATTCGTTCTTTAGTCAGAAGGTTGATCAGAGAGTAGAGTAATTATAGTTCTTAAGTCAGAGAATTGGTCAGAAGGTTCCAAGGAGAAAACATTTAAACTTTAACTGAAATTTTTCGGGAGCTTAATCATTTTGTTTCAATATATTGTGTTGTTCTAAAGTGTTCATTAGTTAACTTCATTCTTTTAAGAAAGATCAAAAGCCATCTTAATAGTATAATCAAGTGGTGTGAATTTTGTTAGAATTTTTCAAAAAGTAAAATTTTTAGATAACCAATTCACCCCCCTCTTGGTTATCCTTTCAGGACCAACAATAACGATGCATGTACATGAGTATGCAGTATGAAAAAGATGAAAGTATATGAAAGATATAAAAAGCAAAATAATAAGCAAGATAATAAAGTTAAGTATTGGGAACCTTAACTTCATCAAGATATCCCGGTCAAGTATTGGGAGCCTTAGCTTCATTAAGGTATCCCAAGACTAAGAATAAACTATTCCCTAAAAGAAAAAGAAAAAGAAAAGCAATAATAATAATAAGCTTATTAATGAGTTAGTGAGCATTTAGGCTCTAAAATATATAGATATACATATAGATAATAATATATATACAAGGTTAAGTTAGAAGCATAATAACAATAATAACAACATAATATCATAATAATAACAAGATAATAAAAATCGGAATTATTGGCATATGCAATAACAAAACATGAACATGTTGTTGCTTCTACAACTCATATGAGTTTTTGAGAAACAATACCATAGTCATGTTAAGTTACATAACATGGAAAATAAATGGTAGAAAGATATAGGTAAGAATATTTACCTAAAGAGGGAATATAAGTGGTGGTAGTGTATGAGAGAGTTTTGGTAAGGTAAATGAATGTGTGAAAGAAATGGAGGGAGATGGGGTATTTATAGAGTTTTGAGGAGGAAAATTTGTGTGAATTAAATAAATTGAAAAAGAAAAAAAAATTGTGTGTTATGTGTGTGGCCGGCGTGAACCTTTAGAGGAAGAGAGAGAGTAAGTTTTGTTTTGTTTTATTTTATACTTTTGTTGATTAAAAATAATAAGTTGTAAGGTTTGATGTGAATGAAGATGAATGAGAAATGTAAAAAGTAGAGAATAGGAATGTAGAGTGTAAGAATAGGTGTAGAAAAAGTAGAAATAGGTGAATAGTGTAAAATAGTAGATAAGACAAATTAATACCCGTAGTAAAAAAAATATGCTTAATTAAGTTATATCTAATATTTTTAGACACCGAAAAATTATAAAACTGATATTTTTTAAATCCTTGTATTTTATGAATCTAACGGTATTATCAAAATATTTTTGGCGTTGGGTGCACGGGGCACGGTTTTTGAAAACTGATCTCATTCGGATCCGAAAGACACTAAAAATTATCAAATCCGATATTTTTAAGCTTTCTAATATTATTACGAACTATTTTCCACAATTATTTCAATTTCGTTGTTAGGGATTAAAAGCGCAGAATTGCCCGATCTAAATCTACTAGGGTTTGATATAGATTTGTTGACTTTCACGTTAGGGTTTAAGCATAAACCGTATCATAAAATCTAGGGGATTACACTGGTGCTCCTATGACCACCCTCGCTGACCAAAGGAGACGTGCTACTAATTGAAGGAACAACTGAAACAACGTTGTCCTCATGGCAAGGCCTCTTCGAAGGGGTTTGAAATTGACTAGGCCCCCTTTACTCGGCGCTTACCTTTTAGTACCAGAAGTCCCTTTAGGCAATTTTCCCTTCTGAGCTACTGAATTTTTGAGTACAAGATGACTAAGCTATACCCCTTGCCTTACACTTGCAAAAGTCGGTAGTGCATTCATACGAACCTTACCCTTGGTCAGCTTAAGACTAAAAAGCTAAGTGATATCCGAAGGTCCTTTCCTGCCAGCACTACCTATAAAAACAAGGAAATACATTTAGCAATTTATCTTGCACAAGACGATGATGGGTGAGCCCATATTGTAACATGTCTTATATGATGCCCCCCACAACAAGTTTTCAATCCCAAATGCCTAGAATAACACAACTCGAGTCATAACTTGTGCATCTCTCTACCTCTCTTTGAAGAAAGCTAAGGATATGAAGCAAGGCCCTCACTCCAAATAAAACCAGATGACTTTTTTAGAATTAAGAAGGTTGGCCCCCACTGAACAACACCAATCCATGAAAGCCTTCAGTTCTTCTATAGTCTCCTAGTCATTTCCAAGCAAGGATGGTTGTTCCAAAGTTGGTAGCAATCTCATCCATCGTGTTATACAAGGAGCATCATCCCTCATCTCTAAGTTGATAAAACTACACGTCCAATTCTTAACACCCAAATCTAACCCAGTAAAAAATGACAACTCCCTCCTCTGCGACAATTGCACCTACTCATCACTGGGCATTTGATGATGAAGAAATATTGGAGTAGTTGAGGAGAAGGTCTCTGACACAATCCAACACATAAAGCCTCGAAGGCAATCAAAGATCTCCACAAATTCAGCATCAACCGAGCTGGACTCTAATTGAAGTGAGTCAAAACCTCCTCATAAAAATCCAATAAATGGAAAAGCAAACTAAAATCCATGCACATGGGGTACATACAAAACCTAGAACTGTAAATCCAAGTCACCTGATCGTTCGAGCTAGGTACAATAATAGAATATTCACTCAGAATCTCAGCAAAAAACTACTCACGTACCTCACCAAGATAGTCCTCTATCATCTCATAGTGATAATTATTTAGCCCCTTGCCTTGTCTAAGTCAGCAGGAGAGTTGAAAGCATCTCCAGAATCACCTTTATCTACTTCCACCACCAGATTAAGATGCTTAGGCAAAGAATTGAAAGTTGCAAAAAGATGATCACTATCATGGAGAGAGGTTGAATAGTCATCAACAATAAGACCATATTCATGGGCCCTATGCTCCACTATGTTCTAGGCAATAGGGGTTAGATTCATTGTTGTAGGAAAGGAGGAAAGCCCCTCTAGGATTACTACCTTGAGCAGGCTCACTCATAAGACAAGAAAAACTGTAACTCTCACTAGTCATCTTGATCAATGAGGAATGCCTGAAGAGTAGAAACAAAGAAGTTGAGAGCAAAGAAAATGTAGAACTTTATCACAAAATGACATGAAGGAAAAGTGCGGAAAATAAAAATTACCATGCAAAAGGGATATTTATAAATCCTAAAGAAACCCTTGGGAAAAGAAGGAAATGATGAAGAAGTGAATAGTCACAAATCCCCAACCATTAGATGCATGTTCACCCTAAAATCAACTGTCAAGATTAGATGGCATAGGTTGATTCCATCTGATAAAGCACGGATGTAACAGCCACCATATCCCATCTTTGCAACACATGCCTATGCAAGGATATTCCCACCAAAATTTGAAAAGGAAATTTCCTTAAATGATATTCGAAACAACACTTTGACTGGTTTATTGACAATATCATGGATTACTGAACAATCCACACTACTCCACCAATCTAATTCATACTCAACCCAGCAACCCTTGCACCTAGCTTACTCCCTTTTATTCCAGAAACAAAGGGAGTTTAGGGGTGTGTATGGTTGTGGTGGTGGTGGTGGTGGTGGTGGCGGTTGGGGGGGGAGAGGGAAGAAGGGGGGATACAACTACTAATGTCCTTTTCTAGAACTTGGGCTACCCAAGCAAAAAACTAGTATCTTAATAGCGAACCCTAGTGTAAGCAGACTAACCTCACAAAGACGATCCTATCTTCGCTCGATTGCCTCTACCTTGCCCGTCGCTCAGTTCGTGGAAGCTCAATTGCACTGGACCTCAATTAATGCAATAGTAAGTCTACCCCATATCCTACACAACTATCGCTAACCACCTACTCGTTCGACACCTATAACTGCTAGGTCAGTCAACTATAATCTCATCTACCTCTCAGGAGATAGGCAACATCACACTCAATTACTCATTATTATTTGATCTACGAGCTTACTATGATAATCTCTAACTTAAGCATCGGAGTGGCTAAACGGGCTATAGCCAGTGCACCACTAATTGAGTTCCTATCTTTGCAGACCTCCTGTAAACCCTTGAATTTTTCATAATTCTTATAAAATAATGCTAGACTTAAATACCAAAACCAAAACCCTGAAACCGACCCATGTTAAAACCGAATTCTATATAAGATCAAATACAAAAATTCTTAACCTTGAGAAAAAGAAGAACCCTCAAGACAAAATGGAAAATCCAACAATCATTTGATTCAACATCCATACACCAACCAAATCATATATCTGATCCCTAACACATAAATCAAGATGATATATCCAAATAATACTCAATGAAAAAATATTAAAACCTTAAATCCTTCAGTGAATTTTTAGAAAAAAAATTTCAATTACCACCAAAAGTCAAATGGAGTCAACCCATAACCCTAAACTCGATTAAACAATCTTGGGAACTGAAAAATATTAAACAAGTCACAAAAAATAAAATAAAACATAAATTTTGAACAAAAAATATAACACGGTCAAAAACCCCAAAATTTTATGACTTTACGAATAAATCAAAAATTCGGAAGTCAAACCGGAACCCCAACGGTTAACAAAGTCTACAACAAACCGCAGTGTTTAGATCAACAAACCCGCGCTCTTAAACCCTAAGTAACGGAATTGAGATAATTGTGGATAATAGTTCGTAATAATATAGAGAAGCTTTAAAATATCAAATTTGTTAATTTTTAATGTGTTTCGAACCCGAATGGGATTAGTTCTTGAAAAGCGTATCTCAGGGCTCGGAATAGTAAAAATATTCTGATGATACCGTTAAATTCGTAATAATACAAGGATTTCAAAAATATCAGTTTTATAATTTTTCAATAACTAAAAATATCATATATCATATATTTACATGTATTTTTCTTACTACCGGTAAATTATTAGCCTTGTATACTATCCATTATTATATTCTATACTATTCATAACTATTCGTCTATCTCTACTTTTTGTACTATCTATTCTTACAACCTACATACCTATTTCTTATAATTTTCTTTTCCCATAAAAATTCTACACCACATATTACTAAACTTCTCTTACACTTTTTTTTTTCTAAATTTAATTTTTAATTACTCTTCTTCATGCCATAAATTTCTTTTCTTTTTCATTTATTTAATTAACTCTTAATTTCCCTTCATCTTCAACTATAAATACTCCATTTCCCTCCACTTCTTTCACATATTCACTTTTACATAACAAAACTTTATCAAAATCTCTCCACAAAATTTGTCTCTATCAAAAATCCTCTCTAGACAATTCTTTCCAACTTTCTTTCCTCTACACAAAAACCATCTTTCACATATTACTACCCACATATTCTTTCAACCATCACCTTCTTTCTTAAACACATACACATCTTTAGGTAAAGACTTTTTACAATTATTTTCCCATGTCATGTAACTTATCATGACCATGGTGTTATTTCATAAAGCTTATGTGAGTTATAGAAATAATAACATGTTCATGTTTTGTTCTTACACATACCAAGAATTCCCGATACGTTATTTTGCTATATTATGATATTGTGTTGTTATTATTGTTATTATGCTCTTAACCTAACCTTGTATATATATTATTAAGTACATGTATATATACATATTTCTTAGAGCCTAAATGCTCACTACCTATCATTAACATGCTCTTATCTTATTATTATTATTATTGCTCTTATTATTATGATTTTTTTCCTTTCTTTCTTTTCTTTTCTTTTCTTTTTGGGATTTGTCTATTCTTAATATCGAGAAGCTTTGATGAAGCTAAGGCTCCCAATACTTGATCAAGATATCTTGACGAAGCTAAGGTTTCCAATACTTGACCTTATTATTTTGTTTATCATATTTCTTATTATTGCTTCTTATATCTTTCTTATATTCTTATGTGATATTCTTTTCTTTCTTCTAAGTACATATTCATATTCATGCAAGATCATGTTGATTCTTATCTCAACAAATGAAGAGGAGATTTTCTTAAATAAGGAAAAACAAGACTAAGCTCTCTTTAAAATAAACTTTGTCACTTAATAAAGATTTTTTCATCAAAGACTTGGAAATTGTTTTTAATAAATTCTTTTCAAAAACTTAGACAAGCTTATCATGGATTTTTGAAAGTATCAACAAAGAGAATTTCTTCAAGAAGTAACTAAGTAAATAAACTTTCTCTTTCAAAACAAGTAGCATGAGATTTATTAAAATTCTAATGGGACAATTCCTTGTTATGTAAATTTTCATAATAACTTAATTATAGGATTTTTACCAACTTCATAATTAAAACAGGAACCAAACAATCTTTCTAAGTCGAGTTTAAGATCTACTCACTATGTTAAAATCCACTTAGAAGTAAAATCGTATACAACTTAAGGAACTAAGTTTTAAGAAGCAAAATCCATTTTTTTTAATGGAATCAAGGAAATATAAATAATATTTATAGTGACTAGATACTCACTTGTAACAAACTAAAGATTTTCGAATGAAAGTCCATGTATAGAAAAATTATGAATTAATAAGGAAATATTGTAAGCATGAAGGTTTAAAATAAGTCACTCACTAAATTTTTCTCATATGCTAAAACTTGAAACATCCTTTATGCAACTTGGAATGATTTTACTCATAACCACATAAAGGTTCATATAATGGAAAATAATTAGTTAAAAGAGCTTAACATGAAAATAAAACATTCATGGGCTTAAAATAAGTATGAAATCATGATTTTCTTTAATTAAGTTTCACACTTACAAAATTTAAAAATTGAATCTTGTTTAAAGAGTCAAACTTAGAAAATTACTTAAAAAGAAATACATTTGGGTTTTTATGTCTCAATAGGTAAAACCATATTTTATAAATATAAATTGTTGAATAAGAATTTGTGAAAAATATAAAACCTTTAAGGATTTAATATATATTATATATATATTGAATTATGACTTTCTTGTTGCTAAGTCACAAATTTACAAAATAGCCAATTTATCATAAGTCAAAAAATGACCCTTCACAAAATTATTTACAAACTTTATATTGAGGCAACATCACTAAAATCATGCATATAATATGAGTATATATATATATATTATATATATATTCAAAGGAATTTTCAATCAAACAAATATCTATATTTTTGCTTTAGGATTTTTGGAAGAAGAAAAGTTTCAAAATTTGTGGTTTTGAGAACTTGGAATTTCATAATGATTCTGTACCCACCATTTCCAAACACAAATGTCTTTTTATGATAAAAATAACTTTATAAATAGATATATCTTTTCAGTAGGTAGAAAAAAACATATAATATGCGAAATTCCGAGTTAAAATGAGCAAGTTATGGCCATTTTAAGTTGGAATTCATTCTACGTGATTTTTGACGAATATAGTAAAATAGAATTAGAAAGTCTAATTAGAACTTCTATAATATACTCACCTTGGGTATTTCCTTTGTCTAGGTGATGAGGAATACGAGATTTCCCTTCCTAAGGATAACTACGACTAAGAAGATTGCAAAATGGACGAGTGAGTTTTTCCTCTTAATCTCATTACTTGCTTGTGGTTGTAGAGTAGTGGCATTAGTATACTAAGAAAAGATAAAAATAGATATGTATGGAGAATTCAGGGATATGTATGCATGTGTGACTCTATGCTTATGTGATGAAATGAGAATTAACAATATCGCAACTTCAAATTGTCTGTTTAAGTATTTTATCTACCTACATGTATGATTACTTATTGTTTGCTAAATTGTTTAATCGCCTCTAAGAAACCTTAATAAGATTTGGCTTAAGAAAAATAAAGCGTTCACACATAGCATCCATCGAGTCATATTTCTTTCGAAAGGCTGCTACTCCTATGCGTAGAGTTGGATGAGCTGTTAGTGTGCCAGGACACGAGCCATGCTCCTTCCTAGAGAATCCACATCGATCGTGGAATGTGACTATAGGTTCAGAGCTGTGCCAACCGAACGCTTTGGGCGAAGGCCTGGGGACTAGCAATAAAAGGTTGAGAGGATCTTCATCAATAATTCCCTAACCTTCAATACGGAGGGGTAAATTTGTTCTATATATGGTTTCCAAATAACTATATATATTTGTGTAATCATGTGATTATTGCATAGCATACATAGCATATGCGTGAAAATTAAATAAACTTGATTGAAATCATGGTGCGAATAAAAGGGAATACCTCACTAAGCTAGTTGTAAGCTTACACCCCCAAAAATCTTTGTTGAAACATGTGTACTCGTGGCTTTATTAGAAGATTAGGACATTAAGGAAATCATTATTGGATTTTAACTCTTATGGAGGCAATGGGAACATATGATGAATTTATTTTGTAATTTCCTTATACGCAATGTATGCTATGTTAGTATTTTGGTAATTACTAAGAAATGTATTTATATAGACTTGAAGACGACGGTAGGGGTATGCCCCTAAGATTTGTAATCAACCATGTTTAAGTTTTATGATAAGTATTTTTCATGCTTTGTTACTTAATCGTTATCAAATTAAATTATGCTATTCTGATGCATTCCCTTGGTTGTGATGTACGCCTTGTACATGATATGAAAGCATCTGCATAACTAAAGTAGTCATTCTTAGGCTTTAGTATTATGAACAGCAGACTGTCATGTTTAGGATATCCCTCGGAGCGTGACACCTCCCTTCACACATGGATCCAAGTTCAAATCATCTAGATCCAACCTCTACCAAATTCAAGCGACACACACACATACATATACACCTTGTTATTGAACATTCAAATATGTAAAATATAAGGCATTTAATGTGATATGATATTACATGGATATACAGATTTCTAATAATTTGAATAACTACACTACACATACTATATTATATTAATAGCAATATCAATTGTGATAAATTTGATAATATACATGTGTTGACTTAACTGTCAATAGAAAGAAAGAAAAAAAATATAATATGATAGTTTTATCATACTAGCTACCAATATACATATAATAGTGTTCGCCTATTATATTATAACAACAATAACATACGTACCACAAATTAAATATATAATAATAGTATACTTGATATATTGATTCTTGCATACAATGTGCAACCCATGGTGTACAAAGAATGAATATATATTATTTTGTGCACATATACAAATACAAATACAATATATATTACATATATCTATAGTTAGTTTAATAATATGTATATATCATATACTTTATATAGATTTTAAATAGTATTCATAACAATATTTTATGAGTTTAATTTTACACCAGACACACTAATAATAGAAGCAAGTAAATAATTTAAATAAAGAAAATATGGTAAAAAAAGTAAAGAAAAAGAAAATAAAATTAATAGTAAGAAAATAAGATTTGAGAAGATTATAATGATAAAACTAACAAGATAACAACAAATAAAATGTAGGTTCAATTGAGCAATTGAACTTAGAATCAGAAGCAGGTCAAAATTGAACCATGAATAGGTTATGGCTTTATGGGCTCCAAATTTAGGATAAAAAGGAGATAGCTTTGGTGGTTGTGCTTCGTGTTCGGTAGGGGTAGTGGTGGCTATTAATGATAGCTTGCGCAAATAAAGATAGTTGGGTTGGTATTTCTGGGTTTTGTATCATGCTTCTGGGGATGGCTGCAAATGGTGTTGGTGGTTGTTTTAGAGGTAGGGGGCAATTTTAGAGAGAGATAGAAGACTAGAGAGAGTCATGATGAAAAAGCGTGTGTGTAGAGAGAGAACTTGAGAGAGATGGATGGAGAGAGAAGGAGGTTATGTGAGTGGGAGAGAGGTTGTAGAAGGAGGGTTTTATATCTAAATGAAAAAGGAACCCTCTGAATCTGAATTTCGAGTCCTTTAATGATAAGAAGAAGAAGAATCATTCATTGTGTAAAGAGAAGTTGAAAAGTTAAAAAAACAAAAAAAAAAGTCTTAACCTTTAATTTTCAATTATCGCCTTTTAATTTGAACTTTAACTAAACTTTGATTGTTTAACGAATACATTTAACATTTTAATGGTAAGAAGATGAAGAGATAAGCAAAAACATATGGATGTTTGGTAAAAAAAAAAAGCTTAAGCTTCTCATCAATGGTGGCCTAAACTCGTGAGGAAGAAGGATGTGGGAACCCCACATGTGTGCCCCATTAAAAAAAAAAAAAACGAAGGTCTCCTTTGTGCAACAACATGCCTAACCAACTCAACTAATTTGAATGTTAGTTAATTTTGCACACTAAATTTAATTTTAACCAAAACTCCTAGGCCCATCCCGAATTGACTCAAATTGTGCCGAGTTAGAATAAATCCATCATCCAAATTAAATTATAAAGGCAACCCATTATACTATAAAATAATAAATAAACCGATAGAAAATAAATTGACATATATTATACAAACATACTTTGGGAGTAACATGTATCTAGTATTGTTTAAAAAAAACATAAATACAAATTATACAAAAATAAATACAAAATTGGTGTTGTTTTGTCGCATATCAAACCAGAAATACTCGTAATTGTACTGTATCGCATTTACTACTAGTGATACAGCAACCGACACGTGTAAAGTTTTAAAAGCTTATGTATCGCATATTGGGGTGGCGATACTTTGTGGTTTAATTAAGTCTCTTCCTCTCTCTTCACTCTATTCTTTCTTCTTCTTAACTTCTTGGATATCAATCTCTCTCTCTAATCTCCACCTTTTAACTGTGGACCTGAGATTCTCTCTCTCAAACTTTCTATCCCTTTCTCCATCCTCCTTTTCTGAATTCTCTCTCTCTCTTTAGCTCACGTCTCTCTCTCTCTCTCTCTACATCTCTCATGTCTCATTCGCTCCCCCATCACCTTCAACCCAATGAACCAGCCAAAACAAAACCAACGTCATGTACCCATACCCATTTTTGCCATTGGCAACCCATATTTCGAATGCCCATCACGACCACCAACAACGATACCACTAAACCAAAAAACTGCACACCTATTGAAAATTAAAACCACCGCTACACCACTCAACATTCGGAACCCACAAACGCCACCATCCTTTTCTCATGAATGCTACCATGAATACCGCCACCATCATCCTATACTGACCCATCAAATTCAATCACCATTGACACAAATACATAACAACTGATACACCCACCACTCAAAGCTAACATCAGCAGAATATTACATGTATAGCATAAGGGAAAGGCGATACACATGAATATCCTATATCACACAACCATTATGCGAAATTGCGATATTATTCATGTAATTTTTCTCTAATTTAGTTTTATACAATTTTTTAAAATGTATATTAAACAAGTAATATCCTCAACATACATTATACTTTAATTTTATGAAATGTATTACTCTACATATATACGAAATAATTATTTTTTTCACCTTTTTTTCTAATTTTCTTCTGTTCCAAATTTTTTTACAATGCTTTTATTTATATCTCTATCTAAATCTATTTACCTTAAAACGAAGATGGGGTTTTCCTATTTTCAAAATAATTTTAATTTTTCAATTTTTCTTATTTTTTACTTCTTCTAAATTTTCATTAAATTTATTAAATTTTAATTTCAAATTATTTATTTCATTTTTAACTTTATTATTTTTCTACTTTTCTCAATTTTTAAATTTTTTCTTCTTTTCTTCTCCATTTTTTAATCTTTATATTTTCAATTTTGAGGCAAAAATGAGGTGTCAACAACTACTTATTGAGCCTTACCATGCACTTCATAGGGCCTAGATGCCTAACCTACCTCATCCTCTCAAAGTTGTAATTAAGCTCACAACCCAATCTAATGCTGCCACTTCCTGTAATAATAAGCCAAGCAACAATCAACACTTATTTAGTCTAAGTTTAACTATTAAATTGGTTATTAATTCTGTAATCCCAGGTTTTTTCCATAGCCTAAGTTAAAAATTAAAAAGAATTTAAAAAATCTAAATCTAATTTTATATCGTAAAATAATAAATGTTTTTGAAGTATATTAATTAATATCCTATAGATGTTCTAAAGTCTAATTGTTTTATATTCAGTAAGGATTTTTTAAATTCCATTTCCTATACTTAAATCTTTTCAAAAAATACTAGAAATTTATTTGCAAGCTGTCCACCATAAGTTTTAAAGCATCGATATATCGTCCTTTCTCTTGATAAGGTTTCTTTCATTAAATGTTAAAATGACAATTCCCAGTTACACCATACTTATTTTCTTTTACATAAAAGAAAGGTAATCAGAGACTTGAAAGTTTACACAAATTAGACAATGTTGTTTTCAAAAAATAAACATGACATTTTCGAAATATACTTTTCTAACATACTTTCTTTTACCCGCACAAAATCTTTCCTCCTAAACCTTCTTCTTTTTTTAGCTTGAAAAACCCCAAGATCGTATTTACAAGCTACACAACCAATGTTTTGGAAAGAAGAAAGTCAAGTAATCTCAAAAAGCACGATAGATATCTTCGTTTGCCTTGTTCCCAAAGATCTAAAAAATGTTTCTTTATTAAATACATTAATGCATGTGCACATTTCACCATTCACGTGTGAAACATCGTTTTTAGTGGATATCATGTTTTAGAAAACTGAACAATGAACCTGGTTTGCTAAGAAATGTTAAAAGATAGATAAAAGCCTGCTTTTTTGTGTTTGTTTAAGCTTAAAAGGAATAATGTATGTTATAAGTGTATAAACAAAAGTTATGTGAGGTTATTCGAACAAAGATGACAAAATATACAATAAAACAGAGTAGATCAACTCTCTAAGCTCTTATGATAGATCTAGAGATAGGTATAAGAAGATAAGCATCATGCTGATCAGTAAGTATAAGAAGGTGTTGTGTTAGGATGCCTTTATACATTTTTTGATGCTAGGATATGTTCTAGAAGAGTTGATAGTGAGATGGAGTTGTTTTAGAGGTTATTCTGTTTGTAATTGATGTCGTAGCTTAGTTTTTTCCTTGAGGTGGATCACTGGTAGACTTAGTGTAAGTGTTGAGGGGTAAGTTTTGATGAATAGTATCTATCACGGCCTAAAGTCGAGCCCTCGACATACACATGACTAATACTAAAGGTTGCCAATCCTAAAAATAAGTTTAAGTGTTAGAGCACGGCCTATAATCAAGCCCTTAACGTACTCCACGACAATGCTGTAAACATTTTTGGTTGCACGAGACCCCTAGTTTGTTAAGGTGCGACATGGTTTTCTTATAGCGATGTACCCTGTGACCCTTTGAGGTTGAAGATTTCTCTGTTTTGGTGGAAAAGGCCCGAGTTATTGAACATGCTGGAAGGTATGAGGCAAAAAGGTATAGAAAAAGAGGCCAAACCTTTGGGAAGAGGCCACATGATAATCTTAGAATGAGTTCAGCCTCTAAAAGGAATAAGTTCTTTAAGACACCTGGGATATCCAAAGGAGGAGATTCTAGGAAAGGTGTTCTTATTTGTTGGAAGTGTAAGGGATCCCATTATCCAAGGGATTTCCTTCGGCTTCTTTTGTGAGGAAAGTGCACACATGGTCAATGGTTGCCTAAAGAGGGCAAGAGCAACATGCTTTATCTATACAAGGTAGGACATGTAGCAACTACTTATCCACAAAGGACCCAACCAGGAAGAGCTTCATAGTCTAAGGGAATTAGTGGAGCTAAGGACAAAAAAGAAGGAAGTAATCAAGGAAGCAAATCTTCAAGTGCTACTCGAATGTTTGCTATGCATGGGGCTTCCATAACAAAAGGATTAGAAGAGGAATATGATGGAGATGAAATGGAAGATTTCGGTCTAATAACAGGTATGTACTTAACCTTACCTTTTGAGTTTTGATGTAAGTGCATGATAAGTAGTTGGAATAAAAGCTTTCTAAATCAAGCTAGTAACAAGGAAAACCTATGGTAACTAGAAACAATACAAATGAAAGATACCCCTGCGTATGTGCTATTTGATACTAGTGTTACACATTCCTTTGTCAACCTGAGTTTAATGAAAAGAGCTAGCTCATGTGTTGAGATGATGGAGAAAGGTTTAGGAATCTCAACTCCTATGGGAGGTATCATTGTTACCCGAGAGGTGATAAGGGGATATCCATTGTGGACAAATGATCAAGAAACCACTACTAGCCTTATGTCCTTCTAGGGATGGCTTGGATGATAGTTGCTAGAGTACAAGTAGATTGTTGATGTAAAACGGTTTCATTTATAAATAAGAAAAAGAAAAGATTAGAATTCACGGAAGAAGTGCTTAAAGGAAAACAAATTAAAATAAGTGCTACTGAAGTGCTAAGAGAAAGAGTTGATAAGTTGGAAAGGAGCACGATGTATCTTTAGACAAAAGGATAGAAAAGCCTGACGTTCAAATAATTTGAATGGTATGTGAGTTTTATGATGTTTTTCCTAATAATCCGCTAACGCTACAGCCCAGAAGAGAAGTTGAGTTTGCCATAGACTTGATGCCAGGAAATAAGAATGGCACCAATATCAAAATTACCTTATAGGATGGCACCTAAGGAGCTAAAAGAGTTAAAACACAACTGCAAGAGTTATTGGATAAAGGGTTTATTCTCCCTAGTGTTTCACCATGGGGAGCTTTACTGTTGTTTGTCAAAAAGAAGGATGGATCTATGAGGCTTTATATTGACTACAGAGATTTGAACAAAGTCATGGTTAAGAACAAGTACCCACATCTAAGGCTAGATTATTTGTTCGACCATTGCATGGTGCAAAAGTGTTTTTCGGTGTTAATTTAAGGTCTGGATACCACCGAATTTAGATTAAAGCTGATGACATACCTAAGATAGATTTTAGACTCAATATGATCATTATGTGCTCTTGGTTATATCTTTTGGGTTAACAAATGCACCAACGATCTTCATGGACTTGAAGAATAGAGTTTTTCAATCATTGTGAGAAGTGTGTATGATAGTCTTCATTGATGAAATTTGAGTGATCTCTACTTCGGATGAATAACATGATGAGCATCTACACATGGCGTTACAGCTTCTACAAGAAAATAAGTTATATGCTAAGCTATCAAAGTATGATTTTCGGTTAAGGCAGATATCTTTTCTTGGACATGTGGTATCAGCAAAAGGTATTTCTATGGACCCTGAGAAATAAAGCTGTTGTCGAATGGAAAAGGCTTGAAACAGTATCTAAAGTGAGAAGTTTCTTAAGTTTAGCAAGGTACTATAGAAAGTTTGTTCAAGACTTCGCCAAGATAGCCTTACATTTGACTCAGTTAACTGAGAAAAGTGAAAAAGTTTGAATGGCATGAGAAGAGGGAACAGAGTTTTCAAGAGTTAACGAAAAGTTGGGATTGGCACCAATATTGGTTTTGTCATGCCCCAAAGGGTATCCTAAACATGACAATCCGCCACACTCGATATTTAAACTCAAGTATGATATCTTTAGTCACTCCATGAGTTTAGACATCAGGTATAAGGCTCACGTTCAGCAAATAAGGGACCTTACTTTGAATCAAAATAGTTCAAGAAGACATTCATGGCGATAAGAATATAAATCATAACAGTTATAACCAAATTAATCTATTACAAAAGATCTAAGGGCCATACCCCTGTCAAAATATAAAGAGTCCTTAGGTTTGAAAAAGTCTCTTACAACACCATTTAAATAAAATTAAGGACATTTAACTAGAAGTTGATGCCTAACATCTAGGTCCCAACTTCTTCAAAAAGTTTCTTAAATTCCAAAAGATATACCTGCAGAAAGTGACCTTTCGAAGATAGCCGCAAATAATCATACTGCAATAGAAAACTATAGGGGCATAAGCTTACGAGCTTAGTGAGTTTCACCTCCAAAATTAATACTTCAACAAGCAATATATCAAGCAAGTTATATTAACAACCATATGAAATGCACAAGCACGTGAGCATACAATACATAAGACTTTCTAGGAGTCTTATGTTAAATGGATTTACGCCTTCCATTGGGATTAGGTGTTTCAGGCCCATACGACCATAGATTTCAATTTTTCTCATTTACATTGTGGTTGATTCAAGTCCCCACCCACACACAATTTTGCAGTTGATACAAGTGCCTACACCACTACCATTTCAATTACGGCCATTACGCCAACATTCGAGTTTACAGGCCCCTCGTTGTCCAGCTATTATGCCTTCTTCCCACAAAGGTATAATAACAAATGCAATATGACTCAACATATGGTATGCATGGTCAATTTAATTATAAGATCATGGCATATTAATTAACGATTTATAGGCGATCATAGATATTGCAGACACTTCAATTCTATACTAAATCATACAAATAGTTATAACAATCCCATTTCGATATTCTTATCATTAATTCAATCAAATAGAATTTCACATGCACATTCCAATTTTACCTGCCCTAAATCCAATGCCACTATCATTACAAGTACAATCATGAGCATATAATTTAAAGATAGTGAACTCACTTTGCCATGGCACGAAAATCCACTTAATCGTAATAGTCCTTGGAAGGTCTAGTCCATCTCTCAAGTCAATTAATCAAAAGAAATAACTCCAATGAGTATTTCTATGGAGTTTGAGTGAACTTATAAATTCTATTCTAACAAGTTCGTCAAAATCCATCTAAGAGGAAATTCCAACTCAAAACGGCTATAACTTAGTCATTTTAACTAGGAATTTCGCATATTATATATTGATTTCTACCTATTCGACGAGAGCTATCTATTCCTAAAGTTATTTCTATTAAAAAAAATAGTTTAGTCCATGAACAGTAGGGTACAGAATGCTATACAAAATTCCCAACCCACAAATCATTTCTAAATTCAATCCAAGCATTATTCCAAAGCTTTGATAGATACTTAGCTATCACTATATCTTGAAAGACTTTCTTATACATATATAAATCAATATCATGCATGATTCATGGATGTTGGTCAGCTTATTTCTTTATGTACTTAGATAATGCTTTATGAAATGTATAAGACACTATTCTCCTAACTTTGTTTATATCAAGTACATTATGTGTACATGCAAAAACCTATAAGTTATTATCATGAATGTCATGAAATGAGCTATCTATATGTATATTCTTAATTATATGATATCAAAAATTATTTTAGAAAACTTGTGCTTTGCAAAACTTTTGGAAATTTCTAAACTTAAGAAAACTAGTTTTATTTCTTGCAGAATCACACTTGTTCTTACCAAAACTTCACCCTAATGACCTATATGTCTATCACCTTCATTACTTTAATAAAATTCTTTGTTTTGGAGTTGGAAAATAGGTGTTCACATAGGGGGTTTACCTAGTTACGAATTTTACAAGATTTTTAAGGAATGAAAACATTGTTAAATCTATATTTTGAAACCTTTACTTATTTTAGGAATATACTTTGATACATTTCATTTATCCTTATCAAAATTAGGCCTTTATTACATGTATTCCCTAGGGTTTCATTTTTCCATTAAGATCATCATTTTGGCATTTGGAAATAGGTGTTTAAATAGTGATCATTTTCAAATCCGAATTTTGAAATTTCCATTTGAGATTGTTTCTTTTGTAAACTCATTTAATCTTTCTAAAACTAACTTCTAATCAAACCTACTCCTTAAAGCTTCCATTTCTTTAATAAAAATCTTGTTTTGGGGTTGAAAAATAGGTGTTTATACCTCAAGCTTTCCTTATTACGAATTTCAAGTTGGTTATTGTCATTGAAACAAAATTTTAAACATAACTTTTATAAACTTTTCTTGTTTTGAAAATATCACTTAGTAGATCTAAGCTTTACTCATCAAATCCACTCATTTATGATACCTATTCCCTAAACCTTTCATTTTTTATGTAAAATACACATTTTAAAGTTGAAAAATAGCTTTTTCTAAATATGGCTCTTTTTAGATCCGAATTTCAAAAATCCATTTTTGTTGAAACTAAAATAAATCTTAAGCTTTCTAACATTTTCCCACTATTATCATGCTATTACAAGTTATTTGTGTGCATAAAACAAAACCATAAGGTATTTATGAACTCAAAGCAACTAGATCTAGTTTATTATACTAGTCATAAATGCAAATGCACTATGATCATTATGTTATTATTTTGCTTTATTATTAAGACATGCACAAAACATTAATAATAACAACAAAACTTAATAATAAAGCAAAATAATAAAAAAATAACATAAAGAACATGATCTACAATATTGTGATGACAAGGATCTCATGTTCAAGTGTTTTCACATTCCTAGCTTAAAGCTCATGGGGATTTTTGAGTGAAATCACACATGAATGATCTTGCCATTATATGTTTTTAAGATGGTAAGGTATAGATCTATTACCTATTAGATGTGTAGAGCTAGAAAACTTGAAGAAAAACAAAAGTGTGTGTGTGTGTATAGAGGGAGAGGGTCACAGCAATGAGAGGAGACGGAGGAGAGAAAAAGAAAATTTTCAAGAGCTTTGTTTTGTTATAAGAGAGAAAATGAAAAGTGGAAAACATAAAGGGGTTTATATAGAGATGAGATTAGGGTTTGCTTTGGTTAAATAAAAGAAAAATGAAACAAAATTGGAGAGAGGGGGAGGGCATAGGGGCGTCGGTTTTGGGGAGTATGGTAGAGAGAGAGATATGTGTGTGTTGTGTTGTGTAAGTTTCAAATTTAAATAAGCAGTTTAAGTAATAAAATTGTATTGGAAATGTAAATTGTAAGAAATAGGATGTAATGATGTAAGAGTAGGTTATGGGTAGTTGTACTTGATGAATAGTATATTAGAAATCAAAAAGTATATTAGACAATTAAAGTACCGGTGGTTATGAAAATACGATAAAAAAGCTATAACTGTAACTTTTATAATCCGAAAATTAATATAACTGATATATTTGGAAATATTATGAAATTACGAGTCTAACGGTACTAATAACATATTTTTAATATATCGAGTCCTGGCACACGCTTTTCAAAGTCTATATCAAATTGGGTTCGAAATAGGTCGAAAATTCGCTAATCTGATATTTTTAAGCACCCTAATATTATTACGACCCAAACTACACTCTTCACCCGTATTTTGATTTCTTAGCTTAGGAACACGAGGTTGTCGGATCTAAACTGCTAGGGTTTCCTAGGGATTTGTTAACTTAAGGTTTCCGGTTGACTTTCCGATTTAGGATTTAAGCTCAAAATTTACCCTAAGAAATTAGGGGTTTACAGGTTTTACCTAATGATGAGGATTCTTTTTCCATCTATTGTGATGCATCATAGTGTAGGTTAGGGTGCTTGCTAATGCAAAATGGAAAAGTGATTGCATATGCATCAAGGTAGTCAAAGCCACATGAGAAGAACTATCCAACGCATGATTTAGAGCTAGCAGCCATCATTTTTGCTTTAAAGATATGGCATCATCATCTATATGGACAAAAATGTGAAATCTACACAAATCATAAGAGTTTGAAGTATTTGTTCACTTAAAAGGAGTTGGATATGAGGCAACACAGATGGATAGAGTTGATCAAGGATTATGATTTAAGCATCATCTATCACCCAAGAAAAGTCAATGTAGTTGAAAATGCTTCGAGTCGCAAGAATTATGAAAAAGTAGCCTCGATTCTAATGGAACAAAAAGAGCTTATAAGAGTATTTGAAAGGATGAACTTAGAGTTTACCTTGCAAGATTCATAGATTGAGATTGCAAACCTAGTTTTGGAACCAACCTTATTGCAAAGAATTAAAGAAACACAAAGACAGGTTTCAGAGCATCAAAGGATCATTTAAGGTCTTGCACAAGGAAAGTTTAAAGACTTTCACGTGGATGGACAAGGAGTCCTAAAGGTAAATAATAGATTGTATGAGCCAAAGGATACAACATTAAGGAAGGAACTTATGCATGAGGCACATTATTTAGGATATACAGTTCATCCAGGTGAGATTAAGACCTATCAAGAGCTTAAAAGTGCAGATTCATGGAATGGAATGAAATAAGACATAGTAGTTTCTATTGCTCAATATGAAACCTATCAAAGAGTGAAAGTTGAACATCAAAGACCAAGTAGGTTGTTACAATCTTTACCTATCCCTGAATGGAAGTAGGATCAAATATCAATGGAATTTGCAAGCTCTTTACCAAGGACGAATGCTAGTTATGATGGAATATGGGTAGTTATGGACCGGCTTACCAAGTTTGCTCATTTTCTACCCATCAATATGACATATTCTTTAGAAAAGTTGGCATGAATATACATCAAAGAGATTGTTAGATTGCATAGTGTACCTGTAGGGATTGTTTCATATCAAGACCCAAGGTTTGTTTCAAGGTTTTAGAATAGTTTACAAAGAGCCATGGGAACTCAGCTAAAGTTTAGCACCGCATATTATCCTCAAAAAGATGGATAAACAGATAGAACAATACAGACTTTAGAGAATATGTTGAGGGCAGGCATGCTAGAGTTTAAAGAAAGTTGGAATCGACATTTGCTGCTGGTAGAGTTTGCATATAACAATAGCTACCATTCTAGTATTGGTATGCTACTGTATGAGGCCTTATATGAATGAAAGTGCAAGTCGCCTCTTTTTTAAGATAATTTGGAAAGTGAAGCCATTGGACCTAAGCTAGTATAAGAGATAATGGATAAAGTTTTTAAAATAATCAGTTATGTAAATTGATAAAATTCAAATTCCAGACATTAATTAAAAAGAAAAATGAACTACACAAGTTAATATTAAACCGGTGTTGTATTTGGTAGAGTTCCTATGGGGTCTGGTCATTTGACTTACTAGTGGTTTATTTGATAGAGTTCCTATGGGGTCTGGTCATGTGACTTGTGAACACCGTCAAGATCAAGAGATACAGATACTAAGAAAATGAAGTAGGAGGGATTTGATAGAAAAAGCTAGTGAAGCCAAAACCCTCTTATCTTATTTTTCATGGAACCCACATGACAAACTCTCCAAATTGAGAACCCCATCCAATATCGCTCTTAAACTCAAACTCCTAGATTCCATCCTTCAAGGGAATTTCTTTTTTCAAAATTTAAGCTATACCCATTTTTGTATTTCAATACAATAGCTAATAATAAATCATCGCAGCTGAAAATGTTCAGACTATTTAATGTTGTTTTTAGTGTTAATTTGATGATTGCTTCGATGACGTCAGATGAAAAGTTTTAACGCCTTGGAGTCGTCCTAGTGGTGGTGGTGGCGTCGAAGTCTGGTGAAGATGATAGGTTTAGATTTACTTAGGTTCAATTCATATGGTTCAAGGTTTTTTTTCTTTTATTAGGTGGGCATCCTAACCCAACTTCATAGTTAAATCAGCTAGGTCACTCAAGTGTAGCTTGTTCAAATAAAAAATGAGCTACATGTAAGACTCAACCCGCCTTCCTTGCCAGTTTTGGTCGAACCAGCCGGTCTGGGCCAGTTTTGACAACATTGCTAATTACCAAATATATTAATTCTACATTTAGTTGAACAATCAAATTAAAGTTTTAAAGAAATCAATTAACTAAAACTAAGTATATGTAATTCTATCACTATGAACAAAGTGAATTATCTAATATCTATCTATATTGTATTAGTAATCAAATTTTCCTCTTTTCGATTTACACTCTCTTTTTTTTTTTTTTTTCCTTTTTCATTATAGAAGATAGGAGAAATCCAAATTTGATTCATCTCTTGCAAGACGCTAGTGGTAATGTCACTAAGCTACAAAACGGCAGACTTATAATCATATATATATATATATATATATGTTCTCCACAATATCTAAACTTTAGCCTTATTATTGTATCTTAATAATTCATAGTTACATTTTATATATTAATAATATTTAAATTAACATTAAATCCTTACCATTTTGTTAATAACAATTCTGTAATTGGCGGGAAAATCAAAATCACTTAAGATTTTTTACTCTCTAAGTAGCTTAAGCTTAAAGTATTTAGTTTTCAAATGCAATGTGTGTGTGGTAGGACCTATTTAACACCTAGGCTAAAACTCAAAGAGGGGAATTGAGTTTTGACACAAATTTTAATCTCTTTTACAATTTTAATGTTCAAATGATACAATTCACCAAGTTAAACAATATAAAAATAATAACAAAAGAAATTGCGATAAATAAAAGAGATAGAGATAGAGAAACAACTCAAATTTAGCATGAAGTTTGCACTGCTCTCCTTAATCTCCATGGACACAAAATGCCTTCTAATGGAGGTCTTCACAAATCACTTTATTATCTAAAAGAAATTCTCCCAAGGAGCTATACCACAATCACCACAAAAGAACTCTCACATAAGATCACTTAGGTTATGCTTTTTACAAGAATCACTCTACCATACTAGGCACGGATAATTTACTCACTTAATCACTCAACAAACCATAGAGTAGAGCCTTACAATAAAATGCAAACTAACCCTCAATGGCACCACTCTATTTCTCTAAAAAAATGCAAAAATTGATCAAAAGATAAGAACAATTAAGAGAATTAATACTGTAAACCCTCAAAGTTTTGTGATCAATTAAGCTTAAACCCTAATTAGAAGGTCAACAGGAAATCCTAAAGTCAACAAAACCTTAGTCAGACGTAACCGTTCAAATCCGACATTCCCGTTTAAGCGACCCTAAGAAAATAAGTAAGAGATTAGTATGTAGAATAGTTCGTAATAACTTGAGAAAGCTTAAAAGTATCAGATTAGTTAAACCGAGATTCGTTTTGAGCACGATCGGACACAGTTTTCGAAAAGCATGTCTCGGGGCTCAGAATGATAAAAATATTCCGGATAAACAGTTAGACTCGTAAAAATATAAGGTTTTCAAAAATATCAGTTTCATACTATTTCGATAACTAAAATATCATATATCGTAATTATACGCGTATTTTCTTACTACCGGTACTTAAATTGTCATGTCTACTTTGCATTTCACTATTTATTACTATTCTACACTATTTATCTATCTTTACTTTTTCTTACAACCTACTCTTACAATCATACCTCTATTTTCTTATAATTTTCATTTCCAATACAACTTCACATCTTTCATATCTTACTTTTCATTAACAAAAATACAAAAAAATAAATTACTCTCTCTCTCACACTCTCATTTGTGCCGACCACACCCCCCCTCTCTTCTCATTTTGTTTTGTTTTTCAATTATTTAATTAACACAAATTTCCTCCCACATTTTCCTATAAATACCCCCTTTTCCTTCCACTTCCTTCACACCTTCCATATACTAAACAAAATTTCTATAAGAGTTCTCTCTCAAAGTTATCACAATTTTATTCTTCATAGTTAAACTTCTTTAGATTTTCATTTATGTTCATTTACTTAGTATGAGCTTAGTGTGTGTTTTCTAAACCATGAAAGCTAAAGAAAGTAACAATATGTTCATACTTTGTTTTTGTTCATGAAACTATTTTCCTTTATGTTGTTTTCATATATATCTAACTAAATATATCTATGTAGTTACATATATCTTTTAGAGCATATAAGCTCCTTTGTTTTGCTATTTATTTACTTTCCTTGCAATTTATTTACTTTCATGTTGTTTTAAGACTAGTCTTTCTAGTCTTAGACTTGTCCTCATCAAGTCAAAACAATTTTCTTTTTCTTTTGGGACTGGTCTATTCTTAGTCCCGGGATACCTTGATGAAGCTAAGGTTCCAATACTTGACATATTTTTTTACTAGCTTATTTCTTTAATTATTGTGTCTTTCTTATGTTTTCATAATTTTATGTTTCATATTCATGATCATGCATGAACATATTGATTTTGTCTCAACAAGATAAAACAGGAAAAAGTTTTCTTAAAATAAAAGTTCTTCTCTAAAAATAAAAGTTATTATGAAGGAAGTAATTTTTCATGAAAACTTAGGAATTTATCTTAACAAACTTTTTCTAGAAATCTAGAGGAATTCATTATAAATTTTAAGAACATGGGATTTTTTTTAAACCATACACACACTTTACAGAGTCATGAGATGGAAGGAAATTCTTGATTAAACAAAAGTTTTACTAAACTTCACTTTTCTTCAAATACTAGTTTGATAAATACCAAGAAATTTCCTTTCATAAAAGTAGAATGATCTTAAGAAATAAGGAAGTTATTTTTATAAATATAGAATTATTACTACTTTCAAAAAGGATTAACTAAGCTTAGAAAATAAAAATAATTTTTTAGAAATTTAAAAAGACTAAGGAAATAAAATTAAAGAAAAGAAAAATACTCATTTAAAATAACCTGAGATATATTCTAGCAAGATAAAAGGAAATTTTCAAAAGTTTCATTTTTCAAAATCTTTATAAGACTTTACTTTTACCAAAAATTTATGGTTGAGACAACTTTATTAAATTCATACATTTGATATGAGTCAATAAATATATATAATACATTTCAAAGGTCTTACAAACTATTATAATATTTATCTCTTTGATATGAGCTTTTGGTAAAAAGAAGGAATACAAGTTTTGTGAAAATTCGTGGAAAATTTGATCATCACTCGGAGCTCAAACGACTTAGTTTGATGAATATAGTTTTACAAATAGATAGATCTTTTCGAGCAGGTAGAAAACAGTATATAATATGTGAAATTCCGAGTTAAAATTAGCAAGTTATGGCCATTTTAAGTTGGAAATTCCTTCAATCCGATTTTACCGCGAATTCAAGATAGATTTAGAATCTTCAAAAATAGAAATTCTATGAAAGACTCATTTTGGATATTTCATTTTGTTTAGGTGAAGAAGGAACCGAAATCGCATTCCCGGAAGATTACTTCGACTAGGAGTGATCGTCATGGAGTGAGTTAATCCCTTACTAGTTACATTTCCTTGTTTGTGCTTATAAGTAGTAGAACTAGAAAATAAGAAAAAGATAAATGAACAAATATTGTGTAATTTGGATTTATGACTGATTGAATAAAAATTAAAAATATCGAAAGAGGAATTGATGAATAATTTATGATTTCTTGCAATGATATGATGAATATTGATTTGATCACCTTTAACTTGAACTTGACAATAATGGAATAACCCTATATTGAAAACGATTCATGCACATCATATTTATGAGTCATATTTTTTTTTCACTACTATTCTTCTTGTGGGGAAAGGAAGAGTTGTAGTGGTGGCTAGTAGGAGCCGGAAAGTCTACATGGGCAAGTAGGAGCCGGTAAGTCTGCAAGTATTGATTGTCGTATCGGCTAATAACCACCCAACCCCCGACATGGAGGGCGTAAAATCCAAGCTACACATGGTTTCCGGTTAATCGTGTATATTTTGTTTGCTCATGTGTTTGGTGCATTCTCATATGATCGTATAAATACTTGTGTGATTGATGGAAATGTTTTATAGATGGGAGTTATCTCACTAAGCTAGTTTTGCTTATACCCCTATAGCTTTTTGTTACAGTATGATTACTTGTGGTTGGCATCAAGGAATTGTAAACCCCTGAAAATTTCATAATTCTTAGAAAATAATCCAATAGTCAAACACCGGAATTGAAACCCTAAAAATTGAACCAAGTTAAAACTTAATTCTAAATAAGATCAAAAATGAGATTTCTTAATTTGAGAAAAGGAAAACCCTCAAAAACAAAATAAGAAAATCCAACTATTGGTTGAATCAACATCCGTACATCAATCAAATCACTTATCCAATTCCTAAAACGCAAATCAAAACGATATATTCAAATAAACGCTCAACAACGAAATGCTAAGACCCTCGGTGAATTTTAGAATCAGAAACTTCAATTTTCACCAAAAGTCAAACTGAGTCAACTCATAACCCTATACTCGATTAAACGATCCCGATAACTAAAAACTATTAAATAATCACAAATAAAATAAGATAAACCATAGATATCGAGATAAAAATATAAAACGGTCAAAAATAAAAAATTATATGATCTTACGAATAACTCAACAAAACCGGAAGTCAAACCAGAACCTTAAAAGTCAACAAAGCTTACAACAAACCCTAGTGTTTAAGATCCAACAATCCCATGCTCTTAAACCCTAGAAAACGAAATGAAAATAATTATTAATAATAGTTCGTAATAATATAGTGTAACATAAAAATATCATATTCGCGAATTTCGAGTGTCCTTCGGACTCAAACGGGATCAGTTCTCGAAAAGCGTGTCCCAGAGCTCGGAGTATAAAAAATATTTCATTAACACCAAAAGACTTGTAATTAAACAAGGATTTCAAAAATATTATTTTTAGAATTTTTCGGTAGCTAAAAGTTACAGATATCGCATTATTACACGTATTTTTATTACTACCCATATTTTAATTGTCTAGTCTATTATTCATAGTACTTTTCTACTATTCATTACTATTTCACTATCTCTACTTTTTCTTACACCTATATACCTATTTTCTTACTTTTTATATTTCCAATACAACTTTATTCACATCAAACCTTACACATTACTTCTTTTATTACAAAACAAATAAATAAATCACTTCTCCCCCCTACAAGCACCAAAACCGGCGCCACTCCCCTCCTCTTCCCTCTCATTTATTTTCTTTTTCAATTATTTTATTACATCTAAAATTCACTCCAAAAATTCTATAAATACCCCCTTCCTCCTTCATTCTTTCACATAATTCATTTCACTACCAAAACTCTCTCAAAATCTCTCCACAAATCTTCTCTTCAAGAATTCTCTCTACCAAAACCCTCTTAAACCAATTCCTCACAAAAATCATTCCTTATACATAAACTATCTACCACATATCACTACTCACATAATACCCCTTCCATCTAATATCTTCATATCACATAAACACCTTAGGTAAACTTCTTTCAACCATTTATTTACCCATGTCATGTAACTTAACATGACTATGGTGTTGTTTTGAAACTCATATGAGTAGTAAAAGCAACAACATATTCATGTTTTGTTCTTGCACATGAACTTCCTATTTTATTATGTTGTTATGTTGATTTTGTTATTCATATCTAACTAAATATATTTATGTATATATATATAATCTTTAGAGCATATAAGCTCACTTGTTATTTATTTATTTCATGCTTTGCAATTTATTTATTTCATGCTATTTATTTAAGATTAGTCTTTCTAGTCTTAGACTTGCCCATATCAAGTCAAAACAATCTTTCATTTATTTTCTTTAATCTTTTGGGACTAGTCCTTCTTAGTCCCGAGATGCCTTGATGAAACTAAGGCTCTCAATACTTGACCGGGATACCTTGATGAAGCTAAGGTTCCCAATACTTGATATTTTATTTTCTTGCTTATCATTTGTTTCTAGTATTTTCTTATGTTCTTATTATTTTATATGCTCATAATACTTGCATCTACATAATAATATTGTCTCAACTAATTTAAAAGTAGAATTTTACTTTACTAAAGGGAATTAAACCAAATTTTCTATTATGTGATTTGTCACAAAATAATGAAGTTATTATCAACAACATAAAAATAAGGTAATACAAGTTTTCTCAAAGATTTCTTAAATAACAAAAATAGTTTATCAAGGAAACTAAGAAATAATATTTTTTTGTATATTGTGGTGATCTAAGTGTTAGTAAAATAATTTGTTAATATTAAAAGTTTTTTTTTACAAAAAGCTTAAGATTTAAACTCTTTTTAACTCCATAACAAAACTAAGAAACAAACTAGTTTTTAAAGTTAAGATGAATTCAACCAATATAATTATAAACCCACTTAGGAAAATAATGATTTTCAAGCTTCTAAAGAAGAAAACTTATTATCAAAAAATATGAATAGGGTAAGATTAAAAACAAAGGATTTTATCAATAAAGAAAATTCTTTTTAAAGGAAATAAAAGAACAAGTTTTAGAAAACAAAAACTTATATTTTAAAATAATAAATATAAGAAGACAAGACTCATTTTCTAAAACCATTATAAATACAAAAAGGTTTCAACAACTTAATACACTTTTAATAAATTTGATCTTTTATCACTAGAAGTAAAACTTATGAAAGACTAAGGTTAAAAGAAAATTTACTTGTTTTTGGAGAAAGAATGAAGAAAATAAAATAAGAATATACTCATTTATAACAACCTAGGAAAATATAAAGTTTCTTCAAATACTTGAAAAGAAGTTATCAAAGTTAAAATTTTAACAACTCAAAATGAATTGTTTTATGAAATAAACTGTTGAGACACTACCAGTAGAAATTTTGTATATAAAGTGAGCTTACCTATATACTCAAAGTATTTATCAAATATATATTTATATTTATATTTATATATATATGGTTACGAAAGGATTTTTTTTAAATGAAGATTTAGTTAGAAAATGGTTTTGCAAAAAAATCTAGAAATATTCGTTTTAAATGTACTCAACTTTTTCGGAACCCAAATAACCTTATATGACAAAGATAACCTTAGAAATGGATAGATCTTTTCGAATAGGTAGAAAACAGTATATTATATGCGAAATTCCGAGTTAAAATGAGCAGGTTATGGCCATTTTAAATTGGAATTTCATTCTATACGATTTTGACGGACATAGTGAAATAAAATTAGAAAGTTCAAGTAGAATTTCTATGAAATACTTATCCCGGGTATTTCTTTTGTCTAGGTGACGAAAGATATGAGATTACCCTACCCGAGGATTACTACGACTAAGAAGATCGCGAAATGGACGAGTGAGTTATTCCTCTTAATTTCGTTACCTTGCTTATGTTTGTAAAGTAGTAGCATTAGTATACTAAGAGAAGATAAAAATGAATATATATTTGGAGATTTCGGGATTTATATATATGTGATTCTATGTTCAGCGTGAAATGAGAATTAAGAATATCGCAACTTCAAACTGCTTGTTTGAATAACTTTGTTTACTTACTTGTATAACTGCTTATTAATTGCTAAATGGATTGATCGCCCTCTAATTAACCTTAAAAAGGCTTGGCTTAAGAAAAATGAAAACACTCACGCATAGCATCCATCGAGTCACATCTCTTTCGGAAGGCTGCTACTCCTACGCATAGAGTTGGATTGGCTATGATCATGCAGTGACACGGGCTATGTTCCTTACTGGAGAATCCAAATCGCTCAGGGAAAGCGACTCTAGGTTCCGAGCCGAGCCGAGCCAACCCAACGCTGTGGGTGAGGACCTGGGGACTAGCAGTAGAAGATCGAGGATCTTCAACCCCGATTCCCTAACCTTTGATACGGAGGGGTAAATTCGTTCTATATATGGTTTCCGGATAACTATATATATTTGCGTAATCATGTGATTATTGCATTGCATGCATAGCATATGTGTGAAAGTCTAAATGAACTTGTTTGAAAATATGGTGCGAATGAAAAGGAATATCTCATTAAGCTAGTTGTAGCTTATACCCCTATAGATTTTGTTGAAACAGGTATACTCGTGGCTTAAATTGAGGATCATGACATTAAGGAGGTCATGGAAGGATGTTAAGCTTCTATGAAGGAAATGGAATCATAAGATGAAGTAATTTTGTAAGGTTCTTTATATGTAATGACTTATATGATTAGTGATGAATGTTTATTTGAAGACAATAGAGGGATATGCCCCTAAGAATTGTAATTTAATATGTTTATGTTTTATGATAAGTATTCTCTTTGCCTTGTTACTTATTTATTATCAATATAAATTGCGTTACTCCGATGCGTTCCCTTGGTTGTGATGTACGCCTTGTACATGATATGGAAGCCTTTGCATGACCGAGGTAGTCATTCCTAGGCTTTAGTATTGTGTACGGCGAACTGCCACGTTTAGGGTACCCCTCCGGACGTGACAGGAGTTACGTTTGTCTGGTATGAGCCAAAACTATTAGGAGTTTTTGGGAGAAGTGTATATGTATTTAGTTTTGAATGTAGACTTCTAAGAAAAATCTCTATAGTAGACTTATGGTATATTTATGTATATTTTGATGATGGCTTAGATGAACAAGACTATTAGAACTGGGGAATGCCACTAAGAAGTTGTACGAGACTATTATTCCAACGAATATTATATGTTTATTTATAAGTTCTGGTATGCTTTTATTATCTACTTAAACGTAATACCCTGTGAGTCTCCTACTATCTTGGAAGCATTTCTTTCATATGATATCGAAGCTCCTGCGTGACTAAGGTTGTCATTCATTAGCTTTAATATTTTATGCGGCGGACTGCCACGTTTAGAGTACCCTCTAAGGCGTGACAAATACGATTTGTTCTTATGCAAATGAAGACTCTTAAAAGTTCTTTAATTCTACAGATGTATAGGGAGCTCTTCATGGTCTAAATCAAGCGCAAAAGTTGGGCTTTGGAAGGTGATTCTTGAGATAGATAATAAAACAGTGGTAGATTAGATTATGGAAAGAAAGTTTGATAATGTAAGGCACCAAATCTTCATGGTTTGCTGGTAGAGTTATGCATCAAGGAATGGATTCTTCAAGTTTAGCACTTCTTTTCTTACTTATGTGCATATGTAAGATAAGACAAGAGTCTTTTCCTTTTTTTTTTTTTTTTTGTATTACTTGATTTTAAGCATATTTGTCTCTCTTTCATCTAAAAAAAGGGTTCTTTAAATATGCAAAAATTTGTATAATTATAAGCTTCACAAGAATAAGTGGTCGTTTGCAGAAGCTTCCCAATAAAAAAGGTCTTCATTAAATGCTTTAGTGGCTAGTTTTGACTATATTGAGCAGCTAATAAGCCAATTTCTACCTTATCTTTAGTCTACCTCCAAGCTAATAGTGGTCTATGATGGACTTCCCAAATTTCACAACTTCCTCTATTTTGTATTTGTACCAATGAGCCAGTGCACTCTAGACCTACACAAACCACTTACAAACAAAATATAAAAGAAAATAAAAGCAAATATTTTCTCTAATTAATTAATTTCTTTATACGTTGTTCGTCTAATGATCATATGATATTTCAACTTTAGGGAATTAATCAAGATATGGATTGTGTCAAATTGAGTGTGATGTGAAGATTAATTCCATAAGTTAAGTTACAAAATTTTGGCCTTATCAAAATCTATTTAGAATTTACTCAAATCAGCATGTACGTTATCTACTACTAGTCAATAAACTAAGCATGTGGAACATATATTAAGGAGTAAATTACACCAAAATAGATCAAATTTTAGGGACAAGTTCATTTAAAGTATTAACATTTCGAATGATTAAAAAGAGAAATCAACATTTCACAAAATAAATGAAATGAGGTATCAATGTTTTTTGAAAAGCTCATTTGAAGTATCAACATTTGCATGAGTTTTTAATTAAATTTCCTTAATTTTTCTCAATAGTCAATTATTAATATCTTATTTTACTTACTTTACAAAACATTGATTTCTTTTTTTAAACTACCTAAAATTTTGATACCTTAAATGAATTTATTCTCAAATGTTGATTCCTATTATTAACCAGTCAAAATATTTATACCTTAAATAAACTTATCATAAATCACTGATACCTTTTGATGTAATTTATCTATTGGTTAAGATATCATTTGAAAAAAATATTATATATGCATATTAAATATAGGGTAAATTACATCGAAAATATCAATATTTGAAGATAAATTTTTTTAAGATATCAACATTTTAAGTGATTAAATAGGAATCAACATTTGGGGATAAATTCATTTATAGTATTGTCGAGTGCAAATTTAGCTCTTATTCTTCTAAAGGCTCCACACCGTATTAAACCCAACCAGTTTAATATGGAACACTCAATCAAAAACCAATAGGGTTTCGTAAAATGCCCAATTTTGAAAAAAAAAAACTGCGTTGGAGTCGCCACCGACCAAAGTCAGAAAAATATGACGACGACGACGACGACGACAATGATGATGATGATGATGATGATGATGATGTAGGGTTAACGAGTCTCATTTTAGTGTTTTCTAATTATTGCTTTTGAAATTGATCATCAATTGCTTATCCAAGTTTTAAAATTTTTTCGAAGCCCTATTATTGTGGCATTAATCACTAACTCATTATTGGTTATCAATTATAGAAATTATGAAAAATTTTGAGGGTTTACAAGTGTCAACAAATCTTTTCTTTAAGAAAAATTGAGGATGTGATGGCAATCTATCATCTACTTTTCAAAATTAATTTGTTGATGTCAAATAGTAATAATGAGGGAAAATTATAAAAAAGTGACATGTGTTTTTGCGCTTTTACAAATAGGTGACTTGTGAAATTTTTTTTACAAAGAGCTAACCCGTGTTAGTCACTATTTTGCCCTGTTAAAAAAATTGATTATCTCCATCACGTGCTCTCCACGTGATTTTTGTAAATTAAAAGAAAGCATCAAACAATTTCACAAACACCCAAGAAGTTCCACTCACATAAATCTCTCCAATATACCTAAATCTCTTTTTCTCTGTAGAACACCATAACCCTTGTAACTATGGAGGGGTTATTCATATTCATGGAATTTGAAAAAGTCTAAAGAAGAAAAAGAAACATGTATTGTAATATTATATTGATCTGAAAATTAATGGGTGGGAGTTAATTTTTTTCTATAAAGTTTAGATCCAAGGAACACATCGAGTTTATTTGAGAAAGCAAAATGTTTAAGGGAGAGAAGAATAGGGAAGGAGGATTGGATCATGTTGAAACTATTCGCGGATCGAACCACAGTGATGGAGAGAAGTAAGGCACCAGAGGTGATTCTCATTTAACCCTTCTAACATCCTATGTCATCAAGAAGATCCATGGCTCATCATATATAGTTAGAAGGGTTTAGCTAATAGACTGGAAGGAGGCATTTTGGGGGCAGAGTGTGGTCGTGTAATTGTTTGACACTTTATTTTTTTTTAATTTTTAAAAGCGATGTAGAGCCCGGAGACAACACTTTTTTCTTATCTACTAACAACAACAACAACAACAACAACAACGAGGACCACGACCACGACCCTGCATTGATGGGCTGGCACGTGAATGATAACCGATGGCACTAGACATTCTGCTTCTGCTGGGTAGATGGTTTCATTCCCGGTCCGTGATTAGCTTATGTGGACTTTCATGTGATGGTAGATTCTTCGTTGATCCGTTGCGTTGGGCTTGAACAGGTGATAGCTTTTGGACCAGATATTGAATCTTGGACCAACATGAGTTGAGATAAATTTTCGCCCGACATTATTTCGCTTTGCTTTCACATGGGGGAGATATTGCGACCAGTGGGCTTCATTTTGCAAACCTTAAGAGGATTTGCATGCATATGGAATTTCAAAAGGTTTTTGGTTGTCTTCTCATGTAACTCTTACACTTACTAATGGATCTTTATTGGACCTTTCTTTTTGCTTTTTCTAATCTTTTTGTTTTTTAATTATAGGAGAAGGTCTAGCAATGACTAAGACTACTAATTAAATGAATCAATAAATAAAATATATGCAATTCTTATGTATTTTCTGGCCAACCTCTTGGCTCCTTTAACTTCATTTTTGCAAACAGTAATTTCTCCTTTTAAAATAAGCTATTTAAAATATCCATATACATTAAGGATTCTTGATCAAAATGTGCAGATGTATTAGATAATAGTTTCCGTTAGGCCCAAACGTATGGTTTCCTTATATCGTGTTAATATTTTACCATAAATCTATAACTATCATATAATAAACTAAATACTCGTAAAATACTAAACGCCGAAGATTTTAAAAATTTACTTCTATGTGGATGACTTATAAAATGAATTTTGAAATCACCTTATATTAAAATTTGGTGAAGGAAAAATTGTCGTTTGCTATATTTTAATTATCAACAAATACCCCTTTGATTTTGATAAACTTAAATATATGTGTGTGTTGAAAACCGATAAATTACTAAACTCGAATTTGAGTTTGAGTCGAAATTTCAAAGCTCAAGTTCGGTTTGAGTTTGATAAATTTTAAGATTTTAAACTTAAGTTTGGCTTGAAATAAAACCATATAATATCAAGTTCAACCTAATTAAGCTTATTTAGACTCCATTAATTAACATATATATTTTAATTATAATTAAAATAATATTAATACCAAAGCTTGATTAGGTATTAATATTTATAGTCAACTCGAACTCAATTAGGCTCACAAACTAATCAAGTTGAACATATAAAGTTCGAGTTCAGCTCGATAAATTATTCGAATCATTCAAGTTTGGCTCAATAAATTATTTGAATAGTTTAAGTTTGGGTTTGGGTTCGGTTTGATTCTTCTATTCTAGAATCAAACTCGAGTAAACATCAAATTGAATTCAAGTAATTTGTAAATCAACTTGGTTCATTTCCACTTGTAGTGATGAGTAGCTAGTGCTTGATATGATTTCATTGCTCACAATGTTGCATAAGAGTGAAGGATAATTTATGGTTATTATAATTATGAGAGGGTGATATATATAATTTTTAAGAATTTTGCTATATTTTTAGTATTTTCAAAGTAATAGAAACTATTTATAGAAAAACACTAATATGAATATGCCTATCATTTGTTGCTGATTGTCTTCAGACATCTCACTTCTCCTTATATAGGTGTTGGATGAAGTAAAGGCAAATTGCTTTCTACAGAAGATAGGGTGCATCCTTCACAATGAAGGAGTTATAAGTTTGTTTCCTTTGTTTGTGAAGGATTTCTGTCTCTGGTTGGAGAATCCTCCATTGATAAGGATATTAATTAAAATTCATTGGTAAGGTTATTAATATGAACGGGTCTTCAAAATTACTATTTGCATTCCCGTCCTAATATTTGTTCTCTAATATAGCTACTGAGATGATAAAAATTCCTTACTTGATAAGAACTTGAAAATGGTAAACTTCACAATTACAAAGTGCGGCTAGACATACTCACACACATACCCCCAATTTTACTGGATCTGACTCGTTACCTTTTCACTTGTGAATTTATTACTCGTAAAAGTTTCATAATATATTTTATAATTAATAGAATACGGTATTAGACATCTTTACTTTTTGGGTACTTAAAATTCTATGAACTTCAGTTTATGGTTAATATCACTTGCAATTTTACTCATTTTAAAAATCTAGTTTTACTTTGGTGTTTCTTCTAACTTCTATTGACGCATAATGTATTATGCTATTTGGAGAAAATTTTCTTATAATAATACAATCTAAAACAAAAGTTCTATGTGATATCGTGTTACTTTTATTCAATAAAACACATGCTTGATATATCAAATTTGATGGAGTGCTCCATCCTATTTTTATTAAGCTCAAAATTACATGAGGAAAATGCAAAACATCCTCTAAATTTTAGAGGTGGTGCGGATTGACCTTCTGAATTTTAAAAATATGACTTTGACCCCTAGAATTATAAAAAATTAACAAATAAGTCCAATCCTTTTTTTTTTCGTCCTTGTCCTTACATGTCTGTATAATTTTCGTACAAAATCCATACAAAAACACACACATGGAATGGTAAATTTTTTGTACTTTTTTTATAGAAAAGTACAAAAAGAACTTATTTGCTAATTATTTATAGTTCTAGAGATTAAAAATCACGCTTTTTAAGTTTATAGGGTAAATCCCTGCCACTCGTAAAGTTAGGGGATGCTTTTGCATTTCAAGTATTTTTTATTTGTTGCTACCCACAAGTCTATCTAATGTATCAAACTAATAGCTCTCATCAAAGGGCTTAAGCAATTCGAGTCATATAATGCTATGCATGTGCTCGTTGAAGCCGACTCTCTTGTGGTTTCAAAATGACTCTAAGCACTATCATTGCAATGGGACATGTGAAATGAATATTTTTTGGACAACGGAACTTTTGACAAAATTTGGTGGTAAGCTTAGTCATGTATGGAAAAAAGAAAATGGAGTTACTAATCAACTTGCCAAGAAAGCAAGAGACGAACAAACACATTTTTCATTTCACAGGATATGCAACTACATAATGGCTCAACAGGATCCCATGGCTAGACAAGTGTAGCTTGTATGATTTCCACATTTTGCCTTATTGATTATGTTTTATTGTTTGTATTTTGATTCCACAAGGCTATTGCTTTAATTTCTTATATCTCTTAACACTTTCATGGTGTGAACTTTAGATTATTCAGATATTTTGCATATTGTTTATTGTAAGAGGAATGGTACTTTCTTATTTATTCTCTTGCTTGAATGGATATATATTGCATAGGGAGTAGTACTTCCTTTTTTTTTTTTTTCCTTCACATGTATAGATAAGGTAATATTGTAAAGGTAATATTAAACCAATGAGTTCAATGTGGATTTTGATGAGATAATATATTGCACAATTACTCGTTTAGTAGAGTTAACTTACACTTAATTAAAAGAATATGCTTCTGCCTCATGAAGTTTGTGTTCATGCTTTTAAAGTGTTAAATTTAAAAGCATGAAGTCAGAATATCAGACATCCCTCAAGGCATGGCGTCAAGACACCAAAAGGTGAACTACAACTAGTATTAGGACACTAGGAATTAGCATCCAGACTAGGCAATTTTTGCCTGATTAGAAAATTTTGGGTCATGGTGCAACAAGCTAGCATTTAGATGCCACACCATGGCATTCGAACACTAGCATATCTCCTTTATCATCATGATTTACTTTGGTATTGTTCTTATATGAATAACTTAATTCTTTCCCTCCCCCACCCATCCCCCCCATCCCCATTCCCCCCCCCCTGGCCTTCGGCCCTACTGGTTTTAGCATACGGTGCTAGCATGATCAAAGGACTAGTGATGTGAACAGCAACTAGTGTCAAGACACTAGGGGTTAACATCCAAACTAGGTATTTTTCCATATGATTAGAAATTTTTCACTTATGGTACAGTAACCAAGCGTCCAGACACCAAGGTGTGGTATTGAGACACTAGTAGTGTTCTATAACCTTTTGTGCTTGTTTTTGCAAGTGATGTATAGGCTAACATTAGTTGACTAAAAACTAGTCATTAGAGTATTTGATACTCAAGCAAAGGAGGAAAATAAAGTGGCGAATGACTATATTTGTACGGTGCCTATAAATAGTCATGGTTTGGTAGTTTAAGACTTTAGAGAAGCTTATTGATTGCAAACAGACTCTTATATTAAATCTCTCCAACCTCCTTATGTATTATTTGTTTATTTCCTTAAGAGGAATTGAATAGTGTCATTTGTTACTTTAATTACTAATATTTGCGAGCCACTGCCTAAGCATTTGTTGAGTGATTGTAATAATGAAAGTTGTGCCATTAGTGTAATTTATATATTCTAAGTTTATGCACAACTTAAGTGAAGTGTTGTGTTTGTGATTGTGGTATAGCTCGTTAGAAGCAATATTTTTTTGTGGTGAATAAATTGCGTGTAAAGCCCTCATCCTCCATTTGTAGGTAATTGCGAACTCATTGGAGGCTTTTTTTTTTTTTGAATTTATAGACAAGTTTTAAAGCAAAGGCCTTACATTCCCCCTGTCTTATAACTTTTGATTAATATTAATAAAACGACGGGCTAGCATTCTCTCCATTTGTATAGGGCTTTGCCAAAAGATATTATACATATTTATATAAATTGACATATATGAAAATTAAAACATACCCTTAATAACAAAAAAGAAAGATGTCATTAATTTAATTAAAAAAATACTAACACTTAGGCTAATATTTGAATACTATAGATTATTAAAGAGAACTATTATTAACCGTATAATTAATAGTAAATGTAAGACATTATAAATTAATAAACTTTTAGAATTAATTAATTAGTATCGGTGAGAATGTACTAATGTGCTTAGCCACTCACTCAAATTTGTGAGATTTAATAATTTTATCATATATTACTTTGGTAAACAATATTAACAAAATTTGCCAATGGTGGTATTGAATTTTTTTTCCTTTTTTCCTTTTTATTTTCTTAAATCAATCATCTACAAGCTTTTATTAGCCTGTCGCTTTGATGCATGGCGGAGTTCGAAACACCTTTGCTCAGGAACATGACATCAAACAGATAATAAGCGATTTATTTAAGTCATAAAGTATTCAATTGAATTTTAATAAAAATATGGATAGCTTAAATGCCTCACTTATAATATAGAAGATTCAATTCAACTTCAAATCAAACATAAGGACTTTTAATATACTTATCTTTTTAAGTCGGATAAGTACATTGGATATATAATAGATTTATACGTATATCAAAATTCAATCGACGAATCTAATATGTTTAAGCAAATTATTTTTTAAGTCTTCGGTTTATATACCAAAATTTAATCGAATACCAACCATTTAAATGTAATTTTTTGTTATCCCACCAAGTAAACTTCTTTATTTATATTATCATACATTATTAAAAATACTAATGGCGAAACTTATTTAGTACAGCAATATAATTATAAAGAATTGAACGACTTCCTTAAAATCATGATATATATGAATTTAAAATTTTTTATCCTCATTGAAATAGTTTGCAAAATGGGTTGATGATGAGGCAGAATAATCTCCAAAGAGTCAATGATCCAGCAAGATCACAGGCCAACTGGGAATCGACAGATAATTTGGTTTGACCGGGTTAGGTGGCTATGGGAATTTTTTTTTTTTTTTTTTTTTTTTTTTGTTCAATTTGAGTAGTGAATCACCTACAGCTGGAAACCGTACCAGGACAAGAAGGTAAAATTGATGATTAGATTCCAATATTCCATATGTTCCTAAGTACTAAACCCTGCAAACATAGTAAAAGATAATAATTCCATCTATTATAATAGTAGTATTCATGTTCAAAATCCAATTGGAAATCATATTCCGCACAAGTCCCCATGGCTTCATCTTCATGTTCTCTAATCATGTCCATCCACTTGTATGTACGTATCTTCTTACCAAATCTAAAACCTATCATTATCTCCTTCGATAAGAAATATCTTATACCACCCAACATCCACTGATTGGTTGGTTTAGGATCTAACATAAAAAATAAAAATATAAAATGGTTGGAGGATCACAGTTTGTTGGTGCCGTTGCATTATGGTGGCAAATTCATGAATTTGAATTATCTAAAAATCTTACCAATTACGATGACAGATAATGTGTACATACTTTACAATGCCTAAATTTCAATACGTCTCTCTTTTTATCATTAAATACAAAAACAGAATCATGTTGTGATGCTTTTACAAAAATATCATGAGTTGTGATTTTTGAGACTTACATTATTTATATTTTAGTATTTTTCTAAATAAATGATATAAGTTTTGATTCCTAACAAATAAATTATCCTTGTTTTGATACTTTAATGAATAAATGACCTGAATTTTGATTTTTGATAAATACATTACATGTATTTTATTATTGTATGTTAAAAATATAGATAATGTATTTGTTAAAAATCAAAACCCATATAGCTTATTTGTAAAATATCAAAACACTGGTTATATATTTTGTTAAAAAGAAAACCAGATTATATGACTAAAAAAAATCGAGACACTAGTTATATGTTTATTAAAAATAAAACTCGGCCATTTGTTACTAAAAATATCAAAACAGATATCATGTTTTTCAAATAACCAGTACGGTGTTTTTCATGTCATAGCTGTAGTAATATAAAGGAAAGGAATAAAAATGAAACTACCTCATGCGGTGTAAAATAATGATAGACATAGAAGGGTTAGGTTAGGTCCCCACTATTACTCTCCTAACCTAGAAAATGTATCAAACAGGACAAAAATTCAGTATCTCATGCATTAATTCAAGAACAGATACAAGCTTATAAGCGCGGCGCCCACACACACCCTTCCCCCACCCCCCCCCCCCCCGAAAACAGCCATAATGGAGCAAGTTTGAGGACACGGGTTGAGTCATGAGCTGTGTTGGCTCGGGGAAGTTAAGGAAGGTTAGACGGAGAGAGACATTTCCCAAGTTTAAAAAGAAAAGGAAAGGAAAGTGGGTTTAGTTGATTCTGAGGGAAATGAGTGTGTAACAGCGAAGAAAGGTCTGTCCGGTATAGTTGGCAAATGTGTCAGTAAAGAAAAATTAAAGAGCAACCAAGAGAAGAAAAAAATTATGATTATTATTATTTAAAAGGAAAAGAGAGAAAGAAACCTAGCAATCTTGGCCTTCAAGAGAAGCACCATCTTTAGTCTTTATACCGACTCCTTACCTTAGTTTAAAAAAGGAAAGGAAAAAAAAAATATTTGGTAAATAAAATATTATTTTTTTACTACTGGAAAAGGTAGCAGGGTATAATAAGATACGTTGGAACATTAAGAAGCTGCATTTTTGTAAACTTAGAAGTATGCAGGGTCGATATTTTCATCCATGACCTGCTCAAACCGGCATCGATGTGTCAAATTCATTGCCCTAACTCGGCCATGTAGATTACGAACCATTAGATCCAATGGAATGTCCGGTTATGGTCCAAATTTGTGAATCCAATAGGTTAACTCGAACCGACCAAAAGAAAAAGAGAAAAATGAAAAATGAAAGAAAACTAAAAAAAATAATAAATATCAATAAAAAAACAAATATTTAAACATTTTTATATGAACAGTGAAATTTTATTTTTTTTATAACTTTAAATATGTTATTGTTATGAACAATATACAAGTAATAGCTATAGTGTTTTTTTTTTTTTTAACAATGAGGGACTTGTTTTTGACTTGATTAAATTTGTTTTGCATTTTATTTAGTGTTTTCTATTCCCACATTATTAGTTTTGCATGTAAAAGCGAACGGGTTTGAGTATAAATAATTACATATCTTAATCAATTCTATGAACAAATATGCTAATTTAAAAAAATTATTTTAACTAATACAAATTTTTTTAATTTATCTTTACTTTATATTTCATCATTTTAAAAAATTATTTTTACATTTTTTAAATTATGTTTAAAAAAATATTGGGTGGTTCAACATGTCATGAATCAATCCGAAATCGACCTAACCCATGCTCATGTCTACTCACAACTATACAGAGCAATGGTGTACAAGGGATGTTGAGTGAATTATCCAGCTATGGACATATAAGTATTGGGAAATTCTTTGGTCTCGTCATCATCCAAGGGCTCATACTATACCTAACCGTGATCGAATAACTAAAATAGTTAATATTTCAATTACTATAATTATTTTAATAGTTAAATGATTGACTAAACGGTCCCATCAATGGGACCATAGAAGCTCCCTAAGTTATTTCATTTGTAAGGTATTCTTTTAAAAAAGGGTAATTTTTTTTCCTTCAATTACCAAATCATAGGGTTAAGGAAAATAATAATATTATAATACAAAGTTGCAAAAATGCCACTAGGTTGAAAATGATCTCAAAAATAGGAAATTTCAATTAGATTGTAATAATCTCATCTTTTCAAGCAACAGATTCAATACAATTAATAGTACTTGTCTTTTCAAGATATGGGTCCAATATATAACACATGCTTCTCTCTCTAACATTTATTCATGAATCTTCAAGCTCCAAGCCAAAATAAGAAGCAAAAATCTAAGATATCCAAAATTACAAACTTTAAAAAAAAATTATACAAGTCATCATTGGCCTTAAATAGCTTATTTTTTTTTAAGGTCGAAGCGACCTTGACTAAGCATCTCTATTCTAGGACCTAAAAATCAGTCCTCGAAATGTTTGGATTTTGTAGCTCTTCCTAGATCAAAAGTTATGTCTATTTAAGCTACTGTCAAAAACCGATTTATCTTTGTATATTGATTGCTGCATCGGTCCATATAATCAAGTCTAGTCTTGTTCACATCGGTTGAGGAAGAAGATGAGTTATGTTTTCTATTACAATAGGCAAATTCAACTTCTCTTTTGAAAGACACGTTCGTTGCCATCTAAACTTGTCTCTTTAAAAAATGAGTTTAACTTACCTTTTGGCTTATTTTTAATCCAATAGAATTTTTGTAATTTTTTATTAAAATATTAATTTTTCCTTATCCCTAAACTTGTTGAACATCTACTTGAAAAAAATAATAATGGCTTTTTTGTCTCTCTCATAAATTGTTCTTATTGCACCATTCTCTCTTTTTGAATCTTGAAACCAATATTTCTTCTTTCCTAAAGACAAGTTTTCTTTATGAATGATTTTAAAATAATGGTAGATTTAAATGGAGTAAAACTCCTGATCTTATGTTGTGAAAAAGGTCGACAATTATTCAAACTCAAACTCTTGTCTTTTATATTTGAGGAGACTATTAGTAACAAAACTTCAAATGTGTAATCAAATTGTTAAGAATCCTAAAACATATTTTCCCTTGATTAGATAATAAATTCTAAATTTCAAACCACATATTTTCAATAAGTGACTATTCATGGTCAATATAGAACTAATGATGGAAGGGATTGAAGAAAGGAAGTTGATCTTTACTAAAGGGATAATAGGTATGATCATGTACAATAAAAGTAGAGACATAGAAAATCTAATGGTGTAATGTGGAATAAATATAACAAAAAATTCTAAGAAAATTATAAGAAACCCCATTTGAAACTAAGAGAAGAAATAAGAAAAAGGTTAGGCTAATCTATTAAGAACATCAGGTATATCCCATAAATTTCGAAGAAGGTTGATAACCCCATATAGGATGATTGATCCACACACCTCGAATCGATTGATAGGTTTTAGCCCTCACTTCATTCCTTTTGGGCCCTAGCCAATGCCATACTTACTTGGGTAGATCAAATAACTTTTTAAGGACTTAATATGAATCTAATAAGCCTAAAATCAAGTGTGTAAAGAAAATATTAAGGCTTAGCCTTTGGATTTTAACTTTTATTATCCATGTATAAACATCAATCCGTTAAATTAGAAATATCATGCAAATATGAACTACACTAGACATAAGCACAAGCTTGAACCAGTTAGACCCACTAGGTCATGGGTCCGGTAAAGGGTGGCTAGGCACTAGCAAGGCCAATTCATGGCCTATTAAATCACTCAATGTCTTTTATTTAAAAGACATAATTTAAAAAAAAATGTAAAAATAAGTTTTTCAAAAGATAAAATAAAAATCGAAGAAAAATAAAATAAAGATAAATTTTAAAAAAGTAAAACTAAAATTAACTAAGAAAATTTTTTAAAATAAAATTAGGCATAAAAATAATAATGTTTAGTTCATTTGATGAAATAACTATTTAAGATGTGCATTTATTTATACGCAAGTACTTCTGCTTTCACTTGTAAAGTTAGCAATGCATAATTAGAAAACACTGATGACACAAACCAATTCCCAAAAAGACAAAAAAAGAAGTCTCATATTATTAAGAAGCAAAAAAAAAAACTTTGGCTAGAAGTTTATATAAATCCAATCGTACAACTTTTTAATCATATTCATTACTTATATCGTTAATAACAACAACACATTTAATGTCATAAATGGTAATAAATTTTTATTATTCACATAAAAAATAGCTTAAACATTTTTTTCTCTTTTCTTTTGTTTTCCACTTTTTTTTCCTTTCTTTTTTAGGATTGGCTCAAGTCAATCCATTAGGTTAACAGCTTTGGACCACGACCTATCTATGATTTGGCAACCTACTAAGTCATTTGGTGGATCATGACCTATACGACGAGCTAACCTGACATGTTTGACCTACTAATGGAGGTTTAGCCAAAGCCATAGGTCAAACTTAGGTCATGCCCATGTCTAAATTGCGCTTTCAATAACAATCCAAATTTTAAGCTGATATCAAGTATATGACTAACTACTAGTTATGTGATTATATGCAATATTGTAAGACGAAAATTGGATTATGGCCATTTGATGTAAAAATTGTATATAATTACATGTACATTTCCAAGCTAAAGATTAGTAAAAGGAAACTCATAGATTGGTTTTCTATGACATTAGAAAGAACAGATTCTTGAAAAGATGTGATTAGGTTTATGGCTCAACAAGTCTTTGATATAACGGACACGTAGTTATAATAGGTAAGTTAAATAGGATTCGAGTTGTAATGGGGCAAATTGGTGGAATGGGATGCCGGTAAGAGCATTGCATGTATTAGGTCTTCTTAATGATACAATACAAGTGGTAAATTCAAAACGAGACTATTTTTCGTATTAGCTATGTGGGCTAAATTTTTTTTATAAGTCGTTGTAATGTTATTATGATTTAATTCTATTTAGTCGTGCGTGACTAGAGTGTGAGTGCCTTTAAATTTCCAGACACCACGTGTTATTTGTTAAGCCTTAATAAATGACTGAATGGACCCCATTTTGTGCTTTTAATAATAATAATAATAATAATAATAATAGGCCTATCTACAATTTGAAATAAGTTTAATCACAATATAGTGGCTACTTGCAGTTTACTTATTCAGGAATGGTGTTTTAAAATGATTAATAGGTTTTAACCTATAAATCCTGGTATCTAAAAGGGCATATTACTTCGTTGGATATCCCTAAAACACATGTAAGGCTCGCTTCCTACATTCTCCTAATATATAAATCATTTTGTTAATCACTTGAAAAAAAATCTTCAAAAATGGTAAGCAATGCCTAACAAGTAATAATCATCATACAACCACATCCCATGCAAATATCATACCACATGCAACTTAATGATTCCAATGCAACATACAAATATCACTCACATCCCCATTGAATTGATTATATCATATCAATTAACAAAAACAAAATTGGAACATGCCTCTAAACTTCAATTCCAAAATAATAGAAACTTGTGGCCACATCTCATATTAAAAAATTTTTATAGAAAACCAAATCCACTTGGTTGGCTCTAAGTTATCCATTCTAAAACATGAGCATTTTACCTTATCAAGTGCTCTAGCTTAGAGTGCAAAACATGGGTTTTCCCTTGTTAGGGGCTTATCCTTAGAGCACAAACACAAGCATTTTACTTGTAGTTTACTTATTTCCAATTTTGTATTTTACAATGATGAATATGATTTGACCTATAACTCCTTAAATCTAAAATAGCATATTAGTCCATCATGAGCCCTTACAAGACACACAAGGTCTACTTCCTACGCTTTATTAATCTCTAAGTATTTTGTCAATCACTCGAAAAAAAATTCCTAGAAAAGTTAGGCAATGCCCAATGAGTAAGAACAATCATACAATCACATACCATGCACATACCATTCCACATACAACTTAACAATTCAAATGCAACATAAAATTATCACTCACATCACCATTAATTAATTGCATTATATCAATCAACAAAAAACACAACTAAAATAAGCTCTTAAACACTAATTTCAAAATAATAAAATCTTGTAGCCACATTCATACTTAAGAACTTCTACAAAAACCAAGTCCACCTGCTAGAGCCTTAGGCATCCAACCCCAAACATGGGGATTTCAACTCATTAGATGCTTCGCCTCAGAGCATAAGTATGGACTCTTTTCTTGTCGGAAGCTTAACCTCAAAGCACAGAGTTTCATAATGATGTGCCAAGAAGCTCTGATACCAAAATTATGATGTGTCTGTAACGTTCTGATATCAAGATGATGTGCACCAAAAAAGGTTAATGATATATCATGCTGTTGTACTATCTCTATTTTTTATGAATTGAAATTAAATGATATGAATAGCATTATTGATGAATATTATGCATAAAAAAATAACCTAAACTACACTCTCTCTTTCTTGATGTTACGCACAAGTAAGATTAAGCGGTTGTTCGCCACGATCACAAAGAATCAATGAGAACTCAAATAACTCACTACAATCGAAAAAATGATTGATAAGAGTAAGGAAATTAGAGAAAAACTCCAATTAGGTGTTCAATATGCCAAAAACTTATCTATTCTCATTACAAAAGGGTATTTATATTAGTACCCTAAAAGTAAAATAAAATAAAAGAAAAAAAAACTAAAAGAAACTAAGATTCTAGGAGAAAGACCGTCGGCCTTTAATGGAAACACCGCTGGCCTTTGAAGCGACATACAATGTAAACTGCCAGCCTTCAACTGTTGCAACGCCGGTCTTGATTGTTTGATTCATTTACTTCATTTGCTATGTCTTCTTAACGTAGAATATTCATTTTTTTCATTTAGATTTTCTTCTTTTTCTTGATCAATTGCAATTTGATCATCATCATCTTCTTAAGCTTGTTAAAGATTTTCCCTCAAATCTTGATGGAAAAAAATATATCCACCCGATTCAAAGATAAACCTGCAAAATTCAAACATAATTAAATAAAAAGTTCCAACTAGCGCATATCCATGAATAACTCCTCTTTGTAAGAATAATTCCTAATTAACACATCATCCTAAATCTCATGTATAATCTTCTTGCAATTTCATATAGAAGTTCTCCACCATAAAGATACCATACAAATGGTAAAATCTTGACTTCTCAACAAAAAACAATAATTCATCATGGAAGTAGTTTCCATCCAATTCAGGAGCCTGTAATGATCAATAGCTCCTAGTACCAATGAGAGTTGCTCTAAGTCGAGTTCACAATTATCAATAGGCATTGTTAACTCAAAGTCACCTTGCACAGTTTCTGTAATATTGATCTCCTCTTCCGTGCTAGTATTTTCAATACTGTCATCATTAATGTCACAATTTACATTGCTAATAATTTCCACCTACACCACATGACCATCTTCTCTTTTCACACCTTTCTCTTCAACACTTTCTTTCATAACGTCAATTCCACCATCTTTATACATAATCGTAGGTGTAAACCCCTAGTTTTTTCATAATTCTTAGAAAATAATCCTAAAGTTAAATACCAAAAGTAAGACTCTGAAAACTGACCCAAGTTAAAACCGAATTCTAAATAAGATCAAATACGAAAATTCTTAACCTTGAGAAAAAAGGAACCCTCAAAACAAAATGAAAAATCCAACAATCGTTTAATTCAATATCCGTACACCAACCAAAATCAGTTGTCTGATCCTCAACACGCAAATCAAGATGATATATCCAAATAACACCTAATGACAAAATATTAAAATCTTAAATCCTTCGATGAATTTTAGAATAAAAAATTTCAAATTGCCACCAAAAGTTAAAAGGAGTCAACCCATAACTTTAGACTCGGTTAAACAATCTTAGGAACTGAAAAATATTAAATAAATCACAAATAAAATTAAATTAAACATAAATGTTGAACAAAAAATATAACACTGTCAAAAACCCAAAATTTCATGATCTTATGAATAAATCAACAAGCTGAAAGTCAAACTGGAATCCTAAAAGTCAACAAAGTCTACAATAAACCCTAGTGTTTAGATCCGCTAATCCCGCACTCTTAAACCATAAACAATAGAACTGAAATAATTGTTGACAATAGTTCGTAATAATATAGAGAAGCTCAAAAATATCAAATTCGCTTATTTCTAATATATTTCGGATATGAACGAGATCAATTTTCAAAAATCGTGTCCTGGTACACTAGATGATGAAAATATTCTGTTGACACTGTTAGATTCGTAACTAATAAATTATTAGTCTTATTTACTATTCATTGTCATATTCTACACTATTCACAACTATTCATTTATCTCTACTTTTTGTACAACCAATTCTTACTACCTATATACCTATTTTCTTACTTCTTACTTCTCTCATACAACTTTTTTTCACATCATACTTTACATATTATTATTTTTCATATACAAAATTAATTTTTAACTCACAATTCCTCCCCTCTCCCTTCTTTGTCGTCTACCATACCCTCTTCTTCCCTCCATCTAATATTCTTTTCCTCTTATTTAATAAACTCTAAAATTCCCTCCATATTTATCTATAAACACCTCATTTCCCTCCACTTCTTTTACACACTCATTTTTATTTAACAAAACTCTCTCAAAATTTCTCTACAAATCATCTCTACACAATTCCTCTGTACCAAAACTCTCTTCAACCAATTTCATCCAAAATCTTTATCTACATAAAAATCATCTACCACATATCACTACCCACAAAGTTTTACAACTATCATCTTCTTTCTTCAACCTAAACACATTTTAGGTAAAAGCTTTCAACTATTTATTTTCCCGTATCATGCAACTTAGCATGACAATGGTGTTGTTTCTTAAAGTTCATGTGAGTTATGGCAACAACAACATGTTCATGTTTTGTTCTTGCACATACCAAGAATTCTGATTTTGTTATTTTGTAATTACTTTGATATTATGTTGTTATTATGCTCCTAATCTAATCTTATATATATATATATATTATATTTCTTAAAGCCTAAATGCTCACTAACTTTTACTAACATGCTCTTACTATTATTATTGCTCTTCTTTTCTTTCATTTTCTTTTTTTTTTTTTGGGACTAGTCTATTCTTAGTCTCGGGTTGCCTTGATGAAGCTAAGGCTTCCAATACTTGATTAGGATACCTTGATGAAGCTAAGGTTCCCAATACTTGATCTTATTATTTTGCTTATTTTTGCCCTCTTATATCTTCCCTACATTATTATGTGATATTTTATTCTTTTCCATATTACATACTCATGTACATGCATCATCATAATGATATTGTCTCAACAAAATTAAAGAGAGTTTTTCTTTAATAAAGGAAAGTGGAACCAAATTCTTCTTATATATATGTATAAATATATAGATATATATATTTGTCACTAAATCAAGATTTTGTCATCGAACACATAGAAAATATTATTTTTACGACTTCTTTTCAAACTCACCAAGATTTTTCTCAAATGACGATAAAGATGATTTTATCAAGGAAATTAACTAAGGAAATAAACACTATCCTCTCATGATAAGTAACATGAAGTTTGTTGAAACGTAATATAAATAATTCCTTGACATGCAAATTTTTCACAAAAGCTTACTTGTAGGATTTTTACTAACTCCATAATAAAAACCTAGAACTAGACTAGTTTTTAAAGTTAAGATAAAATCAACTCACTAGTTTATAAACCCACTTAGAAAAATTAAAGAAGTCAAATCTCCAAATGATAAACCTATTTTCAAAGAAATAAGAAGAATATAAACATGATAAGTTCAGAAACAATAGATATTATCAAGAACTTAAGAAGATGTTGAAAAACGATTTCCCTCCAAGTAAAATTAGTAAAGAACTTAAAATACCAAGTTTTTAGAAGTAAAATTATTTTAGAAGATAAAAATATAAGAGGAAAAAAGACTTAGTTATCAAAACCATTTAAAAGGAATATATATATATATATAATATATATACAACTCAGATTATTAGAAACTATCAACATCTTAGGAAAGCTTTCGGAAACTTCATTTTATCATTAAAGGTAAAGTTTGTAGAAAACCAAAGTTAAGAAAAATTAATTTATTTTAGAATAGAAATTAGAAAAACAAAATAATAATATACTCAAATATAATAACCCAATAATTTATAAAGTTCTTTCGAAACACTTAGAAAATAAAATTATTAAAAATTCAAGTTTCGACACCATAAGACAAATTGTTTTATGGAAAATAATCATTGAGACAACACCATTAAATTATGCATATAATATGAGTCTATATATATGTATGTATGTATGTATGTATGTATGTATGTATGTATGTATGTATTTAAGGGATTTTTTAATCATATAAATATCTATATTTTTGTTAAAGGATTTTTGGATAAAGAAAAGTTTGAAAATTTATGTTACGAGGGCTGGGATTTTCATGATAAATCTGTACTGATATTTTTCATGACTCAAAAGACTTTTTATAATAAAATTAACCTTAAAAATACATAGATCTTTTCTAGTAAGTAGAAAACGACATATAATATTCGAAATTCTGAGTTAAAATGAGCAAGTTATGGCCATTTTAAGTTGGAATTTCATTCTATGTGATTTTTAATGAACATAGCGATATAAGATTAGAAAGCTTAAGTAGAACTTCTATGAAATACTTATTTCGGGTATTTATTTTGTCTAGGTGATAAAGAATACGGAATTTCCCTTCATGAGGATTAGTATGACTAAGGAGATTGCGAAATGGGCGAGTAAGTTATTCCTCTTAATTTTGTTACTTTGCTTGTGCTTATAGAGTAGTGGCATTAGTATACTAAGAAAAGACAAAAATAGACATGAATGGGGAATTCAGGGATATATATGCATGTGTGATTCTATGTGATGAAATAAGAACTAAAAATATCGCAACTTCAAATTGTTTGTTTAAGTATCTTGTCTACTTTTATGTATGCTTGCTCATTGTTTGCTAAATTGTTTGATTGCCCCTAAGAAACCTTAATAAGGTTTGGTTTAAGAAAAATAAAATGTTCATGCATAACATCCATTGAGTCACGTTTCTTTTGAAAGGCTGCTACTCCTATGTGTAGAGTTGGATGAGTTGTTATCGTGCTGGGACACGGGCCATGCTTCTTCCAAAAGAATCCATATTGCTCGAGGAATGTGACTCTAGGTTCAGAGCCATGCCAACTAAACGCTTTGGCGGGGGCTTGGAGACTAGCAGTAAAAGGTCGAGAGGATCTTCATCGACAATTCCCTAGCCTTCGATACGAAGGGGTAAATCCGTTCTATATATGATTTCCAGATAACTATATATATTTGTGTAATAATGTGATTAGATGCATAGCATATGTATGAAAATTAAATAAAATTGTTTTGATATCACGGTGTGAATGAAAGGAAATATCTCACTAAGCTAGTTGTAAGCTTATACCCCTATAGATCTTTGTTGAAACAGGTATACCCGTGGCTTTATTCGAAGATCGTGACATTAAGGAAGTCATTGATGGATTTTAAACTCTTATGGAAGCAATAGGTACATAGGATGAAGTTATTTTGTAATGTCCTTATATGCAATGTATGCTATGTTAGTATTTTAGAGATTTCTAAGAAATGTAATTATACAGACTTGAAGACAATAGCAGGGGTATGCCCTTAAGATTTGTAATCAACCATGATTATATTTAATTATAGGTATTCTTCTTGCCTTGTTACTTAATCATTATCAATGTAAATTGTGCTATTTCGATGAGTTCTCTTGGTTATGATGTACGTCTTTTACATGATATGAAAGTCTTTGCATGACTAAGATAGTTATTCTTAGGCTTTAGTATTGTGTATGATGAACTGTCACGTTTATGGTACCCCTCGAGGTATGACAGTAGGAGCCCTTTTATTCTCATGAATACCTATGGTAATATTTTCCTCAACAACTACAAAAGTCTCATGTTGTTCCACTTTTCTCTCGATTTTATCCTCCATAATAAATACAAGAACTCCATTAACAAGTTTCATCGCATATTCATTGGACATTGATATTTAAGATGTCCGTGACCTAAGCATCTTTTACATTATAGTTTCCAATCATCATCACCATCCATCTCAATGGATTGAGATTCCTTCTCCTCAATGATATCATTAAATGGTTGTAAATACCATCGATTGATCATGGACTAAAGATTTTGTAATTGTTGATCAAGAGAACCTTCACAATTCCTCATCGTCATCATTAATTGAAAAAACCATAGTTTTTTTTTAATCACACCAAGTAAACCCTAATCACACAAGGCATGCACAAGAATGATAAAATCCTAACTTGGGTCACCACATAAACCTTAGGATTTAAACCACACTCAACAACATTCAAGAACACAATCTTCAATGTCGTACAAACCTTAATAAAAAAAAAAAAAAAAGATTAGATCTTGCAATTACCAAACATCTTGTTGTTGCAACTAGATTCTATCAATTGTGAATATGCAAACCTAGATATGCAAAAACGTGAAACCTTTACTCTGATACCAAATTTATGATGTGCCTATAATGTTCTGATATCAAGATTATGTGTGCTAGAAATGGTTAATGATATATCACAATGTCGTACTATCTCAATTTTTGGATGAATTGAATTCAAACAATATAAATGGCATCATTGATGGATATTATGCACAAAAAACAACCCAAACTACGCTCTCTCTCACTTGATGTTACGTACAAGCAAAATTAAGCAGTTGTTCATCACAATCGCAAAGAATCAATAAGAACTCAAATAACTCATCACAATCAACAAAACTTAAGTTAGGTTTTTAATATGCCAAAAATTGATCAGTTCTCATTACAAAAGGGGTATTTATATTAGTTCCCTAAAAGTAAAATAAAAAATAAGATGAAAACTAAAAGAAACTAAGATTCTAAGAGAAGGTCACCAGCCTTTAATGGAAACGTTGCTGACCTAGGAAAGAAGGCCGCCGGCCTTTAAGGCGGCGTATAATGTATACTACCAGCCTTTAATTGTTGTAACACCAACCTTGATTGATTGATTCATTTACTTCGTTTGCTATGTCCTCCTGGTGTAAAACATTCATTTTTTTTATTTATATTTGCTTCTTTTTCTTGATTAATTACAATTTGATCCTCATCACATAACCAACTTTAAACTGAGGTATTTTTCCTTGTCAGGTTTCCCACCTCAAAGCAAAAACATGGGCTTCTCTCTCATTAAAGTGCATGTCAATTCGCTATGTATTTATACAAGACATATAGGGCTTGCTTCCTATGGTTCATAATCTTCAAGTCATTTTCTTCATCACTTGTAGAAAATTTCTCTAAAAAGGTAAGTAATGCAAAACAATTGTCATGCAATTACATACCATGTGCATACTACATCACATGCAACTTAATGATTCTATTGCAATATATAATTATCGCTTGCATCACCATTTAATTAATTATATTATATCATATTAATCAACAAAAATCAATTAGAATAGGGCCTTAAACCCCTGTTTTAAAATAATAGGAGTTTATAGTTACATCTCATAATAAAAAACATTCACCAAAAACTAGGTTCACCTGCACAACCTTTGGTCATCTAGCCCCAAACACAAGAAAAGTGTTTGTTGTCCTCAACATCCTATCCCCATTGTGTCCCTGCCAACAAATATCCAGCACATGTTAAATAAATTAAAAAATATATAAAAGTTCCTAAAATATATGAAGCACTTCTTGACACATGTCAGATGTTAATTTGCAGGATGCAATAGAGAGAACAAGGTTGGGACAACAAACTTTTTTCCCCAAACACAGACATTTTACCTAGTCAGTTGCTATACCTTAGAGCACAAGTACAAACTTTTTCCCTATCAAGAGCTTAACCTCAAAGAATAGCATTAGACATCCATACCCAGACAGAGTCGTTTCACCTCGCTAAGTGCTCCACCATGGAGCGCAATCTTGGGCTTCTCCCTTGTTAGGGGCTCAAAGTACATAATCAAACATAAGCAAGGTTTAAAATTTTATAAGGAAGAAAAAAGTATAAGAAGTTCTAAGATTCTTGACATTTGTAAAACATGCCCTATATGTTCCAATATTTCACATGCTTTTCATAATAACCTAATCAATAAAATTATACCTCACTAGATATTCATTAAGCAGTTTTGGTAACTAAGCTTATAAGGACAAAAAAACTAACAAGTAGAAGTCACTTACTATTTTACAATATCATCCCAAATCCCATGAAATCATTGAAATCCATTTGTAAAATTTAAATTCATGTTATTCATCATGATACTTTGTTTCAAGTTTCATAATTATCAATTTCCTCTCCTATTACTATTTTGAATTGTTAGAATAGGTGGTTAATTACTAAGTTTAAGTCTAACTGTTCATATGGTAATAAATAAAAAAGAAAGAGTTTAAAGCTTACTTTTTTTTAGTTCTTTCCTCTATCCTTTCTTATTTCCATATTGTAGTAAGAAGAATCATGCTGAGTGACTTCTGGTAAAAGAAAAGACTCCTATTTACATTAGTAGAAGAGACTAGCAACAGAATATTTAGTTCCTATTTTACTTAGTCCTTTTCCCACTTCATTTTATATCTTTCTTTATAAGTTATTTCTCTTTTATATATTTCTATATTTATTTGTCACTTAATATCATATTCACATCTTAAATTATCTGCCTTATTTATTGTATACATATTTATAGTGTAAATAGCATGCCTATCGTATTTAAAAATAGGTAAATTACACCAAAAGATCATAATGTTTTGAGAAGTTCAAAAGATGCCACAACATTTGAAAAAATGTCTTCTGAGATTTAATTAAAAATTTATCATATTGATATATGTCAATGGGTTTTTTAAAGAAGGGCTTCCTAAGTTTAAATTAAATATTTCTTCTATTGACACGTACTAACAGTGGCCTCAACTGACTTACTTTTGTAAATCTCTTGACTTAAGATGAACTTACCATCAAACGTTATGGCATTCTTGTGTAAATCACCCATTTAAAAATTTACCAAAATATAGGTCAAATAAAAAAATTACAAAAATCCATTGCAAAATCATGATTATAAAACACAATATACTTTTTTAATATATAGCATGTATAACACAAGATATAAAGTTGTACGTGCCAAATTGGGTTTGTAAACTAGGACAGGGGGAACTTAGCTTTCAAGTGAATTAAATGAATGGACCATTTGAAATGTAAAAAGGCTAGGTCAGGACAATATCATGTTGCATGACAATAAATAAGCTACTATTAAAAACTCAATATTAGATGGGGCTCGGTGTTTATCATCTCCAAGCCTCATGACTGAAGTGATAATTCTTTTGACTTTGACAAGTTGATTGTTGAACCTAAAAATTTCACGTTTGCTAGGTTTCAATCTCTTATGGATATGATCATCTCATAATTGGGCAAATGCATGACCAAAAATTATTTGCATTGTTTCCATTTCTAACAAAGACTTTCATCACATCGAATCCCGCCACTTTAGCTCGAACGATAAGGGCATCCTAGTCGAGGACTTTAACATATTAAGGTCCTCTCATTACATGCAAGTGAAAGATCTAGCTTTTGCATTTTAGTGACAAGTATTATTTCTTTGACTTTATCAATTTTGGAGTAATTTAAAAGGTTATTATATAAGGTTTTCCATAATGGGATTGATACATATTACTTCAAGAATTTGAGCTGTTATAGCTTCTTGAGTAGCACCTTTCAACTATATGCATCAATTGGAATTGTATCTTATGACTCTGTAATAATCACAATACGTACTTTCATCGTGATGATTAAGATTACGCTTCATCCTATTAGGTTAAGGCAAAACACATAAGTCGCTTATTCTTATGAAAATTTCTTCTTGTAGCCGTATGAGTAGGATAAAGCTCAATTCATGGCATCCCTTTTAGCCTTGATCCTTTCTTTTTTCGAGAGGTAGATCCACTTCGATCCTCCAAAGGGGCTAGTTGGTCCTTAACAAATCCTCTATCTTTCTTTTAATTGTTATCCTTTCTATTGATTGGGATTGGATTTTCAATCTCATCTTGGGAGAGAATAAAATCTTCCTGCCTTATATACTTTCCAATCCATTCTTGAAATTCTTCCAATATCTTGTGTTTGTTTTTGGCAAGTGAATGAAAAAGACTTTCACTTTAATGAACCAATTGGATAGCTACTTGGACAATAATACTCAAATTGAGACCATCAACTTTTGTTATGTCTTAATTAAACCAAGTAACATAATCCTGTAAAGATTCTTCTTTCTTTTATTTAACAAGGAAAAGAGATGAGGTACCTTTGCTATGTTGGCGGTTGCTTGTAAAGTGGTTTTTAAAGGTAGTTGCCAATTTTTCAAAGTTGGTAATAAAGCCAGTAGGTTATCGCTGGTAATAACTATGACCCACTTTTTCTAAGGTTTTGGGGAACACTTCACAAAAAATTGCATTGTTGAAGCCAAATGCCAATATCTAGTCTTTATAATGGTGCATATACCCATTAAATTTAGTCATGCCATCATACATCTTAAAATTGAGCAATTTCATGACTGTAAGAAAAGGTTATTCAATGATGGATTGTGCCAAAATGGTTTTAATTGTCATTGAGGATGTTTTCGGAGTCTAGGCACTTTTTTTACAATCCTTAAATTTTAATACCCTCTTATATTTCTTTTCCATTTCCTTAGGTGTTGAGTCCTCAAAGAGTTTCTTTTAATATATTGGAAGATTGACTAGAGATATATGCTCGTGAAGCTAATGGTGCCTTAGGGAGATCTTAGACCCCTAACTCCATGTAGTCGAGAGGCTATAGAGGCAGTTTGCACTTTGGATTGGGCTTGAGTTTGAAAACAACCATTATGAGGTTGTATTTTAAGAAGGTGCTAAGAGTTTATTGCTTGAGAATGTGGTGGCTAGCTTTTACCACTATTTCTTTAGCATAAGGAGACATAAGCTCCTAATTCTAGGTCTTTGAGGTGTTGTTTCATCTAGCCAGTATGGTTTATCATCTCTATTTTTAACTTCACATTCAAATGCAAAATACAATTACTCTTGCAAGGAGTAAGAAGCGAGAAAGGCATTAGGGCCAACATTTGAACCGGTTAGCATGTAAAGTTGCCAAGACTCAAAATAAAGTTAGTTAGATTACGGGGGTTGGATTCATAGGCAACTTTCTTGCTCTTAAATCTCGGTGGCATTTAAGGATAGTGGCTGATGGGAATATAAAAGTAGGATGCGTAGAATGAAAAATGACCAAAGGAAATAATTTTAGGATTTGTTTCCCATGGATGGCATCTAATGTCATTAATTTAAAACTAGTAGGGAACTTTTGAGCAACTATGATTGATTTAGACCTATAAAGTAGCACCTATCGAACAAGATATAGTGAGAAGTTACTTGTTTGGTATACTTGTCTCTAAAAGTTTGTGAATGAAGTATTTATAGGAGGAAGATTCCTTGTGGTTGCTAGTGTTGTGGAGAACATGGAGCAGTGAAAAACTAAGAGTTGTTGCTAGGAATGTGGGTGTTAGGCCATAAAGGCACGTCTTAATTCTATTTGAGGCAAAAATAATGAAGATTATAAGATTGTATGTTGAGTGAATTAGGTCGACCTTATTGAGTGCCTAGTTTGGAGGTGGTTTGCCATGTTAAGGGACTACTCCTAATCTTCAAGGGCTTATGAGCAATTGAATAAGGCTAAACTTAGTCCTATAAGTCACCCTAAGTTTCAAATAGGTTAGATTGGGCCAGGGAAGTCCATATACCAAAATAGACCATCAACAATTATGATAATGTATTTTTTCAAAGAGCAACAAATATGTGTTGTCAGAATGGAAGAAGGACTAACATTTATTGAGATTAATGAGATCTATAAGCTATTTATATGCAACATTCATTGAAGGGTTTACTTCCTGTTATAGAAGATTACATGCTATTATAAATTAGTACAAATGGACATTCGGTGTGAAACTAATTTAATTTAACAAAAAATTTAGATTATTTCTTTAATTTATATAATTGGATAAAATTAGTTTTCGAAAAATGTCAAATTTGATACTTTCACTTTACACAAAAATTTAATTTAGTACCTAATTTTTAAAATGATCAATTTAATACCCAATTAAACTTTTCATAACTATTTTTACTGTCTCATTAATACTGTAATCTAATGTTGTAAAAGCAGTTAAAAGAAGTAGTAAAATTCGATAATCGAATCTCTTTATCACGTCAATAAATAAATATTAATTGTATTAATGAAGTAATTAAATTAATTATAAAAAAATTAATTATACATAATATCAAATTAGTTTTTTAATGTAAAATTCATATTGCAAATTTCACATTTACCCTTAATTTACGAATCCTACATTTACCCTTTAACTTACTAATACTACATTAGTGATTGTCCAAAGTTCTCTCATCTGTTAGCTTTGCCAGTTGAGCAAAACTTTTGTCTTGTTTTTATTTTTTATTTTTTTAATTTTTTTCCCTCTGTCTTTCTCTTCCTTCACAATAGAAATAAAGAATGGCCATAAGATTATCACTCTTTTTAACATAAAGATTCCTCATATGCATAAGTTGGGTCTTGACTAGCAATGTTATAATTATACAGTATAGTTCTCTGTCTCTCTCTCTCTCTGTCTCTCTCTAAGTTCAGCATCATAAGTAATTCAAACAAATTAGGTACTTGGTACTGTGCTTTCACTGTATTAAAAAAGTACCCAGGTGGTGAATTCGGTTGTTGCATTTTTTTTGTTGCATTGAAAGCGGTACCCATCAAGAAACCATTTTCAGGGGACTAAAGCAAAAATTCTACAAATCTTCATTTTGCTTTTTCCCCTTTTCGCACAATTCAAGTTAGAAATTGATGCCATTTTGTCTGATTTTGGCTACATATCTTACAGCATCTTAAAAAGGTATCTAAAAATTTCAACTCTTTCTTATATTGTTAAGCTGTTCCTCTTTTATCTTTTTATGTTCCATAACTTTGTTGATTGTCTTTCCTTGCTTGAAATTTAACTCTTTTGGCTGCTTGGTTAATGTTAATTGTTTTGTTTGCTTAATTCGTTTTTCACATGAGTATCTCTTAAGGACATCTGAAATTTCATTTTCTACCGACATTGTTAATGATAATTTCAATCTTAGCTTACAAATTTAAGGGCTTAGTCGGCTTCATTGTGTTAAATTTTTCTTTCATTGATGGATACAAGCGGACCTTTTTTTAAGGAGAACCTCAAAAGGTTATCTGAAATTTAATATTAATGTTCATTTTATATTTTGCTTAAACCTTTAAGTTCTTAGCCTGCTCCATTGTGTTGATTTGGTTTGATTAATTAAAGGGCATCTGCAATTCACTTTTCTCTTACATTTTTAGTATTAATTTCACTTCTACCTTGAAACTTAACCGGTTTATGTATGTTCATTTTGTGTAATTAAATGATGTATTGGAACTAGTTTTATGGTTCTTAAATTAGTAGAAGAAGGAAGAGAATCTGCCTTTTTTTTTTTTTTGGGTCGAGTGGTTTTGTGAGTACATGAGCTGTTACCTTGTATCAATCACTTCCGAATGTCTACTTTATGCTCTGAAAGGTTCTCTTTCTTGTCTGGAGGAAGCATTTTCTCTCGGTCTTATTGTTTTTCATCTTTAGGTATTTTGATAGAATGGCAACTTGCAAGTTCTCCTGCAATCTGTAGATATTGTGCCAGATGTAATGAATTTGCTTCTTGCACTTTGCTTCTTTTCTATTGGATGCTTCAGTGAAGGGATTCACTTTTATGTTTTTTTAATAACATCTCACTTCTATAAAGCTGCCAAAGATATTTGTTTCTTGTTGAAGACTGCAAGATGTCACATAGCTAAATTTGGTCAAAAACCACTTTATGCTTCTGCTTGAGTATTTATATCTTACTTCTACTCTGGTATAACTTTACTTATGGGGGCTACATTTCAATCATAATTCAGATACTCAGAGCCTAGACAAGTTGCTTTGATTTGAGGAGTGTTAGTACTGGATTTAGAATATGGATGCATGTGGTGGTGGCGGCGGTGATGGTGATATGGGATTTCAACATGGAGGTGATAATAGTACAAATCGTGCATCATTGGGAGTAAACGCAAATCCTACGTCTGAGGAAGTTTCCGCAATGGATAAGTGTTCAATGCCAATTAATAGACCACCCAATGTAGCTGATGGTTTATTTAGCACTGGTTGGGATCAGCTTGTTTCTGTTAGTCAAAATGAGAGTCATTTTGGAAGTTCTTCACTAGTTTCTTCTCATGCTGAGTTTTCCAATTCCCAATACCCTCTTTTAGAAAATCAAGGTTCTCAGTTTCCTTATCCATCTGATCCGAGTTACATGTGGTTATTACCAAAGATTTTGCCATGTTTTGGAAGTGGAAATTTCTCAGAGATGGTTGGATCATTTGCAATGCCAGATCATCCGCATATTGCTAATTCGGGGTGTCAACCAAATTTTATATCTAGTGGAGATGGACAAGTCCATGAAAAGACACTATTGAAGGGTTCACAGACTCCAGAATGTCGTAATTCTGAAGAAAAGATGAAATCCACACCCAGTGGTAGGAGGAAGCGATCCCTGGATTCCAAACCTACACATGATCAACAAAAGGTGATTTCATAATGCTTTAATCATAGTAAATGCACATCTGTGTCATTTTTTAATTTTTTAATTTCTCATAGAATTGCTTCCTTTCCTGCTACAGAACAATGCTGGGGAGATCCAGAAGGATCCTTTATTAGATGTCTCTGAGGCTCAAAAAAAACAGGATGAGAAGAAGCTGAAAATTGATGTGACTGAGGACAGGAATAGCCGTGGGAAACAAGCTAAGGACAATTCTAATAGTGGAGAAGCTACTAAAGAAAATTACATCCATGTTAGAGCTCGAAGAGGTCAAGCAACTAACAGCCACAGCCTTGCAGAAAGGGTACCTCTTGCTTCAAATAGTGCAATTCATTCAGACACGTTGGCTTTTGTTATTTCTAAACCTTAAAGTTTTCCTCTTCTTGCTTTTAGGTCAGGAGAGAAAAAATTAGTGAGAGGATGAGAATGCTTCAAGAACTTGTTCCTGGATGTAATAAGGTAATTGAGGATGCTTAACTTTTTATATCGATACTATTGTTATTATGGTCTTGGATCATGCTAATAAATTTCATAATATCAATTTTTAGATTACTGGGAAGGCAGTAATGCTTGATGAGATTATTAATTATGTGCAGTCACTGCAACAGCAGGTTGAGGTATGCTACCAATGCCGTCCCTTGTCTCACACATTATTCTTATTCCAATAGGACATGTCAATATTAGGTGTCTAAGCTGTTCAATGGGATCTTTCTGCACTTTCAAAATCAAGTAATGTCTTGAATCACTTCCAAATAGAAGTTCAATAATTCTCCACTGGGAGAAAAGCTTGACTTTTTTTCAGTCTCCACTTGATGTCTTGGACAAAACTCCTTCATGACTAGAGAATTTCATGTATTTTTACTTGAATTCCTGTGAATGAAAACAACATTTGGCAAATAACTCCTGCATTTTAACGGTTCATTAATTAGAAGTGACCATCCATTTTTTGCAGTTTTTGTCGATGAAACTAGCAACTCTGATTCCAGATCCTGGCAGTGATTTAGAAAGAATGATATCAAAAGATGTAAGTTGCAGTTGATCCAAACAATCAAGTCAGTTAACTGTGGGTTACTTCAATTTCTATCAGAGAATAAAAATTGAATCGTTCCTTTTGCTGTCTAGGGTCTTCATTTGCATGGGGGCAGTGCAACTACCCTTGTTCTGGGTCCAGGGGTGGGATCTTCTCACCCTTTTGTTCCAGGAGTTCTCCAGGGAAATTTGCCGGTTGTCTCAACAGCAACATATCCTCATTTGCCCCAGGTATACGACAATTTTTGGTATCATGCTATCTGATTAACAAGTCATTTGCCCTTTTTCAGTGTATTCATAAATACTTTCTCCCCCTAGCAGGCTTCATTAGAGAGTGATCTCCATAGTCTATATCACATGGCCTTCGATCCTACTTCAACTATGGATATTTTGGGACCTAATGGTAATTGATGGAATGTACATTTTATTTTTCAACCAATTTCTTGAAATCACTTGTAACTCTCTATTGTTATCACTCTTGCAGGGCGACTAAAACCAGAACCCTGAATTTTCTGTCATCTATACAGTTGTGATTTTTAACCTGACTACGTATTCAATTCTGTTCGGGATTTCAATGAAAAGGGTTGTACAGGTTCTCCACTCCTAACTGTTGGTTCTTCAAATTTTTTAACTGAAGAATTATAACGTGAAGCACAACAAAATTCTGCGTCCTTACTGAAGATTGATTTTCTTTGGTTAAGTTTTTTATTTGATTAATTGGTCTTGTAGGTTCTAGAGAACATGTATGAGGCTTCGCATAAGAACTTTGACAATCTGTATTTAGTATATTTGTGGAAGTCGAAGAGGAATGGAATGATCATTCCTGTTTGCATTGATAATCCTTTGTTTTTGAAAAACACCGAACACATGCTTACAGTAGTCTGGACTTGCTAACTGAAGAGTGTATTACAATGAGTTTTATATCTCGTTTGATTTATTAGAATGGAATAAGAATGGAAAAAAATTAGTAATTTTTTTGTTTTATGATTAAGTACATTTTGAAAAAAAAAAAAAAAGGAAGATATTTTGCATAAAAAATAGCAATTCTTCTGCTAAAGGAAGGAATATGAATTCCTTGTAGATTCTGTGTTACATGAGATGGACATTCCAAGAAGAAAGAATAGTTATTCCTAACTGCTACTCTGGTATATTACATCCACCATGGAATGGAGAAATAAATAGATTTTACTATTGAAAGCACTGTGAGATGACGACGATGCATATATCCAATAAAAGGAATATAAAAGAAACTCGAAATTGATGCTTCGAAAGCACTAAGAGGCTGAAACTCTGCAGAACAGATTTTTTGAAACTAGTTTTCATTGACTTTTGTAAAGAGCTTATTTTATATATTGCAACCCTTAAAAAGTGACATACTGATTTTGTCTTAAGGTTTTGTATAATATTAGGAAAATTACAAAAAGTATAGCCTGCCTATATATTTTGATTTTTTTGATAAATACATGGTTTCGAGAAAAATTTAATTAGTGATGTATAAATACCAATTAGTATATGAATAGTTTTATTTGTTACTCATTAGATATATGATGTATTTGTACCATTAATTTTTTTTATTTTGTGTCAATACATGTGATTTTTTATTCGTTTGAAATATTAGTAATATTTTTTGAAAAATAATTAAAATTATTATTAAAAAACTAAATAAAAGAGTGCAATTAAAAGAAGAAAAAAAGAAAATCATTTGAATCCTTTAGCAGTGTTTGATTTTCAAGTGTCCTATTAGGGGGAAATTGTTAGGTCAAGTCGCATATCAATGATTTGTGCATGAGTTGCAAAGTGCTAAGTTAGTGGTTTTTTGTGCTAGAGTTAGTATATTTTATGCTAGGTTTAAAAGAATGATAGGTTAGTGTATATGTGCTAGGTTTAAAAAAGTGTTAGGTAGTGTATTTATTCTAGATGTGACTTAACTATGTTTTCTATTACTTATTTTATTACTTGTGGGTAATTATCGAAGTACCGATTCTTCTTTTTGAAGTTGTCTGTTATTATGGTATAAACTTTGTTATTTAGGGGTTGTTAGTACCTCTTTTTCAATTAAAGCATGCCACTTATATTTTTCCAACCTATCTTTTTAAAGTATTTACATTGAATATGCTTCACATGAGTACTTCAGTGAATGATCTCATTTTTTAAAGTCCTTATAAATGCGTTATAATTTTTTGGGAACCTCTACGACTGACCTCAAAAATTGAGTTCTTTTAAAATATTTTTTTATTATTTTATAAAATTATGGTATTATATAAAAGTAAATGAGATATATATAGTATAAATAAAAAGTAAAGAAACTTATGTAAATGATCTTACGGATAAAACTGTAAGATCCTTCAAAACAAAATTTATTTAGATGTTGATGTGATATCTTAAAAACTTTATAAATGATCCATGAATATGGATCCACTGTTTAGTTTTTCGGTAAGGTTCTATCAATAAATGATGTTTTAATTCTTCTTTTACATATATACATACATACACAGATTAAAAAAAGTAAAAGACTTGTATCGTAGTACAATGTCGGCTCCTTAAATTAAATTCTTAAAATTTATTTGCAACTAAATATGGGAATAGGAATAGGATTCTCCCTGAGGATTGATTTCCCAACCAGATGTGATGTTAGCTATGGACCTATGGTTCCGGACCGGTATTATATTCCGGAATGAAAAGGAATGCCAAATGCGAGCAATGAATATGTACAAAAGTAGACTTGAATCCTTCTACGGGGGGGCCCATTGTGACTTTGGATGGTGTGAAAACGGTCATGACGGATTTGACGAGTGAAATAAATGCTTAATACCACGTCAATGGTATTATTATAATCTAAATTTTTAGTGGAGACTATTTCATATAAAACATGATATAAAGGAAAATAAGATATATATTATTTTTTATCAATTATTATATACTATTATTTTGGGAACGAAAAAAATGAAAAAAATCAAATTTCGGTCAATCCTAGTAAATGGCTAATATTTATACTCCAGGAAAACAGGTTTAACATTTGCCCACTGCAAATTACCCTAAAAAGGGGTCTGACAAGTAGAACTAGCGATAGCAGACTTGTAAGAGCGTTTTCAACAGAAATGAGAAAACTGAGCGGAAATTCTTAGGCAAAGTCGTTTTTTTTTTTTTTTTTTTAAGTAATTTGTGTACAAGGCGATATATTTTAGGTTGTATATTTTATTTTAAGTATAATATATTTTTATTTCAGATATAAAATATCTCAGATTAGTATATTTTATCCTAGATTAGTATATTTGTTACAGATAAAAAATATGCTATATATATGTTAAGTTAGTATATTTTATTTCAGATACGACTTGACCCAAGTATGGCCTGAAAACTTAGAACTTATATTTTTTTCTTGTAACAACAATTTTAACTATAAGCCCATCTCGGAGTTACTTAAAAAGCTACATCAATAATTTAAGCGGCTTTTATTGTTAAGCAACTCTCTATTTTATCAATAAATTAATTTAAAAGAGTTGCTTAGTATTTTTTTAATAATTTTTCATTTTAAATGGGATAAGAACTCGGTTTTTAAGTTGTTTAATTAAACAATTTCGATATTGATTCTTATGTCAAGAATCTTGCTATATTGATTAAATGAAGTTGCTTGACTTAGGTCCTTGTGCTAAGCAACTCCAATAAAAATAGTCTAACTCGGAACATGGGAGAAACGTCTTCAGAACAAATCTTTATATCACGATTTAAATTAAGAATTTGTCAAATAACAAACTTAGCAATTATAAATCGACCTATCATAATAAACAAAACACGCGTAGATGCACCTCCCACGTATGAACGAGTCCTATATACAGACAACTTTAATTTAAATTGTCAAACAATGACCCAACCTAATAATTTTCTACTTAGAAGTATCCATTTTAATTTGGCCCAAAATGACTTGACTTGTAGACATTTCGGTTTAACCCAAGATAGAACATAAATGACATCATATTCGATCTCTGGAGCAGATTAATTTAAATATATCCATTATTTTATTCCTTGCTAATTGCTATTCATAAAATGGAGAGAGAGAGAACTCTACGGATCATATTTATTACTTAAATTTTATCATTTTTTAATTGATTAACTAAACTTTATTAGTTTTTATAATTAAATAGCTAAATTTTATTTATTTTGTAATTATCTACACAAAGTTTATTGGTTTATACCATTATATTATTAGCCATTGGCATTATAACCTAGTGACATCTTCATGATCTCTCAAGTGAGAGATCTTAGATTCGAATCCTCCCTCTCTCATTGTAATGACAAAAAAAAAAAAAAAAACATTATATAACTAATTGTTGTTTATCTTTACAATCATATAAATAGACTCTAATCAAATACTATAACTAATATAAAAAAATTATAAATTAATACTTTTTTAAAATTCAATAGTCAAATATTAAAAGATTTAAAAATCATATACCTAACATAACATTTAGAAGTCGTAAATAGGTATAATCAACACCGATAACACTATACTAAAAACATAGTATTTGAGCCATTTCGTCCACTTCAAAACCTTAGTCTCTCTCTCCTTCCCTCTCTCTCTCTCTCTCCCCCCCTCTAATAAGTCTCTCTATTTCTCTCTCGATATTTTTCAATATTGTAATGGCTATTACAATGTTCACTTAGTATAAAAAGTAAAACAAGTAATTATTAGAGTAAAAGATAAAACATCTATAATACCTCCTACATTTATTACAGAGAGAGAATACTTGTATAAGTATTATTTTCAAGATATGTGGTATTTATGATAAAGTTAAAAAATAGACCATGACAATTCATGGGTTGGAGACATGAATTGCTATTCATGATTTTATGTAATAGCAATTCATTATGAATTGTCATTCCTTTCAAGTGAACACTGTAATATCAGTTTTACATCGAACGAGGAAGGGATGAATAGCTATTCATGTCAAGTGAACAAACTGCAAATTGAATTTTTAATTTGTTTATATTTAATGTTTGCAGGTAAAATGATATGAAGATTAGACTAGTAAGGCCATTTGAGTAGCCTCAGACTCTAGAAACCAAATTGAGGGATGTAATATTTGAAACCCCATTTTCATTCCCTCATTGCTATTTATATAAGTAGTTTGTAGATCCTCAATAGATTTTTTAAGATCTTCAGCTAATACAAATGCCACAACTGTAAATTTATTATTATAAATGCTTGCTAATTTCCTATTGAAACCTTAACTCATGATCTTGATGCCATCTTGGTTGTTTCTTGCTCCTTGTACACTTTTGGGTCATAATAGATGTCTACCCTCGATTAAGACTAACCTTATCCTCAAGGTTGAAATCTAGATACAAAACCCTAATGACCCATCCACTTGATCGTAATTACTATTCAATTATAGTCTTATTTCCTATGAATGACTATTACGTTCACTTACATTTTAAGCCTCTAATAGCTATTCAGTAATAAATTATCATTACTAAAAACACCGAATAGCCATTCAATAGTTTGACCTCTGAATTGCAATTGAGCAAAGATTATGTTCATTTTTATCCTAAAATACCCTCATTAAAATTAACAAACGACATCGAAAATTTGTGGGGAAACAAATTTTTTTTTAGGACAAAGATTTTTTTTGGTGGAGAAATAAATATGATTTTGATTTGAGGATAATATTTAGATTTGGTGAAAAAGATTGCTCCTTTTTTTCTGCCTTTTATGGAGAGAGTGTTGTATTATTTTAGTTGTTTTATTTCTAATTCATGGTTTATTCATTATGAAAATACATCCAACTAAATATGGTAATGACAATTTAATTACAATGAAGTGAACAATGCAATACGTATTCAGACTTTATTACAGCTTTATTCCATTACTCTATAATAGCAATTCACTACGGTCTTATTCCATTACACTCAAGTGAATGGGCTTAAATGTCTCATAATCTTCCTGGCTTTTGTTCTCCTGAGGAACTTCAAAAGTTGAGTCACTGTCTAATATTGCTTAAGAATTTCTTTAGTATCCAGTACACACAATAGTACTAGTAATGGATTATTATTTAATGAGTCAGGTAGCAAATCCAATAATGGAATAACCAATCCATGTGCTAGTCTAAAACTTGATACAAGAAAAACATTATGGTAGAGATGTTTAAGAGATACGACCACTCATTTTGCTGTAGCAAATTAAATCAACAACTTCTAGTCTTGAAGTCCCCACAAATACAAAGGACTAGTAGGAGGCTTTCTAACATACACTAATTCAAATGCATAGCCTTGGCTCCTTCTTGATAGAAAAACATTGAAAGTAAACTCCACCTAACTCAAAACTTAATCCAATCAATTTATTGATCCATTACAAATGCACGCAAATATTATTGAATAACTCGATTTAAAACCTCTATGTACCTTGTTATAGGAGCTGTGCCATGTGACCTTGAATTAAAGTTGCCTTTTGATATCAGTATACCTGAGTCAGAGCCACTTTCATTCTCATCATGAGTCGATAATAACCATAGGTATTATCATATCCTTGCTCCATCCTTCTTTAGGTTCTATAACAATCTATTAATGAAGTTAGGAAATAGTATTCAATATGTTGGGTATATTTTAACTGTGAAGTCATATGGATTAATTGTTGAAGTCCATTGCAATCTTACAGTTGGTTATATATATTGGTAGAGTATGCGGTTTTGGTATGGCAGCATAGTGGTTTGAGCGATATTGTATGTAAACCCCCGAAAATTTCATAATTCTTAAAAATAATCTTAGAAGTCTAATATCAAAATTCAAATCCCGAAAATCGACTCAAGATAAAAACCTAATTCTAGACCGAGTTAAACACCAGAAACGAAACCCTAAAAATCAAACCAAGTTAAAACTTAATTCCAAATAAGATCAAAAACGAGATTTCTTAGTCTCGAGAAAACGAGAACCCTTGAAACAAAATATAAAGTCCAACTACCGGATTAATCAACGTCTGTACGCCAATCAAATCATCTACTCGATCCCTAAAACACAAATCAAAGCGATATATCCAAATACCGCTTAACAACGAAATGATAAGATCCTAAATCTTTCGGTAAATTCCAGAATCAGAAATTTCAATTTTCACCAAAAGTCAAATTGAGTCAACTCATAACCCTAGACTCGGTTAAACGATCCCGAGAACTAAAAACTATTAAATAATCATAAATAAAATAAGATAAACCATAGATGTGGAGCTAAAAATATAAAACGATCAAAACTCAAGAATTATACGATCTTACGAATATCTCGACGAAACCATAAGTCAAACTGGAACCCTAAAGTCAACAAAACCCATAACGAACCCTAGTGTTTAAGATCCGGCAATCCCGCGTTTTCAAATCCTAAAAACGAAATTAAGCCAATAGCTTAAAATAGTTCGTAATAATATAGGATAACATAAAAATATCATATTCGTGAATTTCGAGTGTCCTTCGGACTCAAACGGGATCAGTTCTTGAAAATCGTGTCCCGGAGCTCGGAATATTAAAAATATTCCGTTTATACCAATAGACTCATAAAAATACAAGGATTCAAAAAATATCAGTTTTAGAATTTTTCGGTAGCTAAAAATTATAGATATCGCATTATTACGCGTATTTTATTACTACCAGTACTTTAATTGTCCAGTCTACTATTCATAGTACTTTTCTACTATTAATTACTATTTTACTATCTCTACTTTTTCTTACACCTATTTCTTACACCTACATATCTATTTTCTTACTTTTTATATTTCCAATACAACTTTAATCACATCAAACTTTACACATTACTTCTTTTATTACAAAATACATAAAATAAATCAAATTCCCCTCCCTCTACAAGCCAAACCGGCGCCACTCTCCTCTCCCATCTATCTATTTTATTTCTTTTGTAATTTATTTAATTACATCTAATTTTCACTCCAAAATTCTATAAATACCCCCTTCCTCTTTCATTCTTTCACACAATTCATTTCACTACCAAAACTCTCTCAAAATCTCTCCACAAATCTCCTCTTCAAGTGTTCTCTCTACAAAAACTCTCTTAAACCAATTTTCTACAAAACTCATTCCTTATTCATAAACCTTCTACCACATACACTACTCCCTAATACCCATTTCATCTACCATCTTCATACCACCTACACACTTTAGGTAAATATTTCTTCCAACTATTATTCACTCATGTCATGTAACTTAACATGAATATGGTGTTGTTTTGAAACTCATATGAGTAGTAAAAGCAACAACATGTTCATGTTTTGTTCTTGTACATAAGCTTTCTATTTTATTATGTTGTTATTATTATTGTTATTATTTGCTTCTAATCTAACTTATATATAGTATTATGTATATTATGTATATATATTTATTTAGAGCATATAAGCTCATTTGTTATTTATTTACTTTCAAGTTATGCAATTTATTTATTTTATGTTGTTGTTAAGACTAGTCTTTCTAGTCTTAGACTTGTCCATATCAAGTCAAACAATTTTTATTTATTTTCTTTAATCTTTCGGGACTAGTGCATTCTTAGTCCCAGGATACCTTGATGAAGCTAAGGCTCTAATACTTGACCGGGATACTTTGATGAAGCTAAGGTTCCCAATACTTGATATTTTATTTTCTTGCTTATTATTTGTTTTTGGTATTTTCTTATATTCTTATTACCTTATATGCTCATGATACTTGCATTTACATAAGTTAATGTCTCAACTAATCAAAAAATAGAATTTTACTTTACTAAATGAACTTAAAGCTAGATTTTCGATTATATGATTTATCACAAAATCATGAAGTTATTATCAACAACATGAAAATAGAGTTTTCTCAACGTTTTCATAAATAACAAAGATAGATTTCCAAGGAAACATAAGAAATAAATACTTTCATCATGTATTTGGGAACCTAAGTTTTAGTAAAATAATTTGTTAGTTTTCAAAGTTTTCACAAAAAGCTTAAGAATAAACTCTTTTTAACTCCATAACAAAACTAAGAAACAAACTAGTTTTTAAAGTTAAGATGAGTTCAACCAATAAAATTACAAACCCACTTAGGAAAATAATGATTTTAAGTCCCTAAAGAAAAGACTTATTTTTCCAAATAATATAAACAAGATAAGAAACAAATGATTTTACCAATAAAGATGATTCTTTTCGAAAGAAATAAAAGAACAAGTTTTAGAAAACAAAGCTTATATTTTAAGTAATAGAGACAAGACTCAAGAACCATTCTAACATACAAATTCATAAAGAGGTTTTTCAACAACTTAATATACTTTTGATAAATTTGATTTTAAAGTAAAACTTATGAAAAACTAAGGTTAAAAGAAAATTTATTTGTCCTTGGAAAAAGAATGAAGAAAATAAAATAAGAATATACTCATTTATAACAACCTAGGAAAATATAAAGTTTCTTTAAATACTTGAAAAGAAATTTTCAAAGTTAAAGTTTAAATGAAATGTTTTATGAAATAAATTGTTGAGACACTACCATTAGGATTTTTGCATATAAAGTGAGCTTACCTATATATTCAAAGTGTTTATCAAATATATATTTATATACATATATTGTTTCAAAAAGATTTTCTTTAAAATGAAGTTGAGTTAAAAAATGGATTTGTAAAAGTTTAGAAATAATTCGTTTTAAATCTGTACCTAGCGTTTTTGGAACCCAAATGACCTTTTATGACAAAGATACGTTTAGAAATGAATAGATCTTTTCAAATAGGTAAAAACGGTATATTATATGTGAAATTCCGAGTTAAAATGAGCAAGTTATGGCCATTTTAAGTTGAAATTTCTTCTTATACGATTTTACCGCGATTTTAAGAAAAGTTTAGAATATCCAAGGATAGGGAATTTCATGAAAGACTTATCCCGGTATTTCTTTTGTCTAGATGACGAAGGATACGAGAATACCCTACCCGAGGATTACTACGACTAAGAAGATAGCGAAATGGACGAGTGAGTTATTCCTCCTAATTTCGTTACCTTGCTTGTGCTTGTAAAGTAGTAGCATTGGTATACTAAGAAAAGATAAAAATGGATATATATTTGGGGAATTCGGGATTATGTGTATATACGTGATTCTATGTTTATGTGTAAAATGAGAATTAAGAATATCGCAACTTCGAACTGCTTGTTTAAATAATTTTGTTTACTTACTTGTATGCCTGTTTATTGTTTGCTAAATTGATTGATCGCCCCTATTAAACCTTAATAAGGTTTGGCTTAAGAAAAATAAAACGCGCACACATAGCATCCATCGAGTCACATCTATTTCAGAAGGCTGCTACTCCTACGCGTAGAGTTGGATTAGCTGTGATCGTGCGGTGCCATGGGCCATGTTCCTTCCTGGAGATTCCAAATCGCTCGGGAAAAGTGTCACGTCCCGAGGGTATCCTAATAATAGTAATCAAGAAACACTTGATTCCCATTACTAGTTTATCTTCCAGGAATGACATGATTTCAATAAACAGGATCTTTTAGTTGCTTGAATAGATGAACAAACATATATAAGGCATAAATTAGTAAACAACTATCACAAAATAAGATATTATAGACCATATGCTTTATAAATCCTTACAATCCTTAGCTGATGATTCTAATGCATATTACCTGCATCAAAAAGACTAATAGAGATATAGATATTCTAATCCTATACTAATCTTTAAGCATCTGGCTTATAATCTCTTACCGGGACCATGCTCTTGCTAGTAATGAGTCAGGGTCGTAGAGTAAACCTGAAAGGACTGTTGGAGTGTGAGCTAAAACACAAGCTCAGTGAATAACTAGAACTTACCACATATTGCATACAAGTTATTTATCAATCATATGAAATGCATCACTCAAACATATGAACATTACAAGCTTGAATAACCCGGAATCCAAACAGGATGAAGGTTTACGCCCTCTCATCGGAGTTGAAGGATCACAATATAGTCATTAATTATACAAGACTATATAACCTAGCTCCTATGAATACTTAGGTGTCCTAATGGTCGGCTGGGCTTCTGTTTTGTTATTAACTAATTCTTTGAGGATAACCTTAAGTTCTAAATTATTGTTATCTCAGTTTACTTAATTGATTTTGGTTTGATACTTGAATCTATTGATTGGGTACTCGGGAAGTTTAATAATTTAATTAATTCATTTTCATTATCTAAAACTGTTAGTTTTTTTTATTTACTTAATAAATTTTTCTTGTAAAATATAGATATCTTTATATTCACAAATTTGGATTATTTAAATTTCCATTGTTGTCTAATCATCTGCAGTTATTTATTTGAATACATATTTAGTATTTACTAGACTCATAAATTTTTTCCTATAAATCAATTAAATATCAACTTAATGAAAATAAATTTATTAATATAAGGATTTATTAACTCAATTACAAATATTTTCAAAAATCTCCTTCTTACCGTAAATAATAAGAATATTGGTAATTATTAACAATAAATAATAATAATAATATAATAAATAATAATAATAATAACAACAATAATAATTCCGAAATAAAATAAAGTAAAATAATTATTTTTCATAATATTAGTATTTGTATTAATTGTCTTATACTTTAATTCATACTAATTGTAAGTTCTTATTAAATAATATTACTAAAATAAATTTAATCTTAAATTCATATATAGTATTATTTCAGAAAAGATATTTTCAAAAATTCTAAAAATTCTTTTAATAATATTAAGATATTAATAATTATAATTAGAAAACTTATTATACGTAAGTTAATTAATAAGGGTAATTTATATCTCTAAAAATTATTTTCTGATTTATATTAATGGGTTAAATATTTAAACATCATATATTTAATAATACTATAAAATAATTTATTTTTAAATTTAAATAAATAAAAAAATTATGATATATTAATATCACTTATAACTTTTCCAAAAAATAAATAAATAAATAAATAAATGAATAATAATAATAATTCTAAAATTATTTATATTATTAATTACTTTATAATTAGATTTAAATAACTTCGTGTCTTTTTTTTCGGATTTTTCCGAGAGGTACACGGGTGGAACACGTCTCGTGTTCCTCCCCGTGCTCATCGGGGAATATTGTTCATCGTCTTCCCCGATGAGATCCGATCGATTCCGATGTTAGAAAGTCGGTTTTCTTGCTCCATTAAGCTCCTATATCATCAATCTACTTAAATATCTACTTAAAACAACAAAACAACAACATGTTACAAGCTTTTTCGAATCATCAAAGTCGGTTAGGGTTTCGAAAATCACCTTCGTCGTGGCTTCTTGATGAAATCCGAAGCTTTTAATGGACTTAGTTAGGTTCCTAAGATGTTTAGAAGTCAATACCAATCCTTAGATTCGAAAGAAAACACACGGAATTAGATCAACTTACCTTGAGCCATTTTAAAGCGTTTTTCCCAGTTTTTTGTTCGTAATTTTGAACTGGGTTGGTTGATGCGTTTAAAATTTGGTTTCCAGGTTTCGACTACTAATAGGGAGTGGTTTGATTCTGGAAAGTTTGGGAGGAGTTGAGGTTCGTTTGCTTAATCTTTTTAATGTCCTTGGCATATGTATATATAGAAAAAAAAAAATGAAAGTGGGCTGCGTGTTTTCTCCTTCATAAATGGTCCGAATTGCCTATAATTGTTGCTACTTCATCAATTTGTTGTATTGTCATTAATGTGGGGATGATTTGGCAGGTTTGGATTGGATTAGAGTTAGATTTTACTTGACTTTAGTTTGCATTATTGGAAAGTTTCGGCTTACAAAGTTTAAGAAGATCAAAGCCCTTAAAAAAAATATTTGGAACGTCTCCTGCAAGCTTATCGTATGTATGTATTATTTAAATATTAGTTAGATATTATTTAGTTAAATTTTCGGGTAATTTATTACACTAATAGGGTATAATTTAGCTAATATATGTAAGTTTATATACAAAAATATTTTTAAGGAATCCTACAAGATGTTTAGTTTATCAAACAGTATAAATTTAAGTTTTAATTGTACGTATCTATTTGTTTAAGAAAGATTTATCTCCCGCGATTTTGATTTTCTAAGCTTGTTGGGTCAATTTTCGTTTTAGGCTCCAAGGGCTTAAGAAAACCCTATTTTGAATACTGGTATGATTCAAATCCTTGTTTGAAGTCTAGATCTTGAGTTATACATCAGTTTATATTTTTATTGTGTATTTATAATCCTAATAGTTTACCTTAAAGTTTCCATTTCCTAACTATAAACATATTGGGTCGTTTACTTAATATTACTGCTGATATATAAGCTAAATTAATTACATATATTAGATTTGGATACTCACTATGAAATCTTATCAATATAGTTTATTACTAACTAGGAATCTCGAATTTTAGAGTTCAAGTCCAAGTATAGGTTCATTACTATTCCTTGTTTTAATCTCAGGTCTTTGTTGGGTACAAACGTAGTCACTTAATTTCTATACTTAGGTTTTCTTGTTTAATCTGTCTATTTGACAAGGATTCGAATTCTGGATTTGAAGTTTCCTTTAATCATATCTTGAATTATCAATTTAGGATACGAAATCTCGTTTTTGGTATCACTCGAGGTCAAAGAAGTTCTTTATTCAGTTTATGGATCCTAATCCGGCCAAATTTAAGTTATGTATCTAATCTTGGATTTTTGCTAACTTCTAGGTTTACTAGTCAGTTCATAACTTCTAATCTAGAGTCATCTCATACTGTGGAAGTTTCCGGGGTTTACAGAAAGCGAGTCTAGGTTCGGAGTCGAGCCAACCGAACGCTGTAGGTGAGGACCTGGGGACTAGCAATAGAAGGTCGAGGACCTTCAAACCCGATTCCCTAACCTTTGAGACAGAGGGGTAAATCCGTTCTATATATGGTTTCCGGATAACTATATATATTTGCGTAATCATGTGATTGTTGCATTGTTTGCATAGCATATGCGTGAAAAATCTAAATGAACTTGTTTGAATATATGGTGCGAATAAAAAGGAATATCTCACTAAGTTATTTGAAGCTTATACCCCTATAGATTTTGTTGAAACAGGTATACCCGTGGCTTAAATTGAGGATCATGACATTAAGGAAGTCATGGAAGGATGATTAAGCTTCTATGAAGGAAATGGAATCATAAGATGAAGTAATTTTGTAAGGTTCTTTATATGTAATGACCTATATGATTAGTGATGTATATTTATTTGAAGATAATAGAGGGATATGCCTTTAAGAATTGAAATGTAATATGTATGTTTATGATAAGTATTCTCTTTGCCTTGTTACTTATTTATTATCAATATAAATTGTGCTACTCCGATGCGTTCCCTTGGTTGTGATGTACGCCTTGTACATGATATGGAAGCCTTTGCGTGAGTAAGGTAGCTATTCCTAGGCTTTAGTATTGTGTACGGCGGACTGCCACGTTTAGGGTACCCCTCGGGGCATGACATTGTATGTGTGACCTATTTGTGAATTGGCTATTAGAGGAAGAGGTGTTATTACATCATTGGTCTCGCTTGCTTAAATTTAGTAGGGGCTAGATCAATTAATCATGAGCTTGGAACATAGTATAAGAGAAACTACAAAATAGAAATTCTATTAATGACACCATGCATAGGCTCGATGTGGCCACTCCAATACTTAAGTTAGTGTTTGACATAGAAAGCCTGTAGAATAAATTAGAGAAGATGACTGTATGTGACATTACCTTGATCATAGGTTGTCCGATCATATTTATAAGGGACTAACCTAGCAGTTATGTCAATCATGAGTGACTGGACGATTGGCTTGCAGTTGTGTTCGTCGTAGGTAAGTTGGCAAGTGGCTAGTCATCCTAGCGATTATATTTATAGTGGTTTAGTTGGTGATCATGTGGTGTCTCAATATCATGTTACGGGTTGGTCCTAACTGAGTCGTGGTGTATCCAAGCAAAAGTGTCTCAAAGCCATCAGGCATTATGTTCGGGTCAGTAAGAAGGAAAGTTCACCAAACAAGCCTAAGGCCTTGTTTTTTGGCTTGGCTCAATGAATGAAAGGCTCGACTCAGATAGGCTAAGGTTAGGATTGGACAATCAACAATTGTTGTCACCGCCCCGTAGGGTATCCTAAACGTAACAGTCCGCCACATACTAAGTAAGACTCCCGAGTTCCCTAACCGGCCTTCGGAGTCTTAAGTAGATGTAAAGCGTTCCCTTACGACAATAGAATACTTCAACAAATGGAGTTTAACAGTTTAACAAGGCATTCATTAGCCATAGATAATAAATCAAAACGCATAAATCTTTAAGGTTTACAAAATCTAAGGGGCATTCCCCCGCAAAAGAATAACAGTCTATTACAGTCATCCAGAGTCCTTAGTTTCCAATGGAAGTCTATACAAAAGAAATGAATCAAACTTCTATGGGAAACTCCTATCTCCGGTACCTGCGCTGTGGCTTGCCTTGGCCTAAGCCATATAAACTCATGCTGCAAAAGATAAACACTATCGGGGCGTAAGCTAACTAGCTTAGTGAGTAATACTTCCATAACGCAATTATACAATCATCAAACAAGTAATTATTCAAGCAAGTGCATGCACCATACAAATGAAATCATCAAACATATGACCAACCGGAAATCATATGTGGATGGACTTGCGCCCTCCATCCCGGGTTAGCAGATTAACGAATCCTGCGGTACGACGCCGTTTAAGCTCACGGTCAACTGATTAAAAGCTCGTTTTATGGATCACGATTAACCTCACATTCGTTTTATGGATCACGATTAACCTCACATTCGTTTTATGGGTCACGAAAAACCAACCAATGCAAATGCTCCAACCCCATCGTGACATGAATGAACTCAGTTATAGTCGGAGTCGAATAGTCATTAATTCGATTCTTTTAGTGACCAACAAGTATACGCAGACATTCTCATATGATTCTAAATAAACAATCAATATCTTAACACCCGGTTTCGATATGCTTAAGTTCCATTTCACATATCAACAATTCACAACATAAATAATTCCCACATACCCCATCATGCTTGTACAATTTCTTTTATCTTTGCCTACATCACTAATGCCACTACATTACATTCACAAGCATTAATTGAGAGTGGAAGTAACTCACTCGGCCATGGGTCACCAAACTCCTTAATAGTAATAATCGGGTAGAGAGTCGTCCTGCTCGGAATCACCTACCAATCAAGAATAATCCCTATGAGATTCTCACCATGTAATTAAATCAAACTATACATCTAGACTAGTTGAATTCGGATTTCTCGCTATATTTGGAAGTTCCGACTTAAAACGGCCATAACTTGGTCATTTTAACTCGGAATTTCGCAAACTTTATATCGATCTTCATCTACTTCGAAAGATCTATCTAATTCAAGTATTAAATCCAAGTTTTGAAAATATAGGTCACGGAACAGTGGGATCAGTTCTGTCCGCAATTGATCCAACTTTGAAAATGTGCTTTGCTTTTGATAAGAAATGTTCCTAGTTAGTGATTCATGCATGAATGATTTAGGAATGAACTACTAATGTGTATGCCATGTAATGAACTCAACTGTGCATGGTCATGATGATTTTTGTAGTAATAACTTTTAGGAACTCCTAAGTGTTGGGGAAAGTTTCATAAAGGCTAATTCTAATCTAAGTTATTCTCCCACATTATACTCCTTAGGGTTTCTTTGGTTTTTAATCTTGTAATCTACTTATTATTTGACTAAAATAGGTTCTCAAAGTCTATAATAGTCATGGCCTCCATTCATGCACAAAAATTCACATATTTCATTTGGTAAACATGTTTTCAAATAAGCTAGTTATAAAAATCCGAATTTTCCAAATTTTCTTTTCTTACATTTTTCTTAAGGGAAATCTAGTCTAATGCATTAAAAATTGGGGCTTCAATGTATACATTATCTAAGGACTTCATTTAGCTTATAAAACATCCATTTTAGACTTAAATACTAAGTGTTTATATAGGCATTACACAAAGTTACGAATTTGACTACACATTTAAAGTCAACATTTTTCATCCTAACTTCACCTCTTGTTTTCCTTATTTTTATCATGCCTAAACTCATCTAAACTTATGAAAATAATTCCTTCAACATATCTATTACACATACCCTTCATTTTTCTTATGAAATATAAGTTTAAAATTGATTTTGGAGGTCTTTAGGGTAGGGTTTCCATTTCATCCGAATTTTCAACTTTTCATATCTAACAAAGTCCTTCCTTTTTCAATGTTCTTGCCATCTATATGTGGAGATATACTATCTAGCATCTCTATACATGAACAAGACCTCATTTTTATGATCAATAAAGCACATAAACAAAAATGAACCTATGATCATGCATGTACATAAAGTGGTGGATGTCTAAACCTTAGATCTACTACATATGATGTATAAACATGAATCTCATGGCATGAACATCAATATAAATACAAGGTCATTACTATATATGCATGAGCAACATGAAATCTTAACAAATGCATTTAAACACAAGATCCATGTCTTGTGATGGCTTGACATCCTTGTTCATGCATTTCCATATCCCTAGCATGAGCATCATAGGGTTTTGATGAGGAAATACACAAGGTATACCTTTGCCATTACAAGAATAGGAAGAACAAGGCTCACATACACATACCAATGGAGGATCTAAGATAGAAATGGAGAGCTTGAAGTTGAAAGTGCAAGAGGGAGAGGGAGGGGGATGCTCGGCACAAAGGGAAGAAAGGAGAGAGGTTTTCTCTTTTTCCAATTTTGAATGAGAAGAAAATGAAGAGAGAGAGAGAAAAATAAGTATATATATCAAGTGATTTAGGGTTTAGTTAATTAAAAGAAGTAAAAAAATCAAATGAGGGGAAAATAGGAGGGAGGGCGCGGCCGCCTTGTGTGTGTGTGTGTGAGTTTTGAAAAATTTGTATTTGTAATTTAAGTAAATGAAATGTAATAAATGTAATAATTATTTAAAAGACAAAATTTCTTGGAAAAGAAAATTGAAATGAGTAGTTGTAAGGATGTAAGAATAGGGTATGGGTAGTGTGTAGTGTAGGTTGTACTTGTGAATAGTAGACAAGACATCTACTTTACCGGTTGTTCCGAAAACACGGGAAAAGCTATAACTGTAATCTTTATAGCTCGAAAATTATGAAATTGATATTTTTGGAATCCTTATAAAATTACGGTTCTAATGAATATTCCGGAATATTTTTCTGAATCCGTGGCCCGGGGCACGCTTTTCCGTAATTGGGCTCGGGAAGGCCCGGAATTGAAAAATTCCCGAATTTAAAACTTTCAAAGGTTTGAAATGTACTTTGGAACAACAATTCAAATTCATTTACTCCAAATATTTATTTTACTATGAAACCGAAGGAAAGCCGGATTTAGGGTTCCTAGGCTCATTTACTAAACTCAATCTGATCGGATTAGGGTTTCGTTCCAACTCCTGGGGTTTTCTAGCTACTGAGAATTCCGGGGTTTACAACCTCCCCACCTTAAATAAAGTTTTGTCCTCAAAACGGAACTGACGTACCTTGTCCTTCAAATATCTCGGGGTACTTTCTCCGGATTTCATCCTCCGCTTCCCAGGTTGCCTCTTCAAAGCATGATTCCTCCATAATACTTTCACGTAGTGAATGTCTTTGTTCGTAGCTTTGAGTTTTCTTATCCAATATCTTTACTGGGTGTTCTTCATAGTCAGGTTTTCCCTCAACTGGATTGGCTCCAATTCCAGAATCCTCTCTGGGTCGGCCACATATCTCCTCAAACTGACACATGAAACACATTGTGAATCCCGGACAAATTAGGTGGTAGGGCTAGCCGATACGCCAGGTCTCCGACTCTTTCCAAAATCTCAAAAGGTCCAATGTATCTCGGGCTTAATTTCCCTTGTGTACGCATCCTCTTGATACTTTTGATCGGGTTTATCTTCAGGTACACATGATCACCCACTTTAAATTCAAGCTCCCGTCTTTTCAAGTCTGCCCAGCTCTTTTGTCGATCCTGGGCTTCCTTCATCTTCGCTGAATCAACCTCACTTATCCGCGGCTTCCTGTACCAATTCCGGCCCAATTGCTACCTTTTCCACCTCATCCCAAAACAAAGGGGACCTACATCGCCGTCCATATAAGGCTTCATACGGAGGCATCTGGATAGTGGAGTGATAGCTGTTATTATAGGCAAACTCGATTAGGTGAACATGATTATCCCAACTCCCTTTGAATTCCAGGGCACATGCCCTTAACATATCTTCTAGGGTTTGGATCGTCCTCAGACTGTCCGTCGGTCTGGGATGGTAAGCCGTACTGAAATGCAATTTAGTACCCAAGCTCTTCTGCAAGCTTGTCCAAAACTTGGACACAAATCTCGGGTCTCTATCTGAGATGATCCCTGCAGGTATGCCATGTAATCTTACTATCTCTCTGATAATCTTGGCTAACTTTCCATTGAATAGGTCATATTTATGGGTAGGAAATGCGCCGACTTAGTTAACCGATCCACTATTACCCATATTGCATCACAACCCGATGGAGTCTTGGGAAGCCACAAACAAAATCCATGGATATTTGATCCCACTTCCATTCAGGAATAGGTAAGGGCTTTAGCATTCCGCCCGGTCTCTGGTGCTTACCTTCACCTGTTGGCATACTGCACTTCATTACATAATCTGCCACATCTCGCTTCATCCCATTCCACCAATAGCAACTCTTCAAATCTTGGTACATTTTGGTGCCTCCCGGATGCATGGTATACCCGGAGTTATGTGCTTCACCCATTATCTCCTTCTTCAACTCCTCATCCTCTGGTACGCACAGCCTTCCGTTCATCCGGATCACGTCTTCCTCATCCACGGCAAAGTCAAGGTATTTCCCCGCTTGGGTTTCCCTTTTTATCCTTTGTATCACCTCGTCGTACCTCTGTGCTTCTTTGATTCTTTCCACGAGGGTTGGTTCCAGCACCAAGTTAGATATCTCCAGCTCAGCACTTTGATCTGTGAACTCGATCCTTAACTTCTCAAATTCCTTAATCAACTCCTTCTGGCTTGTAATCAAAGCGGCTACCTCTCCATGATTCTTCCGACTTAGGGCGTCCGCGACTGCATTCACTCTTCCTGGACAGTAATTTATTCCCAGGTCATAATCTTTTTTAATTCCAACCACCTCCTTTGCCGCATGTTCAACTCCTTCTGTGTGAACAGGTATTTAAGGCTTTTATGATCGTGTATATCTCACACCGTTGTCCATACAGATAATGTCGCCATAACTTCAAGGCAAAGACAACTGCAGCTAGCTCCAAGTCATGCGTAGGGTAGTTCTGCTCATGCGGTCTCAATTGCCGAGAAGCATACGCAATGACCTTCCGTTCTTGCATCAAGACGCATCCAAGACCATTTCTCGAAGCATCACTATGTACCGTGTAAGACTTTTCCGGATCTGGTAAAACCAAAATCGGTGCCGAGACCAGTCGTCGCTTTAGTTCCTGGAAACTTTGTTCTCTCTTGTCTGTCCAAATGAATTTTTCGTTCTTTTGAGTCAATTGAGTCAACGGCTTAGCTATCTTTGAAAAATCCTTCACAAATTTGCGATAATAGCCAGCCAATCCCAAGAAACTCCTCACTTCAGTAACGGTTTGTGGTGGCTTCCAATCCACTATTGCTTTGATCTTTTCGGGATCAACTGATATCCCATCTCCCGTTACCACATGTCCGAGGAAGGATATCCGGTCTAACCAAAAGTCACACTTGGACAGCTTGGCGTACAGCTTGTTATCTCGTAAGGTTTGCAATGCCAAACGGAGATGCTCTTCATGTTGCTCTCTGGTCTTTGAATATATGAGGATGTCATAAAGAGACTATCACATTTATCCAAAAGCGGCTTATAGACTCTATTCATTAAGTCCATGAATGCAGCCGGTGCATTCGTCAGTCCAAATGACATTACCAAAAACTCGTAGTGCCCATAACGAGTACGAAAAGCTGTCTTAGGCACATCCTCAGGCTTAATCCTTAGCTGATGATACCCCGAACGTAAGTCAATACGTGAGAACACACAAGCTCCTTGTAGCTGGTCAAATAAATCGTCGATTCTTGGTAAGGGATATCGATTTTTGACAGTCACCTTATTCAATTCCCGGTAGTCTATACACAACCTCATCGATCCGTCCTTCTTCTTCACAAACAAACGGGTGCGCCCCATGGCGATACACTTGGTCTAATAAATTTCTGGTCTAGGAGCTCTTGTAGCTGCGTCTTTAGCTCTTTCAGCTCAGCCGGTGCCATCCGGTATGGCGCTTTATATATGGTTCGGTATTTGGAGCCAACACAATCTCAAAGTCGATCTCTCTCTTGGGTAACCCGGCAAAATTTCTGGGAACACATCCAAGTATTCATTCACCACTGGAATATCCTTTTCCTCACGGTTTTCCCCTTCATCCAAGACGTCCTCAATCGGTATCATTTCCTCATCCTCCATCATCAGCTCGAATGAGCTTAGATCAATCCTTCTTGGGACTAAGGCCTCTCCCATAAATTCTACTTTCTCCCGATTGATCATAAAAACATACAGTCCTCTTTTGGCAATCCACTATTGCCTTTACTTTACTTAACCAATTCATCCCGAGGATAACTTCGTATTTATTCATTTCTAGCACAATTAGATCACTTTTGGAGTGGTGATCATGGATTTCCAATGGACAGTCTTTTATTAGATCTCGGGTTGACACCACGCTCCCCGTGGGGGTCTTAATCCTCAAGCTAACCATGGTTGTGGCTATGGGCAATCCGAGTCGGGTTGCCAAACTATTGTGATGAACGAGTGGGTCGCTCCCGTGTCAAACAAGGCATAGGCTTCCACGTTATTTACTTGTATATGTCCTGAGGTCACAAACACCCATCACATATGAACCTTAAAATACTCGTAAGGCTATCCATAAAGGGTCTCTACTTCCAGCTTTCCATAATATATAAATTTCATTTAAACAGCAATCAATTTAAACAACTTAATTTCAACTTAGGAGGGTTTCTGTTACTAACCTGTCACCAGGCCACCATCAGAACTCGCTTGGATCCAAAGCTGCCAACTCTACGTCCTCATCTTCGTCTTCTTCCACCATCCATTGGCCTTCTAAGTTGTACAGCCTCATCCCGTGCATCGCGGAAGCTGCTCGACTTCCGCTCTTGTTACCAGACCTCAAGGGGTTAGCATTGCTCGAGGCTCCGAAGGGTCGGGTGGTCACACTCTTTCGCTGTGAACACTCGGAAGCTAAGTGCCCTTTCTCTTTGCAAATAAAGCAAGTTACTGCCAGCTTCTTTGGGCATGTAAAAACCATGTGGCCAGCATCGCCACAAAAATAGCACTTGTTCCGCAACTGCGGGCATTGCCTAGGTGCATGTGTTCCCTTACATTTCCAACATGTGACGTTGGCTTTGAATTGGGTTGGCTTGCCGCTAGACTCCTCTTTAAACCCTTGGTACGGCCTGTACCGTTTACCCTTGAATCCTGAGCTCGAGGCATCAAACGGCCTCTTCCCGAATACTCTCTTTTCGGGCTCCTGATACTTTCTTTTCCTAGCCCCTTCAATGACTCGAGCCTTTTCTACCATCTCGGGATAGGTTCTTACTCCAAACTCTTCTAGCTTGATCGTAGTTCTTCGTCCAAGCCTCCCAGAATACCTGCTTCTTTAATTCCTCACTATCCCTGAAAGATTCAGGGCATATTGCAGCAGGTGAACAAATTCAGTTTCATATTGCTCTACCGTTCTCCCTTTCTGCTTTACATGAAGGAAGTCCGCACTATACTTCACCCTCAAGCTAGAGGGAAAGTAATTATTCAAGAATTCCCGGCGGAAGGTTTCCCAGGTGGCCGGGGAGGTCAAATTCCTTCTCTTGGAGTCCCACCAGACTCGAGCATTGTATCTTAACATGTACGTCCCATATTCTAGCTGCAAGTAAGGTGGAATCTCGTATGCAGCAAAAGAACGTTCCACTTGGGCCAGCCAATCCTCAGCTTCATCCGGCTTACCGAATGCCCCATCAAAGTACCTGTTGCTCTTAATGAAGTCCGGTAAAGAGCTTCGGTGGGGTCTCCTGTATGGTGGGGGTGGCGGCAACCGCACATTATAGGAGTGCTCCTCCTGTGGAGCAGGTGCTTCCGCAGTCATTTCCCGATGATCTGCGGGCGGCGGATGTGGTGCTGAATCCCGAGCACTCTGACTTGGGGGTGGGTTCCGCACTGGATTCTGATTCTGGATAAAGGTGTTCAGGAGATTGGCCAACTGCCCAATCGCGTTTAGCACATCGCCCTGTTGGTTTTGGGGTGCTACTCCTTGGGGGTCAGGTTGCTGTATAGCCGGTTGATCGGCTTCATTAGGGTTAGACCCTTGTCCTTGGTTCCGAGTTCGTCGGTTTCGTCTGTTACACAATGTTTAATGGAGTTTTAGCATATATAGGGTTTTTAGGTTTCAAAGGAATAGGATTAACAACAGCTCAGAAGTTGCGAAAATCTGAAATTTAAACTCAGAAGGAAAAAGGTACATAATCCATAAAGTCATAAGATGAGTCAAACAATCCATAAAAGAAATAAGGAATAATTAAAAGAACCACAAGGGAAATAGAAGAATCCACACAATGTAACTAATTGATATTTCACACAAATGCGAATGAGTGATGCTTATGCAATCTATATGCAGTTAATGTTCTCTTATGTATCAAGACTAGAATGCGTGCTTTTCACAATCCATTTCTTTAAAACAAAAGTGATCCTTTTCATTTCTTTAGCGAGCCATACAAATATTACATCAACTTTTAGTCCCAAAATTTGGCTAGCTAAGCTTCCTTCCTATTCTAATCAATTTCCCTATTCCCGAAAACATGACAAAATACAGGGAAAAAGAACAACAAAACACTAACTATCCTGAAATCCTAAGGCAATTTGGCATCCCGCATTGCCTACTACAAAATAAGAAAATCAGGATTCCGCTTGGACTTTATGGGTTAGCTAACATCCCGGTCTCTAATCATCACTAGAGCTGTCGGGGGTCGGGCTAGGAAGTCGTCCCCTGCTGGTAGAACCACCATCGTCCTGTCGGACGAACAAGCTAAGATACTCCCTGGTGGTCATCCTCCGCTTCCTAGCGGGTCGAACTAGAGGCTCCTGATCCTCACTTTCTTCTTCCTCTTCTTCTTCTTCAGTCCCTTGCCCCTCATGCGGGCTTACTTCTTCCTCTTCACCTCTTATCTCGGGTCACCTAGGCGGTTCACCTCTACTTCAGGTTCTCTCACGGCTCATCTGCCACATTCTCTGTCTCCATAGGCACTGGGGCCTCGGGTTCTACTACTGCTAGGTCAAGCACAGGTGGGTTCTCACCCTCCACATACACATCTCTCCATAGCCTGGAATCTACCTCGGGTTCTACCCTCCCACTCTCTGGTATCTCCAACATCCGGTTGAAATCCCATATAATTTGATCGGGTTCTGGGTTTACCTGCACTTCTGGTTCAACAGGCGGGGTAGGGGTCCTAGGCACCTCATTTTGTTCCCAGTTCGGATCCTCCTCGGGATCCTCCTCCTCCTCCTCTTCTTCTTCCTCTTCAATCACAGGTGCTCCATTCAGCTGCATACCTATATCCATAGCTGGAGGTGGAGCAATTACACGGGGGGGGAGGATGTCCAGATAGATTGCATGCCAGGTGATATGATTCCATGCATCAGCTATGTTCCAGTCATGGTGATCAAAAAAGTTATCATGAGCATAAACATATAGGGCCTATGGGGATCCATACCCTAAAATCTGGAGGGGTTCGGTTTCCTCCACTTTTCAAGATAAACGTGGCTTCTCTTGTCATGGGCTCACGCCCGTAATCAACCATGATCCTCTCTAATGTGTAGATGGTCTCTAACTTCGTCCAGCTCCTTCTTCCCATAGGATCATAACTCAATTGATCCACTACTGAAGCCCATCGGGTATATCTCAGCCCATCCTTCCATAACCTGTACATTTCCCCTAGGGTCCGGGGATGTCGGGCCAAGGCAAAATCTTCACACAGTTCTCTCAGCCTCAGTCTATATTCTACCATGGTTTCATCATTTCTTTTTAAAATTCCTTGCCCTTTCCCTAGTCTCACCCAGAGAGACCTACATCAAACAATACTACTAATTAGACTCAACAAAAACGTTTTTAACTCCATTTAACCTAGTAATTAGATTTCTAGGTCCGTTTATTTTAATTCTATTGTCTTGTTTTATAACCTAGGCTCTGATACCAACTTAAACTGTCACGCCCCGTAGGGTATCCTAAACGTAACAGTCCGCCACATACTAAGTAAGACTCCGAGTTCCCTAACCGGGCCTTCGGAGTCTTAAGTAGATGTAAAGCGTTCCCTTACGACAATAGAATACTTCAACAAATGGAGTTTAACAGTTTAACAGGCATTCATTAGCCATAGAATAAATCAAAACGCATAAATCTTTAAGGTTTACAAAATCTAAGGGGCATTCCCCCGCAAAAGAATAACAGTCTATTACAGTCATCCAGAGTCCTTAGTTTCCAATGGAAGTCTATACAAAAGAAATGAATCAAACTTCTATGGGAAACTCCTATCTCCGGTACCTGCGCTGTGGCTTGCCTTGGCCTAAGCCATATAAACTCATGCTGCAAAAGATAAACACTATCGGGGCGTAAGCTAACTAGCTTAGTGAGTAATACTTCCATAACGCAATTAATACAATCATCAAACAAGTATTATTCAAGCAAGTGCATGCACCATACAAATGAAATCATCAAACATATGACCAACCGGAAATCATATGTGGATGGACTTGCGCCCTCCATCCCGGGTTAGCAGATTAACGAATCCTGCGGTACGACGCCGTTTAAGCTCACGGTCAACTGATTAAAAGCTCGTTTTATGGATCACGATTAACCTCACATTCGTTTTATGGATCACGATTAACCTCACATTCGTTTTATGGGTCACGAAAAACCAACCAATGCAAATGCTCCAACCCCATCGTGACATGAATGAACTCAGTTATAGTCGGAGTCGAATAGTCATTAATTCGATTCTTTTAGTGACCAACAAGTATACGCAGACATTCTCATATGATTCTAATAAACAATCAATATCTTAACACCCGGTTTCGATATGCTTAAGTTCCATTTCACATATCAACAATTCACAACATAAATAATTCCCACATACCCCATCATGCTTGTACAATTTCTTTTATCTTTGCCTACATCACTAGTGCCACTACATTACATTCACAAGCATTAATTGAGAGTGGAAGTAACTCACTCGGCCATGGGTCACCAAACTCCTTAATAGTAATAATCGGGTGGTAGAGAGTCGTCCTGCTCGGAATCACCTACCAATCAAGAATAATCCCTATGAGATTCTCACCATGTAATTAAATCAAACTATACATCTAGACTAGTTGAATTCGGATTTCTCGCTATATTTGGAAGTTCCGACTTAAAACGGCCATAACTTGGTCATTTTAACTCGGAATTTCGCAAACTTTATATCGATCTTCATCTACTTCGAAAGATCTATCTAATTCAAGTATTAAATCCAAGTTTTGAAAATAATAGGTCACGGAACAGTGGGATCAGTTCTGTCCCGCAATTGATCCAACTTTGAAAATGTGCTTTGCTTTTGATAAGAAATGTTCCTAGTTAGTGATTCATGCATGAATGATTTAGGAATGAACTACTAATGTGTATGCCATGTAATGAACTCAACTTGTGCATGGTCATGATGATTTTTGTAGTAATAAACTTTTAGGAACTCCTAAGTGTTGGGGAAAGTTTCATAAAGGCTAATTCTAAGAAGTTATTCTCCCACATTATACTCCTTAGGGTTTCTTTGGTTTTTAATCTTGTAATCTACTTATTATTTGACTAAAATTAGGTTCTCAAAGTCTATAATAGTCATGGCCTCCATTCATGCACAAAAATTCACATTTTCATTTGGTAAACATGTTTTCAAATAAGCTAGTTATAAAAATCCGAATTTTCCAAATTTTCTTTTCTTACATTTTTCTTAAGGGAAATCTAGTCTAATGCATTAAAATTGGGGCTTCAATGTATACATTATCTAAGGACTTCATTTAGCTTATAAAACATCCATTTTAGACTTAAATACTAAGTGTTTATATAGGCATTACACAAAGTTACGAATTTGACTACACATTTAAAGTCAACATTTTTCATCCTAACTTCACCTCTTGTTTTCCTTATTTTTATCATGCCTAAACTCATCTAAACTTATGAAAATAATTCCTTCAACATATCTATTACACATACCCTTCATTTTTCTTATGAAATATAAGTTTAAAATTGATTTTGGAGGTCTTTAGGGTAGGGTTTCCATTTCATCCGAATTTTCAACTTTTCATATCTAACAAAGTCCTTCCTTTTTCAATGTTCTTGCCATCTATATGTGGAGATATACTATCTAGCATCTCTATACATGAACAAGACCTCATTTTTATGATCAATAAAGCACATAAACAAAAATGAACCTATGATCATGCATGTACATAAAGTGGTGGATGTCTAAACCTTAGATCTACTACATATGATGTATATAACATGAATCTCATGGCATGAACATCAATATAAATACAAGGTCATTACTATATATGCATGAGCAACATGAAATCTTAACAAAATGCATTTAAACACAAGATCCATGTCTTGTGATGGCTTGACATCCTTGTTCATGCATTTCCATATCCCTAGCATGAGCATCATAGGGTTTTGATGAGGAAATACACAAGGTATACCTTTGCCATTACAAGAATAGGAAGAACAAGGCTCACATACACATACCAATGGAGGATCTAAGATAGAAATGGAGAGCTTGAAGTTGAAAGTGCAAGAGGGAGAGGGAGGGGGATGCTCGGCACACAAGGGAAGAAAGGAAGAGAGGTTTTCTCTTTTTCCAATTTTGAATGAGAAGAAAATGAAGAGAGAGAGAGAAAATAAGTATATATATCAAGTGATTTAGGGTTTAGTTAATTAAAAGAAGTAAAATATCAAATGAGGGGAAAAGAGGGGGGGCGCCGGCCTCCTTTGTGTGTGTGTGTGTGAGTTTAAAAATTTGTTTTTGTAATTTAGTAAATGAAAATGTAATAAATGTAATAATTATTAAAAGACAAAATTTCTTGGAAAAGAAAATTGAAATGAGTAGTTGTAAGGATGTAAGAATAGGGTATGGGTAGTGTGTAGTGTAGGTTGTACTTGTGAATAGTAGACAAGACATCTACTTTACCGGTTGTTCCGAAAACACGGGAAAAGCTATAACTGTAATCTTTATAGCTCGGAAAATTATGAAATTGATATTTTTGGAATCCTTATAAAATTACGGTTCTAATGAATATTCCGGAATATTTTTCTGAATCCGTGGCCCGGGGCACGCTTTTCCGTAATTGGGCTCGGGAAGGCCCGGAATTGAAAAATTCCCGAATTTAAAACTTTCAAAGGTTTGAAATGTACTTTGGAACAACAATTCAAATTCATTTACTCCAAATATTTATTTTACTATGAAACCGATGGAAAGCCGGATTTGGGGTTCCTAGGCTCCATTTACTAAACTCAATCTGATCGGATTAGGGTTTCGTCTCCAACCCCTGGGGTTTTCTAGCTACCGAGAATTCCCGGGGCTTACAATTGTCCCCTCCTACTCCCTTTATGGGCAAGCAGAGTGAGTAGATCATAAAGGCCCATTGAGTCGAGCTAGTGAAGTAACCGATTCATTGCGTGTTAGTTTCCTGCTTATAGTCTTATATTTGGTGTCATGACCTTAAATAGGGGCCTAATAGGTTTACTTTAAAGTCATCATATCAATACGCACCCATAACATGAAGACCGCATTATAAGTCAAAGTTTCTAAGACTCTAATTACTTATTCTCTCAATATGTTATACATACATATATATATATATATATATATTTAGAAAAAGAGTTTTGGATACTGATATTTCTATTAATCACAAGGACTACAAAGAATCAGATACCCTACTAAAGATAAGATAAGGTAAAATTTTATTCTATCTTTTAACTACAAAGAAAGTACTAAAGGGTAAGGAAAAGAAGTTAAGAAAGTGAAGTAAATATGTTTTAAGTCTTTTCTCTCAACTAAGTTTAGTCCATAAACATTCTAGTCATCTAATTATCATGACTTGATCTTTGACACGCTCTGTGCTCGGTTTTTATCCCAATCCCGGCTTTATGATTTTCTTGCAAAAACAAATTGTTGGGGATAAGCTACATTCCGCTTAGTGAGATATATCCATATACAAAATGTACCCATAACAAATAAAATAACAAGCAAGTTTTTAACAAGCATATGAGATGCAACATCCACATGAGCAAATAATACATATGATCAATCAAAAACCATATGTTTGAATGGATTTATGCCCTCCATTCGGGGTTAGGGGTTACAAGCACATATGACCATAGTTTAAAAAATATATTTTTTTGTAAATCTTTTGAGCTACTAACACCACAAAAACTTATAGATTTTTGGGCTACTACTAACCACCACTATTATACTTTTGTCCCGCCAAGGGTATAGCAATGAATGCAATACAACCTACCTCGTGACATACATGATCAGTGTATAAATTTGTTCTTATCATATGTATAAAGTATCTTAAGGGTGATCATAAAGATATTCGCAAACACTTCAACATGGCATAAAAGACAATAATTAATTTATTAACAATTCAAGTTCCGATATACTTAAATTATTTTCAACAAACACCATGATCACAATCACTTCCCATATTGATCCCCACATGCATATTCCATTTTATCTTTTCTCTATTTCTAATGCTTCTAAACTATAAGCACAAACATAAGTACGTCAAACAAATAGATAAACTTACTCGTCCTTAATGCAATCCTTAGTCGAAGTGATCTTTGGGGAAAGGTCTGTCAAATTCTTCATCACCTAAACAAAAGAAATACCTAAAAATGAGTATTTCATATTGATTCTACTTAAATTTCTAACTTTATGTGCTCTATTGGCATCATTTTTCCCGATTATGAAAGTTTTAACTTAAAATGGCCATAACTTGCTTATTTCAACTCAAAATTTTGTATAAAGTAGTCTTTTTTTTTTTATCTAATTTGATTCTCTATATATTTCTAAAGTTATTTTAATTATTTGAAGTCATTTAGGTCTCAGAATATCATTGTACAAAATGTGTGTAGTGGGTTCCAGACCTTGTTGTTTTCAATTTTTGAAATTTTTACTTCATTTGGATGCTATAAATCAAGTATAAAGTATTCACATATTTAAAAATCATATAATAATGATAATAACTCGCATTACATACATGATCCTAGTGACGTTGTTCAAAATAGAAAATTCATTAAAACAATTTCCATGAAATGTAGAAAAGTTAAGTTTTTGGAAAAACCACTTTTAGATGTTTAAATAAAATTTCAACTCTTGATTTTTGTAAATACGAATGCTTAATTAAAATCACAATTTTTTACGTTTATTTTGAGTTAATGAATATTTCATTTTTATAATAAAATTCTTTTAGCCAATTATTTTTAAAACATTAACTTTTGGTGTTGGTGGATAAAAATTATTCTAAATTTTATTTTCTTTAAAACTTCCTTAAGCTTTAAAGAAATAAAGAAAATTTAGAGTAAATGACTTGTTCTAGCTTTTCTTTCTTAATTAAAAGGGTTTTTACGTGTGTTTGATAAAAGAATTTCAAGTTGTAAAATTTTTCCTAAAATTTAAAGGTGATGTTTTGTTTGTAAAATTTTGTTTTTTTGCAAATTTGCTTTTGATTTCATAAAAATCTAAATTCCTAGATCTTTGTAAATATAAATTTTACTAAAAATCATGGTCTTATTGTTTTAGGTCGCATCTTTGGATATTTTAAACTCATAGAAATACTTCATTTAAAGAAAATTTTAATTCAAAACTTTGAATGTTTTATACTTACTTCGAAAACTTCACCTAGCGTTTATTTTCACTAACTATGGATTTTTCTTATCTATATTGAAAATGCTCCAAGCTGTATTAAAAATTCCATTTAGTCTTGGCATTTTGAAAATTTAGATGGATTTTTATTCTAAAACTTTATTCTTGATGGAAAGAATTTCTCAAGCATTGCAGATAAGATTTTTAGAATATATTTTGCATAACAAAGAATTATCAATATTCATGTTTTTAGGAAAATTTATTCTTGCATAGCAACATCATCTATGACCATATATGTGCACGAGCTTAAAATAAAAATAAAACTAATAGCATGGACCTATACCAAGTATGTAAAAATTAGAATTAAATGAACAAGAACATGAATGTAATAAAACAAAAGCTTGGGAATCTTAGCTTGTTATCAAGACTCCCTGAGACTCAAAATATTCTCGTTGCCATATAAAATAAGAATAGAACATGTGTAATAAAATATGGAAGTCTTAGATTTCATTCAAAGCTTTCCGATACTTGAAATATTTTTAGTATCAAAATAAAATCGAAATAGATAATGAGAAAATTATGGGAGTTTTAGCTTTTCTTTCAAGACTTCCCAAGACTTGAATTATTCTAATCTCCTTGGGACTAAAATATGGATAAGTCCAACACTAGAAGTTGACTGGTCTTATAAAAGCATGAAATAATTAATGTAAATGAAAAAAAAAGCATAAAATAAAAGAGTTAGATTAGTGAGCATTTATGATCTAAAAATATAAATACACTATGTATACATATTAACGTATAGAAGGTTAAGTTAGCAATCATGAATAAAAAGAACATGTTGTGCACATGAATATAAACACAACATTGTGACATGAATCTAAATGTGTTGCCTTTTTATTTCCATTTCCCTAGCATATGCATCATGGGAAATTTTTATGGAAAGGTTTATGGACATACACATACATGTACATATCACATGTCATAATATACATGGAGGCGGTTTAGGAATAATTTCCTAAAGAAGAAGAAAAAAAATGAAGTGTGCATGGGTAAAAGAGAGGGAGAGATGGCATGAGAGAGAAGAGAGAGAGAGAGAGTGTTTGAGAAAAAAGTTTGCAAGAGTTTTGTTTAAGTAGAGAAAAAGTGTGAAAGAAGTGAAGGATGGAGGTGGTATATATAGAGAGAAAAAGAAGGGAATCAAAGATGTAAAAATAAATGAAAAAAAAAAAAACTATGAAAGGAAAGAGAAGAGGGAAGCAGCTATCCATAGAGAGGAGAGAGGGAATAAAAATTAATTTAAGTAGAAAAAGTAGTGTTGGTAAAGTAAATGTAAGAAATAGATGTGTAAGTTGTAAGAGATAGGTGTAAGAGTAGTGTAAGAAAAAGTAGAGATAGATGAACAATAATGAATAGTAAAAAGTAAAATAAAGTGACAAATTAATTATTTATAGAGATAAAATATGTGTATAATAGCTATAACTAACATTTTTATGAGCCATAAAAATTGTATATGATTTTTTTAATATCTTAATATATTTCTAGTATAACTTGTTTATCGAGATATTTTGTCTTGTTTTGCGTGTCAGTGTCTAGGTACTAAAACTGATCTGACAAAGGCTTGAAACGATCGAAATCTTGGCAAATCTGTTCATTTTAGAGCGTATAATATATTTTTGGTTCAAAATTCAAGCTTATCTTATTTTTCTAATTTTATTACATTTTTTAAGGTCTCGGAAGCTGTTTGATCCAGTATAGAGTTTCTAATCTTTAAGGTTGACTCGGTTTGACTTTAAGATCCCAGTTCTATTTTTTATTCTAAAGTTTCGCCTATAAGATTATTGCAAAATTTTAGGGGTTTATAATTGTAGGAAATTATTTCTTGTTATTTTATTAATAGATATTATTTAGATATATGTCTCGATTTATGTGTTAGAGATCAAATGGATGGATTGTCTAGCTTAGATTTTTCGAATTGATTGAGCTTTTAGATCGTTTTGTTGGTGATATGTTTTTGCTAAATGATTTACTTTTGGCGTTTCAAATTTTATTTAATTCATTTGATATCTTAATGTTATTGAACCTTTATCTGATAGCATTTAGAGTTTCTATGGTTTCAAATTTTTGGGAATTCGAATTTATTTAATTTATATGATATTAGAGGGTTATAAGACGTATTTGATTCGATCTAAGGTTTCTGAGATTTTGGTCAAATTTGATATGATTTAGGATTTCGATTCTGATTCAAATTCTAGGGTTTATGATGTGTTTAATTTATTTTACTAAAATTCAAGTAAATTTTTTTATACGATCTCGGTCTACATTATTTAATTAATATCATATTATTATGTTTCTTGATTTTTAAGAGTTTGCTTATTTATTATTATAATTATCTTGATATAGTATTTGTCGTATCAAGTGATTTGTCAGATATGTAGATTGTGCCAATAATTGTAAGCTTCCCTAGATAATTAGCCCTTGGGTCTTGTTGTATTGTAGATTATATTGAAATAATGATTAAATATATATTATTATCCTAATTGTTAGATTATAATGGTACTTATTACAATAGTTCACTAATATTATGATATTGATTTTAATGTACTTATAAACCATATAGTATTATTATAAGTTGATAAGTTAGCATGACTAATACAATATTAGTAATATAATAATTATTGTCTTATATAATTAATATTGCTAATGTAACGCCTTAACTTAACGGTATTAGAACTCGCCACGTATGCTTCTCTTAAAAAGGACACGTCAGGCTATAAAATACTAAACTACAAATATAATTATCTCCAAATTTCACAAAAAAGGTTACTTGAATTTATCATCACTACAATTCGTTTCTTAGAAACATAAACTGATAATATCCAAAATTACTTATATAAAATCCAAAACATAACAACTTATCTTATAAACATCTTCAATAATAATCTAAACAAACTCTATATATTTGGTATGGTCTTTAAAGATCTTTTCTCCTATTGTCTTCTTTATCCAGAATCTGTTAGTCACCTGTAGGAAAGTCGAATTTAACGTCGTCCCTCATGGTCAATGTAACACCCTAACCTGAAGGTATTACAACCCGCCATGTATCCTCTCTTATATAAGACACGCAAAGGCTCTAATATCCACAATAATATATTTATCACCTGTAAACACACATAGGGTATCTCATAGGATACGAAACCTGTTTAAACTAAAAACATATACCTCATAAAATATTGTAGACACCCAATTTTGCCCAATTAATTAAGGCTTAAAATTTAATTAAATTCATTTTCCAAAAGCCTTAAGTATTGATGAAATTGGCTAAGTGATCAAGGCACAGGCCAAATGGCCTGTTGGTTAAACATATGGACCCAAACACACACTCAAGCTCAAGGACACAGGTTCAAACCCTAGCAAAGGCAAATTTTTGCCTTTTTTTCATTTTTGTCTTTTCATTTTCCTCAAATGTGACTCTTGCCTTACTTTGCATCAGTTTTTAACTGACAAAAAATCATTGATTGTCAGAATTGATGATGGGATTGCAAAGTGGTTACAAAGTGATTACAAAATTAGTGCAAAAAACAACCAAAAGTTACAAAATTCAATGTATAAAGTATTCAATTGCACATGAATAAGGAGTTACAAAAATTGAGTGGATGAATCTGGCATGGAATATGAAAACAATCATCAATTCATCAGTTTCAAACAATTTAATCATGGATTTTCTAATTAAATTCGTGGAAAAATCAAAGGGCAAAAATCAATTCATTTTCGAAACTGTTCGAAACTGAAAATTGAGCTTGCAACCTATAAATAGGAGGTCCTAGGAGCAAAAGGCACAAGTCAATTTCAGAAGAACACATACATAGAAAAGCCAATTCGAAATTCTTGAAATTAGGGTATAGAATTCGAATTTTTCAAATTCGAATTGATTAGATCAGTTTTAATCCAAATTGAGTGTTGTAACAATGTTAGAAACTTTATTTGGATGATTTAGTGTGCTTAGATTTGTTCGAATTGATCGGATTTCCTCTGAAAATTTTTTTTATTTTGTTCTTCAAACGCCGCCGTACAACCACCACCGGAACCGCCGCTTGCCGCCGTTCTGAGTGAACGCCACCACCACCAAAGGACGCGCCGTCGCAGCAGGAGTCGGGCCGACAAACTTCCAGCCACCGAGGACCACCGGAGCCGCCGGAATCCGCCCCGAAAAGTCGCGTCATCGTCTTCTTCACCCGCCGGAGCTCCGAGATCCGACCCGAAAATCCGAACCCAACCCGGTCGGTCATCGGTCAACGTCGTCGGTCATCGGTCAACGGTCAACTCTGATCGGACGGTCCAGATTCAATCAAGCAGATCAGACGGCCCAGATTCAATCAAGCAGATCAGCGGCTCAGATTTGATCAAGCAGATCAGACGGCCCAGATTTCATCAAACAGATCAGCGGCTCAGATTTCATCAAGTGATCAGACGGCCCAGATTTCATCAAGCGATCAGACGGCCCAGATTTCATCAAGCGATCAGACGGCTCAGATCGAGTCAACAAGCGATCAGACGATCCAGATCGGTCAGCGAGATCAACGCTCCAGATCTCGTCCGCTTCATCCGACGGTCCAGGTTAATCCGCATTATTTTATTATATTTTTATATATAATTAATTTCTGAAAATGAATAAAAAATAGCAAAAAATTTATAAAAATTCATAAAAAATTCAGAAAAATCAGAAAAATCCAGAAAAATCAAAATATTTATTTTTTATATAAATTTATTTTTTTTGATATTTTTATTTTTTTTGAATATTTTTAATGTGTATTTATACACAAATTGCCTTAGGAATACATATTTAATGCATGAAAAATATTTTTAATATATTGTAAATTATTCTGAATATATTATGAATGTGTGATGATTTTTTTAAAAAAATAATAATAAAAAAAAAAAAAAAATAAAAAAATAATAAAAATAATAAATTGGATTTTCCAAAGAACAAAATTTCTAAAAAAAAAAATGATTTTTGGGCTTAGAAAAATTGTATTTTCATAAAATAAAAAAAAAATCAATTGATTAGACCATAGGATCGTCAAAAATAATTTTTTTATAAAAATTTGAAAACTTAATGAATTTAAAGTGAAAATAGTTCAAAAATAAAAATTGATCAACAAATTAAATTTTTTTAAAAGAACTACGTTTTGTCTGATCTCGATTAGCGAGTACGTAGGCACCTGCGGGGCGACATAAAAAATAAAAAAAAAGTTTTGTTTTAAAAAAATAAAAAAGATATGTTTGTTGTTATAAAGTAAAAATGAAAAAAAAAATAATAAAAAATAAAATGAATAATTTGACTTGCAAATATTTGTTATGTAAATATAATTTGAATTTTTGAGCATGAAAAGGATAATTAAAATTTAAAATTCCAAAAGTGGTAACCATTTGGTTTTAATAGGTTAGCCCCCGAATCCATGATATCTGGTTTTAAAAGTTGATTTTTTAAATCAAATTTTCGCAGACTAGTAGCTAAGTTAGGATCAACCGACCCATTGATCCTAGCTTTTTATTTTTTCCCGATTTATATCGGGTGGCGACTCTAAAATTTTTTTAAAATTTCTTTTAACCCCTAGTCGAGGATTCATGTTAAATGGGTTCGGGTTTAATGTGAATCGGGTTAGAGAAATGAACCAGATTAGATAGTGGAAAAAATCCAGGCTCGACAGCTTGGCGACTCCACTGGGGACTAAATTTTTTTTAAAAAAAAAAGAGGGCTAGCCACTTCGGAATTATAAATTTTAAATTTATCCTTGCTTTTTTTTGTAAATTATGATTGATTTGTATATTATTTGAATATTTGTTTTGTAAATATATACTAACCTTGCAAAATATGAAAAAATAGAAAACAAAAGTTTGATTTCTTAGTTTGCATTTGCATTTGCATTAGCATAAATGTGTGCTAGATACGGTCGTACCAGGGCCGTCTTAAGAGCCTAAGCGAGGAGGACGAAGTAAGGTCCGGGGGCTGTGGCTTTCCACCCTCTAGATCAAGAAATGTCCTCCCACTCCGGTTTAGTATCACTAAATCGGGGAACCTATAGAACCCTACCAAATCATGCATTCATTAGCATGGGATTTGACCAACTTTTTCTAAAAATGAAGTTGAAAAAATAAATGTACATATGTAAATACTAAAAAAAACTTAAAGAAAATTCTAAAAAAAAAATAATAAAAGCTGTCAAAAAATTAAAAAATTTTGTAAATATTAGCTTATACCTTTTAAAAATTTCAGAAAATGATGTCTTCAACCGACAGTAGCGATAGCTTGTGGGCTCGCCTTATTAGAGAAAATCGAGTGGAACCTTTCAAGGATCCAATGCTCCTACTGGACCGATGGTTTGTCAGTTTTACTCCAGTCCAAAGTCATTCATTGAAGATAGGTTAGGCCCAATCCTCAGCCTACCAAAGATCCATGTTCCATTCACCATGTTCCGGGCCCTTACTCATCTATGGGAACCTGAAGAAGCTGTCTTCCGTTTGGTCAGCATGTACTTAGCCCAACCATTGAGGAATATACTAGGCTACTCCAAGCACCTCCTACCTCTGAAGGAATCTATATTCCAAATTTCAAGCATAGCCCGGTCCGTGTTATATCAGAGTTTTTGGGGATCAAGAGGGGACCAATTATTGAAGCTATCAATGATTGCAATGAATATTGCATCCGCTAACCACACTGATGGACTGGTTTGGACTCCTGAATATTTAAAAGCAACCGATCCACTTTCAGTATACCACTTGAAGTTTGGGAAGAAAACCGGGTTAATGCCTTCATAGTAGCTGCTTTTGCAACCATTCTCTTCCCTAATGGCAATTTGTTCATCCACTTCCGGTCATAGAGCTGGTTTCTCAATATTTAGCTGGCAAATCCTATGTTCCCGCTCTTCTAGCCGAACAAGTCCGTAGTCTGAATCACATCAAGTCTAAAGGACAAGGCAAGTTCAAAGCAAGCATGCACTTACTAATGGTTTGGTTTGCTAGCCACATTAAGCACTACGGAAAAGACTTGGCTAATGGATCCCTCATCAGCTGAAATATGATCTCATCCAATCCTTTGCTGAAAGGTCCACATGGAAGATGATCATCCTTTATGGGATATAATTGCCATTCTTGAAGACATGCCACCTGAAGACATGATGTGGCAAGCTCGCTGGTTCAAAATCCCTGCAGCCATCCTAAGTTGCAAGGAATACATGGCAGTACCCCTAATTGGACTCACCGGCTGTACTGGTTATTACCCCTCAAGTGTTATCAGACAGTATGGTATGCTGCAAGATATTACTGTCAAGCCTAATTTGGAGCAAGTCACTCTGGATTATTTGGATCCAACCAAGATACTACCAGCTAAAGAATCAAGCTAAATCAAATCCGAGCTATATGGGAAAATAGAGAGGTGAAGCCGGTTTTTGAAGTCGAGCCAGAAAATAAGGAAACCAAGAAGTATAGAGCAACCAGGTGGTATGTGGCTAGCCAAATGAAGAAGAATAAGGATATTCGATATGAAGCTCCCGATGTCCTTCAACCAGCACCATCGGAACCTGACCCTGAAACAATTGCTTATGGAAGCTGTTTCGGCTCGCCTGGAAGTATGTCACCGAGATTTCCAAGAAAGAGAGAGGGAAATGGTGGATCGCCTGCAAAGTGCTGGAAGCAGAATTTCATTTAGAGGCTGAGTTGAAGGCAGCTCAAAAGAAAATTCTAGCCCTGGAAGACAAGATTGTTTGCCCCACTAAGACAAGAAGACTGGTTTAGTTGATTTAGGTTTAGTCCTTAGGAATCAAGGTTCTTTGAAACCATTAGAAAGTAGTTTTAATTCAGTCACTAGGAAATAAGGTTTCTAAACCATTAGAATTTTTGTTATGTTAAACATTATCTTTTAATACAAATTTTTTTAAAAAAAATCATTGGTCAATATCCCCATTTGCATCTGTGTGATAGCATATCTGCATATGTATATTAATTCATTTATTCTAAAAAAAAAATATTAATAAATGATAAATGTCCAGGTCTAGCAAATTCGAGTTTAAAAAACTTGAAAGATAGCGTCCAAGCCGGTTAGGAGCCCTATTGTTACCAGATCCCGAGCTAAGATGTCTAACACCGGGAGTAACCCCACAGACCAGACCAATGAACAAAGACTCAACACCGTGGAACAAACCCTCCTTGGAATTGCTGAACAGATGCAGGTTTAACACAGAGTCTTGCCCAACTCAAGACCCCTACACTCCTGAAGAATCCTCAAGGGCACAGAAAGGAAAAGAAATTGAGGGCAGCTTATTCAGCAAGAGGAGTCATCAAATGAGTTTAATGCGGCTGAGTTGAAAAAGAACTGGAAGCTCAGGCTAAAGAAATGGAAAGAAAACTGCTTGAGAAAATGAAGACGTTCGATGGTTTTGATCAAACCGCGATCCTGAATTTGCCTCAATATGAGGAAGGTGCCTTCCCTGAGAAATTTAAGGCACCGGAATTTGAAAAATATGACGGGACAGGTTGCCCTAATATGCATACCAGATTGTATGTACGACGAATGGGGCAATATGCAAGTTTGACAAGCTGATGGTGCAAACCTTCCAGGACAGTCTTACTGGTGCTGCTTTGGCCTGGTACGCCCAATTAGACCACAAGAAGTTGATACTTGGGACAAGTTGGCTAGGGCGTTTTTTAATCAGTATAAGTTTAACATTGAGATGGCGCCCTCGGTATGGGATTTAAGCAATCTGAAGAAGAAGAAAGAGAGACTTTCAAGGAGTATGCTCAGCGCTGGAGAGCATTGGCTGCAAGGATCACCACCCCGATGCCTGAAAGGACCTCACTTTCACTTTTATCAACACGCTAGAGAACCTTTCTTTTCCCATCTGATTGGGCATGCATCAGCAAGTTTCTCAGAAGTGGTGATAGCTGGGTGCAGGATTGAGAATGCAATTTCGGCAGGAAAATTGCAACAAGAAAAGAAATATACTGCACCGAGAAATGTCCCATACAAAGGGAAAGATTCAACCGTCAGCATGGTCAATACTTCAGATGCAACTGGCCCTACTAAGTCTTTCGTGTTGTCAACAAATCAGAATCAAAATCAGAATAAGGATCAGACTCAACAAAGTGCAGTCCCAAATCAACAATCAAGGTTCAGCAGGCGGAACTTCACTCGAATTCCGGTTCCCCTTAGCCAAGTATTAGCTAAATTAAGGGCCGATAATCTGATCAATCTTGAAGTTCCTAGGGAAGACTTAAAGCCTAGATATTACAATCCTGAGCTGAAGTGTGAATATCACATGGGGCAAATCGGGCATTCAACAGACAGATGCTGGAGGCTTAGGCATAAAATCCAAGATCTTATTGATGCAAAAGTCATCCAGTTGGATTTCGTTGAGACTCCAAACGTCTCTACTAACCCACTGCCAAACCATGGACCAGTCATCAATATGATCACCGCTGAAGTGCCGGATCAAGAAATCAATCTGGATGAGTTGCCAATCACCATAGAACAAGTAGCATGGAACCTTCGCCAGAAGGGTCATTTGCTCAATATGAATTAAGAGACCGCACCAAAACCAGGCCTGCTATTTACAAGCTACTACAAGAGGAACTATTAAAAAAGAAGAGATTCTGGAAATGTTGATCCCGAAACCAAGGAGATCGAGCACACAGGCTGAGTTATGGGAAAGGTATCAGGCTGGAGATCCAACCATTGGAACCCTGGGAAATGATGGAAAATACCAGTATTTAATAGATTACTGGTTTGAGCCCCGTGTCTATGCTGACTCCTCCAACTGGATGGGGTCCAGAATTTGAAGAGGAAGATAAGAAAGCAAAAGAAGACGAGTTTGTGTGTATGATCGAAGGTGGACCTAGATCCATCAAAATCGAAATAGGCAAAGGTAGTGAAGATGGATCAACTTCATCAAAGCCTAAGAACTATACCTTTCACATACCCCTTGCTGTGAATGAGTATAAAGCCGCTCCATTTGATTATAAGGCGGTAAATCATGCTTCAATGGCCATGGTTGGTGGCCTTACTCGCTCAGGAAGAGTTTATGAATCACCGGAAGAATGCAACTGTGAATATGCCACAGCAGCAAAATGAAGAAGGAAAGAAAGATGAAGAGAAGTCATTGGCAAAACTGATGAAAGCAAGTGAATACAAGGTTGTCGAGCAGTTGGCCAAAATACCTGCCCAAATATCGCTCATGAGTCTGCTGATTAGCTCTAATGTACACCGTGAGGCTCTTTTCAAAGCCTTAGAAGAAGTGAAAGTTCCAGAAGGTGTATCAGAAGAAGCCTTGGGGCATATCATCAACTCAATCTTTGCAAATGAGCAAATCATTTCTCATCTGAAGAACTGGGAGAGGAAGGAGATCAACATAACAAGGCCCTCTTCATCGTAGTCAAAAGCTGTGGAAAGATCGTCTCTCGAGTATTGTAGACAATGGATCCTCTTTGAATGTGTGCCCCTTAGCCACTTTGAGCTTATTGGAAATTGAACCGTCAGACATCAAACCAAGCTCTATTGTGGTTCGTGCTTTTGATGGATCAAAAGAGATATAATAGGTGAAGTGGAGTTAGAAGTCACCATCGGGCCTCAAACTTTCATTATTCCTTTCAAGTGATTGACATCCCCAGAACATTCAATCTGCTGTTGGGAAGACCATGGATCCATGCTGCCAGCAATACCATCAAGCCTGCACCAGAAAGTTAAGTTCATAACCAATGGTCAACTCATCACTGTTATGGGAGAACAGGATTATGCCATTTACAAGGAGACAGCTGTCCCTTACATTGGAAAAGAAGGAGAAGAAGACTTCGGGCTTCAAATGTTTGACGAAGTCTGTATGTGATGAGTGATGAAAAAGAAACTCAGGTGGGAACCTTTGGACTGGGATATTCCCCCACTTGTGCTGAAGTGGTGGAAATGAAAAACCAAATGAGAAGAAGGAAGCTCGACAAGGAATATGATCCAATCATCAAAATTCCTCACATCAGCCATTCCTTTCCAAAGCCACATCATATCCAGCAGCCAGATGATATCAAAGAAGATGCTTCATCCAAAGAAATGATCTTGAGAAATTGGTTCTCTATGCCTTGCGCTAGTATTAAGTCTTTTAAGTAAGAATTTATCTAAGACTAGATTTGTGTTTCGTGTTTTTCAGTATTATGTGATGCTCAAATAAGTGTACTTAAACACCGTCCCAGTTTAATAAAATTTATTTCCATTTGTGTTTTCACATATTCTCATACATTCCTCATTCATATTCAACCAGATTCGACAATTGTGATGAAGTTCAGGGATATCTCGCGCGTATAATTAATGAAAATATCAATATCACCTCTAACTCTACTGGGTTAGATGTTGAAGATGATATTGATTATCAATTTAGAACACAAGAAATTTGGCAAATTTTGAACAAGGAAGATTGAAATTCCCGAAACCATTGAAGTGATTAATTTGGGAACAAGTGAAAACCCTAGGAATCTGAGGATAGGGGGAAAATTGCCTGAGAGCACGGCACAAGATTTAACCAAGTTATTAGCCGAATACTTGGATGTTTTTGCATGGTCGTACAGCGATATGCCTGGTTTAGACCCATCCATTGTGGTTCACAAATTGCCAACAAAGGAGGATTTTAAACCTATAAAGCAAAAATTAAGGCGATTTAGGCCGGATTTACTCCTCCAAATCAAGGATGAAGTAAAAAAGCTGCTTGAAGTAGGATTCATCGAGGTTTCTGATTATTCGGATTGGGTATCAAATATAGTACCAGTACTTAAGAAAAACGGGAAAGTAAGAATCTGTGTGGATTTCAGAGATCTAAACAAAGCAACCCCGAAAGATAATTTCCCGTTGCCTCACATCGATGTTTTAGTAGACAATACCGCTGGAAATCATCTATTTTCATTCATGGATGGATTTTCAGGGTATAATCAGATATTAATGGCCGAAGAAGATAAGGTCAAAACCACATTTTACAGCCTGGGGAACTTTTTGTTACAAGGTCATGCCTTTCGGTCTCAAGAATGCCGGGGCAACTTATCAACGAGCAATGCTTGCTATACTTCATGATATGATGCACAAAGAGGTGGAAGTATATGTATGATATGATCGCCAAGACAAAGGAAGGAGATGATCATGTAGTGGTGTTAAGGAAGCTTTTTGAAAGATTAAGGAAGTTCCAGTTGAAATTGAATCCAGAAAAATGCACTTTCGGAGTGACATCTGGAAAATTATTAGGATTCATGGTTAGCCAAAAGGGATAGAAATCGATCCTGATAAAGTCAAGGCGATTCAGGATTTGCCTCCACCAAAAACATTAAAGGAAATCAGAGGCCTCTTGGGAAGGTTGAATTACATTGCTCGATTCATATCACAGCTGACTGATAAGTGCCAACCGCTGTTTAAACTGCTAAAGAAGAATGCCCTAATTGAATGGAATGACGAATGTGAAAAAGCCTTTAATCGGATAAAGCAGTATCTGACGAATCCACCAGTACTGGTTACTCCAAAACCGGGAAACCATTGTTCTTGTACTTGACAATTCTTCCTGAATCTATGGGTTGTGTGCTGGGCAAAAAGATGAGGAAGGAAAAGAAAGAGCTGTTTACTACTTAAGCAAGAAATTCTCAATGGAGAACAAAAGTATTCAGAGATAGAAAAGACCTGCTGTGCATTAGTATGGGTTATGCACAGGCTTAGGCAGTATACGCTCTTCTACTCGATCGAGTTGATTACGAAGCATGATCCATTGCGATACTTGGCACGCAAACCGGCTTTAGTAGGTCGAATCTCGAAATGGCAGATGCTACTTTCTGAATTTGATATCATTTATGTGAATCAAAGTTCAGTCAAAGGACAAGTTTTAGCTGATCAACTCGCAGAAAGCCCGGAGATGACGAAGAATTAAAGGAACAAGATCAGTTTCCAGATGAAGGCATCAGAATAACAGAAACAGAAGCCGAAAACAACAATTGGAAGTTGTATTTCGATGGAGCAGCCAACGTATACGGATGTGGAATAGGGGCAGTCCTTATCTCACCAAAGAAGAACAGTTCCCGGCATCAGCCAGATTAATGTTTCCTTACACAAATAATGTAGCGGAATACGAGGCATGCATCATGGGATTAGAAATGGCAATTCAAATGAATATCGAGGAGCTCGAAGTGTTTGGAGATTCATCACTTATCATTTTCCAAACTCGAGGCGAGTTCAAAACTAAGGATCCCAAGTTGATTCCTTATCATAATCACTTGGCTGAGTTAGCAGGAAGGTTCAAAGAAATTTCCTTCACTTATGTGCCGAGAACTCAGAATCAGTTTGCTGATGCATTGGCTACTCTGGCCTCTTTGATCCAATTCACTGAAGGAGTAAGAATACAACCTTTGCAAGTCCGAATAAGAAGTGAACCCGCATTCTGTGCTGTGATTGAGTCAAGTGAACCATGGTTTCAAGATATCAAAATGTTCTTGCAAACAGGTAGTTATCCTGAGTGTGCTACAAAAAATCAGAAATCATTGAGACGTCTGGCAAGTCATTTCTTGTTAAGGAGATACCTTATACAGAAGGTCATTTGATACACCCTACTGAGATGTGTAGATGAAAATGAAGCTCAAAAATTAATGGAAGAAGTTCATGAGGGAGTATGTGGACCTCATATGAACGGATATATGCTAGCTAAAAAGATTATGAGGCTAGGATATTTCTGGTTAACCATGGAATCAGACTGTATCAAACATGTGAGATCTTGTCATCTATGTCAAATTTACGCAAACAAGATAAATGCTCCTCCAAAGGAATTACAGTCAATGTCAACACCATGGCCGTTCTCAATGTGGGGAATAGACGTAATCGGGCCAATATCGCCAAAAGCTTCAAATGGTCATCGATTCATACTAGTTGCAATCGATTACTTCACCAAGTGGGTTGAAGCTGCTTCATACGCCAGTGTGACAAAAGCCGTTGTGGTGCGATTCATCAAAAGAGATATCATTGCTCGATATGGAACTCCAGAAAGTATCATTACTGATAATGGTACAAATTTGAACAACAATGCATGACTGATTTATGTCAGCAATTCAAGATTAAACACCGGAATTCCACTCCATATCGCCCACAGATGAATGGAGCAGTAGAAGCCGCCAACAAAAACATCAAGAGAATCATTGAGAAGATGACAATCGCATACAAGGATTGGCATGAAATGCTCCCATTAGCATTAATGGCATATCGAACCTCTGTAAGAGTGTCAACTGGGGCAACGCCCTATTCCCTGGTATATGGAACTGAAGCTGTTTTACCAGTAGAAGTTGAGATTCCTTCGCTCCGGTATTGGCTGAAACAGAGCTCGAAGAAGCTGAATGGGTTAGACAAAGAGTTGAACAGTTAAATCTTTTAGATGAAAAAAGATTAACCGCCATGTGTCATGGACAATTATATCAACAAAGGATGGCTAGAGCATTTAACAAGAGGGTTAAGCCAAGAAATTTCCAAGAAGGTGATTTGGTTTTGAGAAAAATGCTGCCAAATGTGCAAGATTCCAGAGGAAAGTTCACACCAAATTATGAAGGACCATATATAGTGAAGAAGGTCTTATCGGGAGGAGCATTAATCCTTTCCCAAATGGATGGACCCAATTTAAAGGATCCTGTGAACTCAGATGCTGTAAAGTTATATTATCCTTGATCAATAAAACTTGTCATTTCAAGTGATCAATTGATTTTATTTTAATTAATTATAAGCAAAGTTGATATTCCTGAAATTCTCTGAAGTCGATCTGAAATTCTCTGAAGTCGAATCAAAGCCTGAAATTCTTTGAAGTTAATCAAAGCCTAACCCACAAAATTCTTCTGAACAAATTTCCAATCAAACACCATTTGAATCATCAGAAAAAGAAATTTGAGCATCTTATAATACTGAATGAATGCGTTTATCAGTTTGGTCTATTGATTGTTCTTATTTTAAAAGAAAATATTATGGCAAGAATAACTAATTTTGATAGAAAGTTGAAGCATGTTGGATTGAAAAAAAAAAAAAAGAAGAAAAAAAGAAAAGAAAAAAGAAGAGAAAAAAAAAAGAGAAAAAAGAAAAAAAAAAAAAGAAAGGAAGAAAAAGAAAAAGAGAAAGAGAAAGAAACCCCAGTGGATTGAAAAATCCAAATACCCTAGTCTAGACAGATAGTCTAGTACTACCCAGACTCAAAATCCATCCTTTCGAGATGGTGACCCAAAATCCATCCTTTCGATGGTGACAAAATTCAGAAACCCATCAATTGAAGATGGTGATGACAAAATTCAGAAATTCATTCAAGATGGTGATCAAGACAGAGTTCAGAAATTCATTCACTAGAAGAATATGATCAAGACAGAAGTTAGAAATCCATCCATTCCAGATGGAAACCAAAGCCCATTGGTCCGGCAAATGACCAAAGCCCATTGGTCCGGCAAATGACCAAACCCAAAGCCCATTGGTCCGGCAAATGACCAAAGCCCATTGGTCCGGCAAATGACCAAACCAAAGCCCATTGGTCCGGCAAATGACCAAACCAAAGCCCATTGGTCCGGCAAATGACCAAACCAAAGCCCATTGGTCCGGCAAATGACCAAACCAAAGCCCATTGGTCCGGCAAATGACCAAACCAAAGCCCATTGGTCCGGCAAATGACCAAACCAAAGCCCATTGGTCCGGCAAATGACCAAAGCCCATTGGTCCGGCAAATGACCAAACCAAAGCCCATTGGTCCGGCAAATGACCAAACCCCATTGGTCCGGCAAATGACCAAACCAAAGCCCATTGGTCCGGCAAATGACCAAAGCCCATTGGTCCGGCAAATGACCAAACCAAAGCCCATTGGTCCGGCAAATGACCAAAGCCCATTGGTCCGGCAAATGACCAAACCCATTGGTCCGGCAAATGACCAAACCAAAGCCCATTGGTCCGGCAAATGACCAAACCCAAAGCCCATTGGTCCGGCAAATGACCAAAGCCCATTGGTCCGGCAAATGACCAAACCAAAGCCCATTGGTCCGGCAAATGACCAAACCAAAGCCCATTGGTCCGGCAAATGACCAAACCAAAGCCCATTGGTCCGGCAAATGACCAAAGCCCATTGGTCCGGCAAATGACCAAACCAAAGCCCATAGGTCAGGCAAATGACCTAACCAATCTCAAAGTCTAAAGGAGAAGCTAAGCAAAAATTGGTTGTCTTTTTGTCTTTGTGGCAAAAGTTTTGTTCAAACTTTACCACAAAGAGGGGCAGCTGTAGACACCCAATTTTTGCCCAATTAATTAAGGCTTAAAATTTAATTAAATTCATTTTCCAAAAGCCTTAAGTATTGATGAAATTGGCTAAGTGATCAAGGCACAGGCCAAATGGCCTGTTGGTTAAACATATGGACCCAAACACACACTCAAGCTCAAGGACACAGGTTCAAACCCTAGCAAAGGCAAATTTTTGCCTTTTTTATCATTTTTGTCTTTCATTTCCTCAAATGTGACTCTTGCCTACTTTGCATCATTTTTTAAACTGACAAAAAATCATTGATTGTCAGAATTGATGATGGATTGCAAAGTGGTTACAAAGTGATTACAAAATAGTGCAAAAAACAACCAAAAGTTACAAAATTCAATGTATAAAGTATTCAATTGCACATGAATAAGGAGTTACAAAAATTGAGTGGATGAATCTGGCATGGAATATGAAAACAATCATCAATTCATCAGTTTCAAACAATTTAATCATGGATTTTCTAATTAATTCGTGGAAAAATCAAAGGGCAAAAATCAATTCATTTTCGAAACTGTTCGAACTGAAAATTGAGCTTGCAACCTATAAATAGGAGGTCCTAGAGCAAAAGGCACAAGTCAATTTCAGAAGAACACATACATAAGAAAGCCAATTCGAAATTCTTGAAATTAGGGTATAGAATTCGAATTTTTCAAATTCGAATTGATTAGATCAGTTTTAATCCAAATTGATGTTGTAACAATGTTAGAAACTTTATTTGGATGATTTAGTGTGCTTAGATTTGTTCGAATTGATCGGATTTCTCTCTGAAAATTTTTTTTATTTTGTTCTTCAAACGCCGCCGTACGCCACAACCACCACCGGAACCGCCGCTTGCCGCCGTCTGAGTGAACGCCACCCACCACCAAAGGACGCGCCGTCGCAGCAGGAGTCGGGCCGACAAACTTCCAGCCACCGAGGACCACCGGAGCCGCCGGAATCCGCCCCGAAAAGTCGCGTCATCGTCTTCTTCACCCGCCGGAGCTCCGAGATCCGACCCGAAAATCCGAACCCAACCCGGTCGGTCATCGGTCAACGATCGTCGGTCATCGGTCAACGGTCAACTCTGATCGGACGGTCCAGATTCAATCAAGCAGATCAGACGCCCAGATTCAATCAAGCAGATCAGCGGCTCAGATTTGATCAAGCAGATCAGACGGCCCAGATTTCATCAAACAGATCAGCGGCTCAGATTTCATCAAGTGATCAGACGGCCCAGATTTCATCAAGCGATCAGACGGCCCAGATTTCATCAAGCGATCAGACGGCTCAGATCGAGTCAACAAGCGATCAAACGATCCAGATCGGTCAGCGAGATCAACGCTCCAGATCTCGTCCGCTTCATCCGACGGTCCAGGTTAATCTGCATTATTTTATATTATATTTTTATTATATAATTAATTTCTGAAAATGATAAAAAATAGCAAAAAATTTATAAAAATTCATAAAAAATTCAGAAAATTCAGAAAAATCCAGAAAAATCCAGAAAAATCAAAATATTTATTTTTATATAAATTTATTTTTTTGATATTTTTTATTTTTTTTGAATATTTTTAATGTGTATTTATACACAAATTGCCTTAGGAATACATATTAATGCATGAAAAATATTTTTAATATATTGTAAATTATTCTGAATATATTATGAATGTGTGATGATTTTTTAAAAAAAATAATAATAAAAAAATTATAAAAAATAAATAAAAATAATAATATTGGATTTTCCAAAGAACAAAATTTCTAAAAAAAAATGAATATTTTGGGCTTAGAAAAATTGTATTTTCATAAAATAAAAAAAAATCAATTGATTAGACCATAGGATCGTCAAAAATAATTTTTTTATAAAAATTTGAAAACTTAATGAATTTAAAGTGAAAATAGTTCAAAAATAAAAATTGATCAACAAATTAAATTTTTTAAAAAAGAACTACGTTTTGTCTGATCTCGATTAGCGAGTACGTAGGCACCTGCGGGGCGACATAAAAAATAAAAAAAAAGTTTTGTTTTAAAAAAAAAAAAAGATATGTTTGTTGTTATAAAGTAAAAATGAAAAAAAAAATAATAAAAAATAAAATGAATAATTTGACTTGCAAATATTTGTTATGTAAAATATAATTTGAATTTTTGAGCATGAAAAGGATAAATTACAAATTTAAAATTCCAAAAGTGGTAACCATTTGGTTTTAATAGGTTAGCCCCCGAATCCATGATATCTGGTTTTTAAAAGTTGATTTTTTAAATCAAATTTTCGCAGACTAGTAGCTAAGTTAGGATCAACCGACCCATTGATCCTAGCTTTTTATTTTTTCCCGATTTATATCGGGTGGCGACTCTTAAAAGTTTTTTCAGAAATTTCTTTTAACCCCTAGTCGAGGATTCATGTTAAATGGGTTCGGGTTTAATGTGAATCGGGTTAAGAGAAATGAACCAGATTAAGAATAGTGGAAAAAATCCAGGCTCGACAAATATGAACTCCTGGTTCAAGCATAAAATCCAAGTCGGCATCACATAGCCAACAAATTCAGCAGAAACTAAAAACTGTCTACATCAATAATCTTTTTCATTGAAACCAACCTAAACATCCAACTACAATTTGAAAAGATCTAAATGTTTCTTCTTCTTAGAAATTTGATATATGAAGCCTAACTCTCGGCTGGGTAGTTGGGTCCACTATCGCCATTCCCGTTATCAAAGAATAATTTCGTATCCCGAAAGATCATATATTATATCCTCTTCACCTGTACCTGAAATTTAAAAGAATGAGCGGCGATGCCTAGTACGACAACTCCAATCCAAAAAAACAAATGCATATGCACATATAGCAGACAGATAATTCATGCAACTTAAACTAATACAAACAGTCATATTATTATCTTTCTGAAGCCAACAAAACAACACAATTTAGTATTAGGTATACTCTAATCCCCAACTTGGAATTACTCAGACCCCATTAAAAATTAAACAACTCTTTGAAAATAATAATCATATACATATATGGATGAGTGGGTACTCCCCAAACACCCCGAATCCAGAACACCTAATTCTACCAGAATCATATCAAGGCATGAGTCCACTAGGGACAACCTCACACCAAGATCATCAGGGTGCCTCACCAGTATCACTGTCTGCCAGGTCTTTACTGGTCAAAGCCAAACACAACCAAACAGACAATTATTAAACCGAATATAATTAGATTTATTATGAAATTCTGTTCCTACAACCATTCAATCAATACTAAACTTACAAGCAAAAACAACAAGCAGGATGATAGGAATCTGGGCATCCGAAGTCATGGAAAAGGAGTACTAAATGTCCGAGCAACACGGTGCAAGTTCAAGGCACGAAACGGGGTGAATTGGGGTGTCCAGAAAAAGTAGGCCGGCTACTAAGCCGCCGGCCTAAGGGCTTGCGCCGCCGGCGCAGATGGGTGAGCCGCCTCACATGGCTGGCCCAGATATTTTATTTATTTTTATTAGGGTTTCGATTTTTTTTGTTTTTGTGTCTTTTTGAATTTCTTTATTTTTAATTGATATAGGGATTAATTACAATTATGATTTTCAGTTACGTTATCGGTTACGTAACTGCCGTAATTATGTTTTTCCTTCAGTTACGTTATCAGTTACGTAACTGCCACAATTATGATTTTTCAGTTACGTAACTGCCTTGTAATAGCCTATATATTAAGGCTAGTAAGAGATATAGAAATAAGATTTTGGAGTATTTTTATTAGAACACTTTGAGTGTGGAAACCTATTTAAGGTTGAATTGATTTTATTGAGATTGTTTTTCTCTTTGGATCATACATATTCTTATCAATTCGTGAGTTATATCGTGTTGTGGCGAATATTGTCATTGAACATATTGTTTCATTGACTCCGTGTTAGTTTTCTAGGTTGTGGCATCTATCAATCTCGAATCCAAACACAAACTAGTTTAGGTTTTATTGTTCGTGGCATCTATCGAACAATATACTTATTCATATCCATCTTGTTTTTGCTAGTTTCATATTATTGGAAAGAAAAACCCTAAAAAGAAAGTTTACATCTTTATCGAGTTTGTGCATCAGAGCATATCCAGATCCGCATCATTTGGTATCAGAGCTGTGGTTTGCAGATTGTTCGTGCGGATCGCATTACAGGTTGGTTTGAATCTTCCTTTCTAATTTTCACTGGCTTGGGAATTCTGTTGTTGCTGCTGTTAGGGTTAGGGTTTGGTGTTTATTGGAGTGGTGATTGGTTGTTGTTGTGGGGTTTGAGAAGTGTGAAATCTGCTGCTGTGATTTTTGTATTGATTATTGAAGAGATGTCGTCTGAAAGTAGTGTGAATAGCAACAATCACAGGGCTAGGAGAAACAATACTGATGGAGGAGATGTTGTGACTAGGGCTGAGTTTAATCAACTCCAGGAGAATATTAGGGTGATTATGGAGAGACTGGAGGTGAGGGACAGGAGGAGTCACAGTGGTGCTAGTCATAGGAGACGTTCTGGAGATGAATCTGAGGTGAATAGTGTAAGGAGTAGGAGGCGAGGTGATAGAGATGAGAGGAGAAAAGGGATTGAAAATATCAAATTGAAAATTCCTACTTTCACTGGAAGCAATAAACCTGAGGAGTTTTTGGATTGGATACCTCGTGTTGAGAAAGTATTTGATTGTTATGAGTGGGACGAGCGCATGAAGGTGAAGATGGCGTCTCTAGCATTTTCTGATTATGCCAGTTTATGGTGGGATAAGTTGCAGTCTGAGAGGCGTAGGGCTGATGAAGAGAAGGTGCGTTCATGGGCTCTAATGAAGAGATTGATGAGGAGTCGGTTTGTGCCTGATTACTATAAACAGGAGATACTGATGGATTTGCAGTCCTTGAGACAGGGTCAGAGGAGCATTGAGGAGTATGTGAAGGAGTTTGAAACGTTGATGACACGATGCGACATCAAGGAATCATCTGATGAATCCATAGCTCGTTTCATTAATGGGCTGAAGATGGATATTGCCAGTGTGGTTGAGCTCCAGCAATATAGGACTCTAGAGGATGTGATCAAGTTGGCTAGTAGAGTTGAGAGGCACCAGCGCAGACGGTCTCAGAAATCACATTATCACTACAGATCTGATGAGGGTGAGAAAGAGAAGAAAGAGAAGAAGGAGAAGAGAAGGAGAAGGAAAGGGAAAGGAAGTGGAAGAGAGGGCTCCAGAACAGAAGAGAAGCCGGGATATCAAATGCTTCAAGTGCTTGGGGCATGGACATATAGCTTCCCAATGTCCTAATAGGCGAGTCATGGTAGTGAAGGGGGGAAAGCTCGAGAGTGAGGAAGAAGCAAAGACTGAGGATGAGTCATCTAAGTCTACAGAAGAGCAGGTGCTTAAAACATTTGTGGAGCATCCAGTACAGGGTGAATTATTGATGGCTAAGAAGGAAGAAGCTGCTGTTCCTGATCAAAGATCAAATTTGTTTCATATTCAGGGCATGGTAAAAGACAAGACATGCTTGATTGTGGTTGATTCGGGTAGCTGCACCAATATTGCTTCAGCGGGATGGGTAGCTAAGATGGGTCTACAGGTGGAGCAGCATCCCAGGCCTTATGCTCTACATTGGTTGAGTCCACAGGGGGCTGTACATGTGCATAAACAGGTTCGTGTTCCATTATCCCTTGGTGATTATACTGACAGTGTGGTATGTGATGTAGTTCCTATGGAAGCTACACATGTGATCCTTGGACGGCCTTGGCAATATGACTTGAGGGCCAAGTATGATGGATACACCAATGAATACACCATCCAACAGCGGGACAAGGTTTATAGACTTCTTCCCATGAGTCCAGGAGAATTACAACAAGTCAAATTGATGCATATCAAGAAGACAAAGGGGAAAAGGAGCTTGTTCATGTGGTCTAACAAGCCAAAGGATCAAGATTCGAGGTCGAATCTTCTTCAACTTGGAGGGAATGATAGGAATCCGGGCATCCGAAGTCATGGAAAAGGAGTACCAAAGGTCCGAGCAACACGGTGCAAGTTCAAGGCACGAAACGGGGTGAATTGGGGTGTCCAGAAAAAGTAGGCCGGCTACTAAGCCGCCGGCCTAAGGGCTTGCGCCGCCGCGCAGATGGGTGAGCCGCCGGCTCACATGGCTGGCCCAATATTTTATTATTTTATTAGGGTTTCGATTTTTTTTTGTTTTTGTGTCTTTTTGAATTTCTTTATTTTTAATTGATATAGGGATTAATTACAATTGATTTTCAGTTACGTTATCGTTACGTAACTGCCGTAATTATGTTTTTCCTTCAGTTACGTTATCAGTTACGTACTGCCACAATTATGATTTTCAATTACGTAACTGCCTTGTAATAGCCTATATATTAAGGCTAGTAAGAGATATAGAAAAAGATTTTGGAGTATTTTTATGAACACTTTGAGTGTGGAAACCTATTTAAGGTTGAATTGATTTTATTGAGAGTTTTTTTCTCTTTGGATCATACATATTCTTATCAATTCGTGAGTTATATCGTGTTGTGGCGAATATTGTCATTGAACAATTGTTTCATTGACTCCGTGTTAGTTTTCTAGGTTGTGGCATCTATCAATCTCGAATCCAAACACAAACTAGTTTAGGTTTTATTGTTCGTGGCATCTATCGAACAATATACTTATTCATATCCATCTTGTTTTTGCTAGTTTCATATTATTGGAAAGAAAAACCCTAAAAAGAAAGTTTACATCTTTATCGAGTTTGTGCATCAGAGCATATCCAGATCCGCATCACAGGGATTGGTCATACCTTTCTCAATTTTAGGAATACAATTCCAAATTCATCAAACCTAATATCGACAACAACAACACTAACACGAATCTCTACAACTCCTCGTTCAATACCAACAATCAAACACCAAAGTTTCCAATTATCCTAATAATGAATCTCCAAAATTTTGCACCGTCTTCTCCGATCACAACTCACAACAAGTCCACAATACCGATAATTCACCAAAACCTGATTTAAATCACCAAAACCCGACTCACATCCACAAATTCGATTCCAACCAAATCTAGGGTTTCTTGTTTTAATCATAAAACTCACTCTTTATCCAACCGAGACAGATTAAATCCGAGATCTAAATCCTTCCCACGTTTTTCTTTAGATCAAAATCACCCTTTTGATGGTTCTCCAACTCTAGATCTCTAAGAACACTCCAAAACTGTCTTTGACGAAGGAAAAATATAAGTAAAAGTTTCTGTAAAAAATCCGTTTTTCGCGTCTCGTATTTATAGAATTTGGTCATATGCCGGCCCTATGCTGGCAGCATACGTATAAATCTTGCCGGCGTACACCTTATGCTGGCAAAAATGACACGAGCACTGGCGACGTTCATCGAGGTTTTGAATTCCCATAACATCGATCCAACAACATACGCCGGTAAATCCATGACCTAGGCCGACGACATTCCTATTCGGCATTAAAAGAAACTCTTGTGCACACGGCGGCGTTCCACCCAACGTTAAAAGAAACGCTACTGTTCCCTTTCTAGGTCGTCTCTACGCCAGGGGGGTAGATTCTTCAGATGGCAGCGTTGAATCTGTTAAAAATTATAGAAATCCGAACTTCAGCACTTGTTCTATAATCAAACTTAAACCTTTACAACTTACTTGTTTTGACTTTAAACTCATCTTATCATCTTATAATTCATAATTCTTTATATTTTCATCCTTATTTCCGTATTTTACAGTCAACATAGAAGTCATATCCAGACAATTCTCAACCAACATCATCTTCGCCTACATCTAAAAAATAAAGGATTGAGCGAAAACGTCCAGTACGCCATACCACACATACATACGCGTGAACACACATCAAGCAAATTTCACATGCATCATATGCTTATGCAACATCCACAGGTTTGTTATCTTTTGATTAACCAACAAGCAACACAGTTTAGGACTATTCATGACTCATCATAAACCCAGAGTAACTCATGACCCCAATAAAAACAATAGTATAGATAAATAAATATATATATATATATATAATAGTTGCATTCCACAATTAAGCTAGTAAGGACTCCTAATCTAACAGAATCATCTCCAAATGCAACTCCACTCGGGATAATGACACACAAGAATCATCAGGTTGCCAGTGTTAGTATCACCCTCCACCATGGTTTCTCTCTTCCATGAGTTCTATACTAATTGCAGCCAAGCACAAGCAGCATACAATTTTTAAAAGCCTGCAAGGGTTAGTTCAGTTTATATGCATGTCTAATCCTACAAGCACAAACAACAAACACGATATGGTCGTACCTAGATTCGCTTTCCACAACTTCAATATCACCAATCCTTTACCACAGATATAAACCCTAATTCACCAAAACCTAAACAATAACATACACCAACTCAAAATCCAATTTCACATTCATATTTAAATCCTAACCCTAAAATCCACCATCTCAAAACATAAGATTTTCCATATTAGATCTACACACCCGTCTTCTAAGATCACCAAACAACAAAACCCTAGAACGCCAATTTCTCCAAATTCCTCAAAAACCCTAAAATTTTCAATAAATAATAAATCAACTACTAGAAAATATCTCATCTTTAGATTAACAAGAACTGAATGAATTCATACTTCCACAAAGCTTTGGGATCTCACGCCTTCTAGGTCGTAGGACCAAATCATAAATCACAACTTAGGGTTTTTCTCCACAATTCACCAAATCTCTAAATCCCTTTCATAGCACAACATAAACCACAAATCAGAAAAGACTATTTTTATGATATCACAAAGATAAATTAGATTTATACTTTACCTAGGATGAGATTTCAAATCCTCCTTGATCAAAGAAATCACAACTCCAGCAACACCTACTGTTTGTCTCCAACAAAATCGTCTCCAACAACTTGATTCCTCAAAAGCCAATATGAAACAACCTTTAGAAACCATGATCCAATTAAAACTTAACCCAAAAGAGTTCGAGAGGAATTCTTACTTAGAATTTTCCTTAGAAGAGATATGGGGAATGAGTAAAAGACCTAGGGTTATAAATAAAGATTAGGAAACCCTAGCACTAAGAAAGGATGTTCTATTTCGTGAAAATATAAGCTGGTAAGGAAAGCTGGCAGCTCAGGAAGATAGGCCGACAAAAGCTGGCGGCTTTGCCTCCCTAGGTCAGCGTCTTCAACAGTTTTAAACATACTCCAAATCTCTTAGGTTTTTGGCTGAGGATTGATGTGACAAATTCGTAGATTAAGGATCCATTTATAGAGGTATATTGCTTAGAAAAAACGCTAGGTTCATATCCAATTTAAGTAGTCTACACCGAAGGCATTGAAGCCATTGTACACTATGTCAAAATTCATTCTTAATCAAGTTTTTACCATGTGAACACAGTACAATTATATTCAAACTTTGACTATAAAACCTTCTTATTTAATATCCTTTGACACTTTGACCCTTCTTAATAATTCTTTTATATACTTTAGGGTTGACCATAAATTCCTCTTATTTTAATCAAATGACACACTTGCCGTTCTTTATAATTTATTTATCTTTATATTATAGCTGACTTATCAAAATTATTTTGATATGTGGATCAAGCATGTATTATTATTTATCATATGACAAAATAATCTTGTTTATTTTACTACAATATATATTGTTAGTCACAATATACTTTTGATATTATTAATATTACTACTATAAATTGTAATAATAGTTTGTCATGTACTTATTATGTATCTTGTGCTTAAGATAACCACATGATTAAATTAGTAATGTAAAATATTTTATGGGTATTAGTTTTAGAGTTTTTCTATTTTATAATAATTACTTGTTTTATATTTTGAATATTTTCTTATGTAATAAAGGGGTTTTACTTACTAAAGAAGGTGGTGCTATTAGCTTCTTTAAGTGGTTATGATCATCTTTAATTATAAATCTATAAAATAATTATTTATGATTATTTTGGAAACTTACTTGTTAGACTTTATTTAATTCTACGTGTTTGATAAATCTAGAGATATATTTATCTTTATTTGTTGAAGTTAAAGTTTTGCTTAATGATTAATTACACTATTCTTATTTGAGCATTTTTTAGGTATATTTATTGTTTTACTAATTATTTTTCGAAATTGATTGATAGTTCTTTTAACTTTACCAGAGCTTTAATAATTATTTCATTAATTCTTTGATTTATCATGACTCATTGATTGCCAAAAAAAAAAGGGTAGGGGAAATGTTGTTGATAACGATTCTAATTTCTTAAACTATAATTAAATTATTTATATTTTAATATTCTTAAATCGAAAAAAATCGAAAGTGCTATTTGCGTCTTTTCTCAATCTTTCTTCAAGATTTTTATATCATATTCTTGCCAATTATCAAAGTCAGGTTGTGTAAATTTAAGGATTTTACACTTGGAGTGATTGAAGTTATTTTTTATGCGATGGCTGCCACTTGAAGTTATTTTTCATGCCATGCCTCTTCATGTTATTTTTTAGGCTAACAACCTTCTCCCCATGTATGATGTCTTTTAGTTTTTAGACTTTATTGTTTATAATTATTATTAGATGTCTTTATTATTAGTTATTGTCAGTCTTTAATGTCACATCTATTAGTCTTTATTAGTCTTTAATGTCATTTGATTACCTTTCATATTAAGATAATTAGATATAGAAAGTTATTGTCATAGTTATTAATCTTTATTATCATATTTAGTAATTAGTCCTTATTGTCATTAATTAGGTCTTTTGGGGAACTATTATAAATATCCCCTTGATGTATTGAGCTCATCAGTTTTTGGATGTGATTGAAACCCTAGTGAGAATTTTCTCTCTATTTCTCTTATCAATCAATTGTTTGATGGTGGCGAGATCTCGTTCTTATCGATCTTGTGATCATGGTGAACACCCATTCTTATCAATCTTTAGATTGTGGCGAATAAACAACTTCTTCTTGTTTGTGCGTAATATCAAATGAGAGTGAGTGTATTTTGAGTTGATCCAGTGCATCATATACATATCAACGTTGATCATATCTTTTAATTTCTTGTATTCTAAACACAAAAGCCATAAAAAAATAGCATTTTTATTTTGTCTAAACATTCAATTTGTGAGATCTGTCGTATGCTCATTTGAGATCACCGTGTCTAAGGTTTTAAGCACATCATCTTTTGGTATCAGAGCTTAAGATCCACGTTTCTGCGAACCTGGGTTTGAAAATTTTCATTAACAGAGCACAGTTGCGGCAATTGGACGATTACTAAGCACAATATTTGATTTTATGTTATTAGGGTTTGTGGTGTGATTGTGATATTTGTGATATGAAAGTGTGTGAGATTGACTTAGAGCCATGGATTATAGATACCATCGTGAGAGTTACCCCATCCTTGAGATATTGAATGTGATAAAAACACATCTACCTAAATTTGATGGTCATGGCACCCCTGGAGAGTATTTGGATTGGGAGTTTCAAGTGACGCAGGCTATTGAAGAATTTTGGCACCCTAATTGTAATTTAGGGTATGCAATTGCTAGGAAATTTATAGGGCTTATAAGGGAATGGTGGCAAATTAATGTATTACAGAGGAATATGAATGGATATTATGAAGAGATGACATGGGAACATGTGAGAAGATTGACAAGGAGAAGATTCGTTCCATCATCTTATTATGATGAAAAATATCGAGAGTTGTTGGCCCGAAGCAAAGTAGGGTGTGTGTTAAGGAATTTGCTCGTAGGTATGAGGTTTTGTTAAGGTACAATGACATATATGAACCTATTGCACACACCATCAATAGATTTGTGAATGGCTTACATGATGAAATTGCCAGGGCTATTGGTTGCCAGCGTTTCCAGACATTGCAACAAGCCATTTAGGCAACCTCAATGAAAGAAATCTCAATCTTGACTTCTGAAATAGCAAAGTAGAAAGAACTAATATAGACCTTGATAATAATTGATTCATAAGAAAATCATTCCAAGCAAGATCGTTTGGTTGAGGTGGGTGGCAGTGAAGTTATTGTAGGCAATTCAGAAGATGATCATGAGATGCAAATGGAAGTCATTTGTAATATGGATTGTGATGTTGACCCATAATCATCTCTTGATATCTGTGTACCTGATTTAAAGCCACTCACATCAGTAGCCATTGAGACATCCAGGTATTTTCATATTGATTTTCCTACAGTTCATCCAATGTATTTTAATGCGTTGATGGGTTTGCCAAGGATTGTGGACTATTGTGATGTCATTGTTCCTGTAAGATCTTATAAGATATTTTTTGACATTCACTGGAGCTTATCTTTATGGTTATATCTATTAGAGTAGTATTAGATTTTGGTATGGTGGCTTAGTAGTGCATCAAATACCATATGCACGGGCTATTTGTGAATTACTTAATGGAGAAAAAGATGTTAATGATTTACTGGATAGTTGTGCTTCATCTTGTTTTCCTGATTCTAGACAGATGCTGTTGGGTTCTCTTACTAATGAATTGCATGGTGGCAAGTTTCTAAAACGACTAATGTTAAAGCCACCGAAAATGTGTTTGTTGAATGCTTCTTATAGTGTTCATGATTTTTGGATTGATCGAGTACATGATGAGTGGCATGAGTCATTGTGAAAGTCTTTGATCAAGAACATAGAGGTTAATTGTGAATGGTTAAGGGTACCTTGTGAAGATGAGCAGATGCTTTGGGAGATGCTAATTTAGAGAGGATTTATGGAACCCATTCATGAACAAGTGAAGTTAAAAAATTTTATTTAACCACTTTTGAACTCTGTAGGTTTATCTTTGATCCTGGTAGACATGTTTACCATCAATTGAGATGCAGCAGTTGAAGCAGATGAAAAGGTCAATAGCCTTCCCCTCATGTCATGATGTCTTTTAGTTTTTAGTCTTTATTGTTTATAATTATTATTAGACGTCTTTATTAGTTGTTATTGTTAGTCTTTAATGTTCTTTATTAGTCTTTAATGTCATTTGATTACCTTTCATATTAATATAATTAGATGTAGAAAGTTATTGTCATAGTTATTAATCTTTATTATCATATTTAGTAATTAATCCTTATTGTCATTAATTAGGTCTTTTGGGGAACTATTATAAATATCCCTTTGATGTATTGAGCTCGTCAATTTTTGGATGTGATTGAAACCCTAGTGAGAATTTTCTCTCTATTTCTCTTATCAATCAATTGTTTGATTGTGGCAAGATCCCGTTCTTATCGATCATTGCGATCATGGCAAACACCCGTTCTTTTCAATCTTTAGATTGTGGCGAACAAATCGCTTCTTCTTGTTTATGCGTAATATCAAGCGAGAGGAGTGTATTTCAAGCTGATCTAGTGCGTCATATCCATATCAACGTCGATCATATCTTTTAATTTCTTGTATCATACAATAGTTAGGGTGACTCTTCTTTATTCTCCTTCATCATTACTTTCCTTTTTCAAGGTTTTCATAGGGGTCTATAAATATCCTTAAGGGCAATCAATTTCATCCTTTACATTTTTACTTCCCCCGATGATCATATTTTGACATTTTCGACAATGGCTAGTGAGAGTTGTAATTCGTCTCGTGCTATCAACAAGGCTTCTCATGAGGGAAACTGTAATCCCCTTGATTTTACATACCTGATTATAATAAATATTATAAATAAAATATAGAATCACAAAAGAACTATAATAAAAATATTAGAAATCACTCCAAATTTTTCACGATTTAAATTTTAAGTATAAACAAATTAGAATAAAGAATCTTTATTACTAAGACTTTAAAAATTCATATGTTCGAAATAAAGAATAAAGAAAAATTATTTAATATTTAAGAACCTAAGTTTTAATATTCGAAATATGGCAATACCTTTAAATTAAATAATTCCGAGTCTATAAAAAAACTAAAATTCTGATATAACTTAGTAACTTATAAATTAATAAAAAAAACCAAGTAGCAAATATAAAATAAATATTAGATTTCTAATCTAGTAAAAACTCTAGAATAAATCTATGAATAGAAATGAATTCATATGTAATTTCAAACCTCATAAATTTATAATAAAGTCGAATTAAGGGCAATATAATTATTAATTTATCAAAATACGACCAAACAAAACTTTCAAATAGATAAAATATAATTTACGATAGCAGATATAAAAACTGAAAAGTAAAGGCCTTAAACTAAAGATTCTATGTATACTATAGTATTCAGAATATTTAATATCGACAATATGTAAATTTTTATCCAAAAATATTATCAAATCAGTATTTATCATACGTGTCATTTATATGCACAAAATTAACTTTTTGCACTAGTTCATATTTTTGCCTACTCCTTACATAGTTGTTAATTATAAATTTATCATTTTCTTTTTGTTTTTGTATTTCTATTCATCCTAACTCCCTTACATTTTTTTTATTACTTTTCACATTCTTGTTCATTCTCAATTTTGGAACTTCCCTGTACGTAACAAAATTTCAACAAAAGTGTAAAAATTAACACACGTATTTATATCTTTAATAGAAATTATATGTATACCCTAGTGTTCGGAATATTTAATAACGATAATATGAAAATTTTCATCTAAAAATATTATCGAATCAGTATTTATTATACATGTCACTTGGACCCACAAAATTAACTTTTTGCACTAGCTCATACTTTTGCCTACTCCTTACACAGTTGTTGGTTATAAATTCATCATCTTCTCTTTATTTTTGTATTTCTATATACCCCATCTTTTTTGCATTTTTCTTATTTTCATTTTTACGTTCTTTTATCTTCTCAAAATTCTGGAGCTCTCCTATACGCAAACAACGAATCAAACTCTCAAAATAAACGACATATTTGTACCTGATTAGCTTAATAAACTATCCTAAAACTAATTTAACCAATTAATTAAATAAAATTTCCCTTCATTTTAGGCAAATTGCAGCCGAATTTGGTGCAAATGCATGGTTGAAAACTTCTCTAATTTCCCCAGCCAAAAACAAGTTGTTTAAGCAACACAAAAGGTCAAAGGAAATAAAGAACAACCAATAGCTATAATCCAAATTAGCAAGTCATTTAATGCAAATTGTGGTGCATTCAAACAAGCCAAATTCGATAGAGAGTTCCCTTGAAGACTCAAGTTGCAGTTGCCACTCTCTTCTTCATCTATATATGTATATAAGACTACTAATGAATAACAAGCCAAAACTCTTAAGTTATACCAAATCATCAGCCAACAAATCAACTAAATTCATCCAACAAAACTCCACAAAATACACAACAAATACAACTCCATTACATAGTTCAAGCAACTTAATACAAGGAAAGGAACAAAGGAAAGGTAAATGTAAATTGGTTTTTAATTAGTTATATGTTAGAATTCTATCTTAAACAATGTTATTGCTCACTCTAGGTTTGAATCTAACATGAGGGGGAGTGTAGCACTTCTAATTTACTCAAACAAGGTAAATCCGACCTTAAAATTTTATTTATACATTATGATATGTAGAAGCTAGAAAATCATAAAATAGGATGAATATAGGATGTTATATGTATTGATATATCACTATGATATATTTATATATAAAGTATGAAAAAAACACTTAGAAAGAGTTTAAGCACAATTATAATATATAAATGAATTAAGACAAGTAAGTTCGAAATAGAGAAAAAATGAGGAAGATGATGAACATTGCCAACACCGTTCCTACGCCGGCAGCCTATACCCCCAATGCCGGCGGCTTACAGGGGTAGGCCGGCGGTATAAAAGCGATGTAGTCTGGAACAGAGGCCACATAAATTTTAAAACACAAAAATTTTATACAAACGATGGCCTTTGGAATTTAAAGCCGGCAATGTACGCCACAACGCCGGCGGCATTTGTTGCCTACGTACATGCAAAATTTCCCAAATCAAGCTTGTTCATCCAAATCAGTATATATTATATATTTAAATATACATATATGTATATATATATATGCAATGAAGAAGAATAATATATAAATAAGAAATAAATACAATACTCAAAAAGGGAATGATAAAATGTAATAAATGTAATTTAGCAAGTCCTAAAATTATTGGAAAATATCACTTACAATATTATTGCTAATATTAATATATTGTACAAATAAAAATGAATTATAAATATTCTAAATAATTATCTAGGATAGATATATAAGAATGGAAAAATTTAATAAGTTAAAATTATGAACGATGTGATTTCAAAAATAACAAGATAATTACATAAAGTAGAATAAGAGGAACATAATAAGAAAAATGATAGAAAATAAATATTAGTTACTATAAATTAAAGAACAGTCTAAAATTGATAATAACAGTAATAATGAAATATTAGTTTATTGAGAATGAATCTTATGACTACTCAACAAAAATATCTAATATCAAATAAGATCAAGAGAAACAAGATAAAAATAAATAATAAGTAGTAAATATTTGTTACCATAAAAACATAAAAAGAACCAATAAAAGTAACAGAAATAAAACTAAATGTCAAGATAGAACATTTAGACAATCATAGAAGTTTAATTGCGTTATTTACATTATTTTGTCTTAATAAGTAACACTGAAGTGTAAATAATATAAATAAAACTAATATATCTTAAATGAATTATTTTACTAAGTGAAATCATATTAGGGTGATTAAGCTAATTAAAGTGGATTTAGTAATTGAATTAGGTGATTAGTTCCAATCAATTCGGCTTAGATTAATATACTAGGTAAAACCATAGAAAGAAAGAAGTACGTAATTTCTAAAATACGTCTAAATTAGAATTAATGTAACTTATAATATAAGTTATACTATAATTAATAGGGTGAATATGTTGTTTCAAATATCTTATTTTTCGAACTAATAAAAGAATAGATTGATTGAATAATAAAATCTATTATTTCATTTTCATAGGAAAAATAGATCAATTCTCGGATATCCAATAGCTTATACAATAATTTAGCGAGGACCATAGGTGGGGGAATTATGATGATCTACTATTTGCTTGTGATTACTACTGCTTGTTGTTATGTTGATTGTATTGCTTGTATGTGGAATGACTGATTAATGTGAGTGCTATCATCTGAATGATCACTTGAATAAATGGATAAAGATAATAATTCAACTAAACTAATTGGATATACTCATCACATGTGCTTGACCCCCTTGTAGGAAATGTCCCGAATTTGAAATCAAAAGAATTTTGAAATGTATTTTTAAGGAAATCTGACTTGAAATATTCCAGGTTGCTTTTATATCCTTCGAAAAGGAAGAATTTTTACTAAAGGAGTTTATGAGATAAACTAGGGCTATATCTGAGTATTGTTGTGACTGTGGATGTTGCCTGAGTCGGGGTCCACTAGTCACATGGCGATAGATGTTACCTGAGTTGGGATCTATCTACCTGATTCACCCTCATTAGGTGATGGATTGTATTGGCAGTAGATGTTATCTAAGTCGGGGTCTACTTGCCTGATTCACCATAACTTGGTGATGGTTAGTGAAATTCGCCATTAATTGGTGTTATACATATTTAAATATTAACCAGCGTAGATCACATGAAAACGTTGGGGAATATTTGCTGTTACCAATGGCGTTTAAGCATTAGGTAAGTCTAAATGGATGCTACCACCAGACAGCCTCGTGCGAGTAAGGCGAGGTGTCCCCTGCGGGTAAGTATGGGAGACAACTGAAATGTAGACAGGTAAATCTACATCGTCTATGGATCCGGACTCTCGTAGATGTGTTGCTTACATTCATCACGTAGGCATTCATATTGTGTGTAGATAGATTTGCATGAATATATAATTAATGTTTGATAACTTGTGATTAGTAGTAGTGAGGGATGAACTCACTAAGCTTGTGGTTTTGCTCACTCCTTAATAGTATATGTGCAGGTTAACACTAATTGGGACTGGGATAGGGATGTGTGAAGAGTACTTCTCCATCAAACTATAGTACTGTTAGATATATAAGTGGTACTGAACTTAGAATGTAAAATTTATAATTTGTATAAACAAATGAGACTTTATATTTTATAAGTTAGAACTCAATTTCTTTATTTGGTAGGGGATACCGATTCTCTACGGTCTTGGTAGAGAGTTAACAATCAGATTCCATAGTTGAAATCCAGTAATATAATCTATCATTTATATAATAGATATTGATAAATAAATAGTGTCTTGTACACTTTGACTTAAAATACGGCTCTCATAATACTGGTGCACACGTGGCTAGATAGCTTTAGATTAATCCTACTAGGCCCAGGAAGTCATGGAAAGTAGGGCGAGGATATATAGCCTTGCCATAAATAATTATTCTACCCCTCTTTATGATTGTGCCCAGTTATTTGCAATGACGGGTTCCTGTGGTAGAGACTTTTATGAGGTGGCTAAAGTGGACACGAGAGATCCCAGGGACATGTTTGATTCCACTCTGACTTGGGTATCGGTAATGGGCCCAGTAATTTTAATAGTGAGGCTTCTATGGGATCATTACTTTACTAAGGTGCCTACTAATTATACCATTACTCTTTCAAGGCCGAGTGATCAAGTAACCTAGTCTATGGGTCCAAGTTTTGTGTTTATATTAGGTGTTTAGCCTTTGGCTTGTGTTTTCTGTTGCACTTTTTTCAGAGGAAGTTTTGAACCATTTTAACTAGAGTCTAGCTTGATTAATGTCGAATCCATGGAGGTTACAAATTGCTTTCGAGGTTTTATGTATAAGCCTATGTCGGAGACCTTCTCCGTAATTGCTTCAACATTGCTTCATGGTTAAATATCCAAATAATGAACGACTGCAACTGTAGAGAAAATAGCTATCTTTTTTCATTAGGTTGGATTCAAGCATGAAAGATTGGAAGGGCAAATTCATCATCATGGAGATGGAGAAGGAGGTTTCGTTTACGACCCATTGGGTGAATATGCCTCCGAATCTTCCTCCATGTGCATTGCTTATTAACAATTAGGAGAATTTTGCAGAGATCAAGTCTTTTATGGTATTGTGCCACTTGGTCAATGTCTATCTCTTTAATGCTAAGGAGCTTGTGAGATTCAACGTGGAGTTGGTGCCTCGTTTCATATCGTAAGCATTCTTTAGAAAGAGAGAAAAGGATGCTCGAGGCATGATTTGAGCATGATTTTCAAGCAATTGGGATTATCTTTTTGTTAAGGAGTGTTGCTTGAAGAAGAAATGGCCATGAGTTTGCTCGTCATTACATTATTTCATTCGATCGCTGATCTTTTTTCTTTTGCAAGTGATGTTGGAAAGGGGGAGCTAGAGATATTAGTCAGTTCTTTAATCTTAGCTTGTCTAGGGGAAAAGGGAGGAAGAAACTGTTTGGAAGACAGGATTTATAGGATAGCTGTAAACCTCCGAAAATTTTCATAATTCTTAGAAAATAATCCTAAGAGTCAAACACCTGAATCGAAACCCTAAAAATCGACTCAAGTTAAAACCAAATTATAAATCAAGTCAAAACTTCTTAGTTTTGAGAAAACAAGAACCCTTGAAGCAAAATATAAGATCCAACTATCGATTGAATCAACATTCGTACGCCAATCAAATTATCTACCCAATTCCTAAAACGCAAACGATATATCCAAATAACGCTCAACAACGAATGATAAGATCCTAAATTCTTCAGTGAATTTTAGAATCAGAAATTTCAATTTTCACCAAAAGTCAAACTGAGTCAACTTATAACTCTAGACTCGATTAAACGATCTCGAGAATTAAAACTATTAAATAATCACAAATAAAATAAGATAAAACCATAGATATCAAGATAAAAATATAAAATGATCAAAACTTGAAAAATCATATGATCTTGCGAATAACTCGACAAAACCGGAAGACAAACCGAAACCTTAAAAGTCAATAAAGCTTACAACAAACCCTAGTGTTTAAGATCGACAATCCCGTGCTCTTAAACCCTAGAAAACGAAATGAAAATAATTGTTGATAATAGTTCGTAATGATATAGGTAAGCTAAAAAATATCAGATTCGAAAAATTCTAGTATCCTTTAGATCCGAACGGGATCAGTTTTCAAAAACCGTGCCCTGGTACACCGAATGGAAAAAATATTCTGTTAATACCAATAGATTCATAAAAATATAAGGTTTTCAAAAATATCAATTTAGAATTTTTCGGTAGCTAAAAATTACAGATCGCATTATTATGCGTATTTTTATTATTACCGGTACTTTAATTGTCTAGTTTATTATTCATAGTACTTTCTACTATTCATTACTATTCCTCTATCTCTACTTTTTCTTACTACCTATTCGTATACCTACATATTTATTTCTTATAATTTTCTTTTCTAATAAAAATTCTACACCACATATTATCAAACTTTTTCTTACACTTTTCTTCTAAAATTGATTTTTAATCAAATTTTCTCTCTCCCTCCCTCAATTGTCGTCCACTCCCCCTCTCTCTTCCTTCTCATTTATTTTCTTTTTCAATTAATTTAATTACATCCAATTTTCACTTCAAAATTCTATAAATACCCCCTTCTTCCTACAATTCATTTCACTACCAAAACTCTCTCAAAATCTCTCCACAAATCCTCTCTTCAAGAATTCTCTCTACCAAAACTCTCTTAAACCAATTCCTCACAAAAATCATTCCTTATACCTAAATCTACCACATATCACTACTCACATAATATCCCTTTCATCTACCATCTTCATACCACATAAACACTTTAGGTAAACTTCTTCCAACCATTTATTTACCCATGTCATGTAACTTAACATGACTATGGTGTTGTTTTGAAACTCATATGAGTAGTAAAAGCAACAACATGTTCATGTTTTGTTCTTGCACATAAATTCCTATTTATTATGTTGTTATATTGATTTTATTATTCATATCTAACTAAATATATTTATGCATACATATATAATCTTTAGAGCATATAAGCTCACTTGTTATTTATTTGTTTCATGCTTTGCAATTTATTTCATGCTATTTCTTTAAGACTAGTCTTTCTAGTCTTAGACTTGTCCATATCAAGTCAAAACAATCTTTTATTTATTTTCTTTAATCTTTTGGGACTAATCCATTCTTAGTTTCGGGATGCCTTGATGAAGCTAAGGCTCCCAATACTTGATCGGGATACCTTGATGAAGCTAAGGTTCCCAATACTTGATATTTTATTTTCTTGCTTATTATTTGTTTCTAAAATCTTCTTATGTTCTCATTATTTTATATGCTCATAATACTTAATGATATTGTCTCAACTAATTTAAAAGTAGAATTTTACTTTATTAAAAAAACTTAAAACTAAATTTTCTATTATGTAATTTATCACAAAATAATGGAGTTATTATCAACAACATAGAAATAGAGTTTTCTCAACATTTTCTTAAATAACAAAGATAGTTTACTAAGGAAACATAAGAAATAAATATTTTCTTTGTATATTATAGTAACCTAAGTTTTAGTAAAATAATTTGCTAATATTAAAAGTTTTTACAAAAAGCTTAAAATTTAAACTCTTTTTAACTCCATAACAAAACTAAAAAACAAACTAGTTTTCAAAGTTAAGATGAATTCAATCAATAAAATTATAAACCCACTTAGGAAAATAATGATTTTCAAGCTTCTAAAGAAAAAACTTATTATCAAAGAATATGAATAGGGTAAGATTAAAAACAAAGGATTTTATCAATAAAAGGATTCTTTCCAAAAGAAATAAAAGAACAAGTTTTAAAAAACAAAACCTTATATAATAAATATAAGAAGACAAGACTCAATCTCTAAAACCATTCCAAATACAAATTCATAAAAAGGTTTTCAACAACTTAATACATTTTTGATAAGTTTGATCTTTTATCACTAGCAGTAAAATTTATGCAAGACTAAGGGTTAAAGAAAAATTTACTTGTTTTTAGAAAAGGAATGAAGAAAATAAAATAATAATATACCCATTTATAATAACCCATGAAAATATAAAGTTTCTTCAAAAGACTTGACAAGAAATTGTCAAAGTTAAAGTTTTAACAACTCAAAATGAATTGTTGAGACACTACTATTAGAAATTTTGCATATAAAGTGAGCTTATCTGTATACTCAAAGGATTTATCAATTATATACATATATATATATATATATATCTATATTTCTACTAAAGGATTTTTTAATGAAGTTGAGTTAGAAAATGGATTTGCAAAAGTTTAGAAAAATTCGTTTTAAATCTGTACCCAATTTTTCGAAACCAAATGACCTTATATGCCAAAGATAACCTTAGAATGGATATATCTTTTCGAATAGGTAGAAAACGATATATTATATGCGAAACTCCGAGTTAAAATGAGCAAGTTATGGCTATTTTAAATTGGAATTTCATTCTATATGAATTTGACGGACATAGTGAAATAGAATTAGAAAGTTCAAGTAGAATTTCAATGAAATACTTATCCCAGGTATTTCTTTTGTCTAGGTGATGAAAGATACGAGATTACCCTTCCCGAGGATTACTACGACTAAGAAGATTGCAAAATGGACGAGTGAGTTATTCGTCTTAAATTCGTTACCTTGCTTGTGCTTAAAGTAGTAGCATTAGTATAAGAGAAGATGAAAATGGATATATATTTGGATTTCATGGTTATGAGTATATATGTGGTTCTATGTTTATGCGTGAAATGAGAATTAAGAATATCGCAACTTCAAACTGCTTATTTAAATAATTTTGTTTACTTACTATGACTGCTTATTAATTGCTAAATTGATTGATTACTCCCTAATAAAACTTAATAAGGTTTGGCTTAAGAAAAATGAAACACTTACGCATAGCATCCATCGAGTCACATCTCTTTCGGAAGGCTGCTACTCCTACGCGTCGAGTTGGATTGGTGATCGTGCGGTACACGTGCCATGTTCCTTCCTGGAGAATCCAAATCGCTCGGGAAAAGCCACTCTAGGTTTGGAGCCAAGCCAATCGAACGCTGTGGGTGAGGACTTGGGGACTAGCAATAGAAGATCAAGGATCTTCAACCCCGATTCCTTAACATTTGATACAGAGGGGTAAATCCGTTCTATATATGGTTTCCGGATAACTATATATATTTGCGTAATCACGTGATTGTTGCATTATATGCATAGCATATGTGTGAAAATCTAAATGAACTTGTTTGAAAATATGGAGCGAATGAAAAGGAATATCTCACTAAGCTAATTGTAGCTTATACCCCTATAGATTTTGTTGAAACAGATATACCCGTGGCTTAAATTAGGATCATGACATTAAGGAAGTTATGGAAGGATGTTAAGCTTCTATGAAAGAAATGGGAACATAAGATGAAGTAATTTTGTAAGGTTTTTTATATGTAATGACTTATATGATTAGTGTTATGTTGATTCCAAGATGTATATTTATTTGAAGTCAATAGAGAGATATACCCCTAAGAATTGTAACTTGATATGTTTATATTTTATGATAAGTATTCTCTTTACCTTGTTACTTATTTATTATCAATATAAATTGCGCTACTCCGATGCGTTCCCTTGGTTGTGATGTACGCCTTGTACATGATATGGAAGCCTTTGCATGACTGAGGTAGTCATTCATCGGTTTTAGTATTGTGTACGACCAACTGCCATGTTTAGCGTACCCCTTGGGGCGTGACAATAGCTGTTCAGCTACTGAGGATTTGCGACCCAAAAAGGGAAGGTGCCCTTGGCGTCTTTAGGTTCCAAGAGAGGAAGCACTGGGCTGGGGGACTTAGATTGTCCCAAACCCTTGCAAGGCCTCGTCAAGATGTGTTATGCTTTATGTTGTTCCTCTTACTAGTAGAAGGTCTCCTTTTGTTGGAAGAGATGATTATAGGGTTGCTGGGTAGCTATAGGAGTGATGAATCTTCTAGGTATTGGTCATCATTCAGATGATTTGGTGGAGATCGATTCTAGCCACATGAAGAATATGTTCCTATGCCTGTTGAGGGTAAGGGAATGTCTGAGCCGATTATTGCCCTTCCTCTAACCGTTGTCTAAAACAAGCTAATTAGGAAAGTTGAGTTAGTGCGTGAAAGTCATCATTTATTTTCCTTAGGTATCCCGTCGGAAGGGACAATCAATTAAGGTATTTTGCTTATGTAAGTGTCCTCAGATACGAATTTATTTTTTTGTCCTCTCTTTATTCCCGTTTTACATTCTTATCTGTATAAAGAGAATTGCTAAGAGCATTGCAGAGAGATGTTGTACAGTAGGCTTTTTCGACTAGGGATCGATCGTTTACAGTCGAAGCATTTTGATCAAAATAGCATTTGAAGGAGGTAGGTCTAGCTCTTGCTATGAGTCAATTTTACTATAATATAGAAAAAACCAAGAATTTGCAATTCGAGCTTAAAAAGTTCTTGAGTCGCCATCAGAATGAGATTCGACTACTTGATGAGGAGAGTATAACCTCCGTAAGGATAATCAAGAGCTTCGTTCTAAGAATAATGGGCTACAACAATTGTTGGAGGATAGCCAAAGGAATTGGCAAAAAGTCTATCTAGTTGTCATTCACATGAGACACAATTCATGTTGCAAAGGGATGAGTTCCAAGCTTCAGTCGTTAAGGCCAAGCTAGACCTGGAGAGTCTTATGAGACTTAGGTAAGGCTTAGAGAGAAGATGTCAAATTAAGTGAGCGCATTAAAGCTCTTAAAGCGAAGTTGTTACCCTTAGTAGGTCAACTGAGCTCTGCCCTTGATGATTATTTTGGCAATAGGATATGGGCAAAGAGAGATTAAAAATTGAGCGCGAAGTGATCAACGAGATTATTCTAGTATATCCATGGTCATTCTTCTATAGCACAGTTCCGTAGGTTAACTTCCATTACTATTTCCCAGTTAGGGCCATGTGTTAGAGGAGGACAAAGATGCTGAAGAGGAAGATGATGAGGTTTGTGAGGGGGAGCAAACTTTGACAGGGATCCACCAATCGAATCGGTCCTAAGCGCTACATCCATAATTGGTTGATTAGCCAAGGATGGGAAAAGCCTTCTTGTCGAAGGCTACAAGGGGTTAAGCTTATCCGATGCAAGGGCTCCTCCAACTGGTCCGGCAAGTGGAGTGGCGAGCAAAGGGTTACCTGCTTCCTAAATTGATTGGTTTGTGGAGAAACTGAATGAGGGGCTAGCAAAGGAGTGATGATGTTTGTCCTTTCATTTTCCTTTTGGTTTAAGTGCCTGATAAGTTATGTTTCTCTATTCTAATCATAGGGATTTGTACCCATTATATTTAAATATCTGATAAAATTCCCATAAATTGTGCTTTTATTGCATAATATGTTGTTTTCAGCTCCTATGTGCTTAAAAGAAGGAATCAAAGTGATTTGATCAAGAATTAAAGCAAAAAGAACAAGAACATGAAATTCCAGAACCAACCGCGCCTCAACCATGCCCATGATTGCTTCATGATTTAAACTTAGAGAATTGCACCTTATCATTCATGGATACAGCTTCAATCATGACCAAGATCATGGTCATGATTCAACCTAAAATTTGACCTCTATCAAGCCACACGTAGCCATGTCAATCCCATGAATTTTTGTACAAAGTTCATTATAACAAATACGCCACATCAGCTTCTTTTGTAATATAAATACTCGCTTTTCATGAAATCCTAGAGAGAGAACAACACAAGGAGTACGAAATAGGTTAAAAATATCATAAAACATTCCTTTTATATAGACAGCGAATTTAGAGAGGATTTTGTAGATTTCTACAGATTTTTTGAGGTTTCACGACAACTTTTGGACTTCATTATTTCAATTCACTAAGGATTACGATTTCATTGTTCTATCTCATTACAATTACTTCTCTAAACTACTAATTTGTACTGTTACATCTATAGAGGAGTAATTGATTTAGCTTAGGTTTATGGATCCTCATAATTATTTCATGTAACTCTATCGTGCTTAATTTGAACCAGTATTGATTTATGGAATTCGATAGCTTAAGCTTAACAGATCTTGAATTTGTATAATGCATGATATGGGTTCATGTCTAATTTTGTTAAAATAGATCGAGAGGTCAATTTAATGAATAGATTGAGGCTATTACAAAGGCTGCTCATAACTGTTTAGAGATAAAAGTGGTAAAATCTTCTATGACTTGATTTTAAATTCATTAAAATAGTTTTTAATCAAAGGATTTTTGAATTTAATGCAGATTTAGTCTATTAATAGCTTAAGAAGAGATTAACATACTCTAGTGAATTTCACAATTCAAGAATTCAACACAACATTTACAGGGAATTTCTTGAGTTAAATAAATAGACCTAAGGTGAAGCATAACCTAAGGACCTTATGAATTGACATATCTTATTCTTTTATGCTTGCTGTGAAACTTGTTAATTTAGGTTTAGTGTAGATTCTTAGTAGGTAAAATCCCCCTATTTTCATAGGCTAGTTAAAAGTAAAAGAGTGAGTAGAAGTAATCGCCAACTTTCCAGTGGAATACGATCCAGATCTTTCTACTATGCTACTCTAATGGGTATGCTTTCCTTTTTGAGACCATGTTTGGATAAAAATTTAGAAAAGAAAATATGTAATTTAAAGTTCGGTCTGCAAAACATGCCCAAATGCCCATTCTTTCTTTTTGGTCGATATGCTGACCATCTGATGTAATGGCCCTCCTTTTAACAAATATATATTCCATTTTTTTTTATTGTTACTCTATACTTTTTCATTTGTTTCTCGTATCTTGTCTTTTGATATGACCTTTACCTTGTTGCTACCTTCATGCATCATTATCCTGAAATTTACGCCATATCTATATTAATGATTATTCTTTATGGATTATTAGATTGCAATCGCTTCAACCGAATGGCTATGTTGAGCATCAGTTGACATTCTCAAGATATTGTGAGGTCTTTCCATCATTATCTCTTTGAGTTTTAGCCTATAAATAGTAGGGTTCCCTTCTCCACCTTGTCATAAAAAATTCTATGTAATTGCTTTATTTGCAAAACTTTCTTTCAATAGTAGGTGTTTTCTAGCTTTGCAAGTTCTTCTTACGGAGTTTCGACTTCAAGTATAGTTGGAAAGAATAGGCCCTTAGTGTCATGTTCCTCCATTTCCTTTCTGGATGATTCAAAGCTTTCCTAAGGGATTTTTGTTTAAAGTAAACCTTGCCTGTCCATGGGGGCAAGATCTTTTCTCTTGCACTATGGAGTGTAACGGGGGCAACCGGTGTCGTTATTTCCAATTATATGGAACCCTTGACGACAAGGAAGAGTGTTTGTGCTTAAACTAGGCTGGTAGTTCGTTATCCCTCCATGGGCTTTAATTCTTCCTCTTTTGGCTCTTCAAAGTAGAGTCTAAGGGAGAATTGGATGGGTTCCTGTCTTACACTCAAATGTTGGGAGAATTTGGATGACTGGGATGGAGTCGGCAAGGGAGTAATGATTGAGTTGCTCCTTGTTCTCATAAAGGCTTGGATGTTAACATTTCCTTGATCATCCTAGTTTGTTTAGGCTTCCTTTGCCTGGAATGCTTGGTACAGCTCAATGATTCGGGTGTGCTTCATGATCTTGGTAATATTAGGTCTTGGATGATAGGGATGGAGTTAGCAAGCAGGGACAGTTAGTTTGCTCCTTATACTTGTAAAGACTCAACAATTAACAACTCCCTAATCATCCTATTTCAGTCAAACTGCCTCTACTTAGGATGTCCAATGTTGTTCACGATCGAGATTCAAGAGGTTGTATTGACCAAGAGTTTTTACTGTAAGGAACATGTACCAATTTGTAGTATTCGGTCGAAATGCCATTTTAAACTATCTTGGTTGCGAAGCTAGTCAAAACTATTGTATCTTTCTTGATTAATAGATGAGTCTTGAAATTCATTTGCCTTATGTCTCTTTTTTTTAACAACTTGTTTGTTAACATCTATGTTGATCAATCTTCGGGTCATGAGCCTCGCTAGGGAGTTAATTTTTAGGATATTGGTACTGAGCATAAGAAGTCGGGTCGTTCATCCCTAAGGCCTGAGCCTCACTAGGGAGTTAAGTTTTTAGGATTTGGGTACCGAGCGCAAGCAACCCGATCATTTGGTTCCTAAGGCCTAAGCCTCACTAGAAAATAAGTTTTTAGAACACTGATGCTGAGCGTAAGCAACCCAATCGTTCAATCACTGAGGCCCGAGCTTTGTTGGGGAGTTAAGTTTCTAGAATAGGGGTGCTAAGCATAAGTAACTTATTCATTCAATCCTTGAGGCCTAAGTGTAGCTAAGGAGTTAAGTTTTTAGGAATAATTCAAAATTCATCATTTTTTAAAATGATTTTGAAAACAAAGGTAGTGGAAAAATTATGATAAAAACATCTCTAAATAAAATATTTCCTTAAGCTATCGGCATTCCATGTTCTAGGGTTGGTTATCTATCAAGCCATTCCAACCAGTATGCACCATTACCAAAGTTTTCGATGAAACAGACAAGATCATCATAAGTAGGGGCTAGTTTTACTTATCTTTCCTTAGCACCCATGTTGGCTAGTTTTCAACATACCAAGTCGTCGAGGCTGAATTCCTTGTGCTTGACTTTCTTATCATAGTATCGATGACCCTAAGCTAGTAAACCATGAGCCTTGGCTAAGCTTGATCTCAAAGCTCTTCTATTGTGTTTAGGTTAGCCTTCGGTGCTATTTGGTTGACCTCTAATTGGAACTCCTATGTCTTGTGAGTTGGAAATTCCAATTAGACTAAGTGTACCGCTTCAGTGCCAAATGCTAACCAATATCGTGTTTCATTGGTGGTCCTTCAATGCGCGATGATAAGTCTATTATACTCTATTCCATCCATAGGAATTTATGCTTGATTTGACCCATTTTTAGATAAATTCTTATGAATTTTATGCTTTTATGGTTTTAATGTTATTTTTAGCTCCTGGATCAAGAAAAGAAGAAATAAAGTGTTTACGATCAAATTTACAGCAAAACAATATGAATAAGTGAAGATAGGCTCCATCACGGCTACCAAAGACCCCAACCGAGGGCAAAAGACAATGAAAAACAAGCAAAATTCCCAATCATGCCAAAACCAAGCTCTTAACTGGAGCTGTGGTTCATAATGACACAACTGTGCCCCAAGAAGACTCTAGATTGTGCCTACAACCATACCTAAAGTTGAGCCCATCATTACACCCATAGTTAAAGCTAAGCCCAAAATCACAAATTTTACAAAGAACTCACAACTAAGATCGTGGCCACAATCATACCCATGAAAAGTGACCTTATCATGAATGAGTTGGCTCACTTGTGCACATGAATATAAGGACGAATTCCATTATAAAGAATCTGCCATGTCATCAAATAAAATCTTCATGATTTCTGTGTCTATAGCCTATAAATAAATGTGCACGGATGTCTAGTAGATAGTGTACCATATGTAACGAATTCTACTAACCTAGAATAGAGTAGGGAGCGAATTCTTAGTGGGAGAAAACCTTTTTATTTTACAAGGAATTCAAGTTTTTCTAGGTAATTTTATTTTAAACCCGAAGTTTGTTTTGTAAGACCCGTTTGTGCCTTATCTACAATATTCATTCATATTTTCATATTATTTCTCTTGAATCTATGTTTTATATTTACATCTATGGAGAAATAATCATCTTAATTTAGGGTTTGTGAATCAACAACCTGATTCATGTGATTTCAAAATGAGTTTTAATTGAATATTGACTAGATATTTATATTTAGTTGCTCAAACTTAACTTCATGGGTTTAAATGCGTGGTGCACCTTTTAGATCCATGTTTGCATGTCTAACTTCAATTGAGTAGATCAAGGGGTCATTCTTTTGAATAGATCTAAGCTACTAATGAAGTTGCTCATAATCATCTCAAGAGAGATGGAGGAACTTTATGTCACTTGTTTTTAAATTTTTTAAATGGGTTCTTAAACAAAAGTTTATTAATCTTTATGCGGATCTAGATTGTTGATAGCTTGTAAAGAGGTTCTAGTGATCTAATCTAGATCTAAAGTTTCTGACCTTGAGAGAAACTTTAGCTTACCTTAGTGAATCCGACAGTGCAAATATTCTCAACAAACAACTCTTTGAGTTTGATTAAGAGATCACATGATAAGGAATTGGTAAAACAAATCCTAAGTCGTTTCTTGCATTTACAAACTTATATTCTAAATGTTACCCTAAAAACATGTACACATCTCTTAGCCTTAACCCTAGTTTAGCTTCTTTTTTTGCTATGTTTTGTTAATTTTTGTTTGGCTAGATAATACATAAAACGTAAGTATAATAAATGCCAATAATCCCAAAGAATACGACCTAAAATATTTTATGCTACTTCGGCAGATACAGTTTCCTATGTTGGCAATTGCAAATGAAGTTGAATAGAACTTATTAGCAACTTATATAAATTTTTGAAATACTTCAATTTCATGTTTACTGTTTTAAAATGCACACATACAGTTGACCACATAGTCTTGTATCCCCAAAGTATGTTGGGTAGTCGATCCGCCTAATCAATATGGTCCCGGTGAACTATATTTTTTAGGCTTTCAGCAATGGTGCAGTTCACTGCCTCCACTTGCCCATTGGTCTAGGAATGAGATGGATGTATATCAAATTGTGATGTGGCAATACAGGTAAAGCCCTTTGAATTGATCATTATCGAACTGGGTTCTATTGTTAGTGATTATGACTTATGGCACCCTGAAGCGGCATATGATGTAGTTGGCTACAAAAGCTTCTGTTGCCCATTCCATGATATGGGCTACCACTTTTGCCTCTATCCATTTAGTAAAATAGTCAACCATATCGATGATGAACTATTTTTGTCCAAAGGTTTTAGGGAAGGGACCAAGTATGTCAATTCTCCATTGGGCAAATTGTCATGGACTCGTAAGCAATCAGAGATAGTTACTAGGTACATGGGCTAAAAGTGCATGCTTTTGGCATCAAGGGCATTTCTTCACGGTCTCTGTTGCATCCTTTCTCATAGTCGTCCAATAGTAGCCGAGTCACAATGCTTTTACATACAGTGTTTGTCTGGCAACATGGTTGCCACACTCTCCTAAATGTAGGTCCTCTAAGACAGCTTGGGCCTCTTTTGGTAGAAGGCATCGGAGAAGAGGCATATTATGGCCTCTTCAAAACAAGATGTCATTCAACGATGTGTGGTTGGTAGCTTGATACGTAAGTTTCTTAGCCTCTTTTTTATTAATCAGTAGAACCTCATTCCTAAAGTATTTCTTTATAAGGTCTATCCAACAAAGTGGTGGAGGTCTGTTTCATCAACCAAAACTCCCCGGTGATGCTTATTAATGATGCAATGAGGTAGGTATTCCATAAAAACCCCTTCTTCTTTTGGCTTGTGGTTCGGAAGACTCACTGCCAAGAATTTGAAGATTCTGTTAGTTTAGCATTTTTTATCGAGGTATTTTGTGAATATTCTAACTAGAAAAGTTGGCCATCAATGACTGGATAAGCTCTATGTACTTGATCATGGCACCCCCTTTTATCTCATACTCTCCATTGACTTATTGTGCAACAAATTTGGAGTCTGAATAAATAATTATATTGTCAACCCCAACCTCCATGCCATCTTTAGTCTTGTTATGTGCGCCTTATATTCTACTTCATTATTGCTTGCATCAAAGTTGAATTTGACAGCAAAACATATCTTGACATTGTAAGGACCTTGTAAAATCAGTCCTGCCCCAAAGCCTTCTTGCCTTGATGATCCGTCAATGTGTGCGTTCATTCCGGTTTACCTTCTCTAAGGGGTTCCTTTAGGGCTTGTATATTCCACTATGAAATCTGCCAAAATTTAGGTTTTTATGACATCACGTGCCTTAAAGCATATATCATATGTACTCAATTCGATTATGTGCTTCATCATGCGACTTGATGCATCTAATTTGTGGAGGATGGTATGGAGAGGTTGGTCGGTAAAGACTATCACTTGATGTGCTTCAAAATAAGGCTTGAACCTCCTTGCTAATAGGAAAACTGCTAAGGCGAATTTCTCAACCCTAAAGTATTTCTCTTCTGGTTTTTAGAAGGCATGGCTGATATGGTAGATCGATCTATGCTCACATCCATTTGCCTGAACGAAGACAGAGGAAATAGCTTTGCTGCTCATTGCCAAGTACAAGAACAGTTCTCCTCTTAGTATGAGTTTAGCCAAGATGAGGGGAGTTACAATCCATAAAAGTCTTGTTGCAATCTTCGATCCACTTGAAGATAGTCGAGTTCTTAAGGATCTCGAAGAACTCGATGCATTAGTTAATGCTTCAAGATATGAATCAGTTCAAGAACAACCTTGATCTTATCAAGGTTTTGCCTCATTTTCCCACTTTATAACCATGTGCAGAAGGAATTTTCCAAAAGAAGCCTTGAATATGCATTTTTAGGGTTTCAATTTCATTTGGTATCTTATCAGCATATCAAAGGTCTCACGAAGATCCTTAAGGTGGTCTTTTAAGCGTATGCTTTTGACAATCATGGCGTCCACATAGACCTTTATGTTCCGTCTGATTTGTTCTTTGAATACTGTCGTGACCAGCTTTTGGTAAGTGGCTCTAGCATTTTTTAAGTTGAAGGGCATAACCTTGTAGCAATATATGCCAAAGTTAGAAAGAAATGATGTACGCACCTGACCTTTTGGTTCCATCATTATCTAGTTATATCAAAAAAAAAAAAAGATCCATGAAGCTTAATAGTGTGTGCCCGGATGTAACATCCACCAATTGGTATATTCTTGGTAATGGGAAACAATCTTTGGGCATGCTTTATTAAAATTAGTGTAGTTGACACTCATTCTCCAATTACCATTAACTTTTTTCACCATGATGACATTTGGCGAGCCATGTAGGATACTTTTCCTCTCAGAATGAATCCAACTTTCAAAAGTTCAGGACTTCCTCTTCTATGGTAGCCTATTGAACAACGGCAAAGTGGCATTGCTTCTACTGTATCGGCTTTATCTTTAGGTTGATACTGAGCTTATGAGTGATAACTACTGGATATATCCTAAGCATATCAGTAGGTGTCCAAGCGAATACATTACAATGATACTGAAGAAAACCAATTAGTTCTCCCTTAATGTCAACCAGTAGTGCGGAACCAATTCTTGTAACCATTAAGGGATCATGGCCAAGCAGAATGTTTTTAGTTGCTTCTATTGGTTCCTCCTCCCCTTCTTCTTTGTTTGTTTTCCCGTTGGTGGGTTGGTTTGGGAGCAAATCTATTTGACATACCTCATCCCTTGCTAGAGCTTGGTGTAGGGAATTTCGCCTTTAGATGAGTTAGTGAATGGACCATTCAGAATAAAAAGAGTGTCGGTCAGCCTATGATCATGTTGTAAGGCGACCAATAGTCTACCACTAAGAACTCAACCTCATTCTGGGTCTTACATTTGCCATCAACCAACCTCATTGGTAGGGTAACAATTCCTCTAAATTTGATCAACTAGTTGTTGAATCCAAAGATCTGGTGTTTGTACAGTTAAGCCTCTTATGGATGCTATCATCTTGGAGCTTGTCTAAGGCATGGTTGAAAATGATGTCCACACTACTCCCCGTATCAACTAAGACTTTCATCATGTTGAAACCTACTATCCTCACTTTTATGACAAGGGTATCTTGGTAGGGGATTTTAATGTCGTCCAAGTTAACTTCAGTAAACTCGAGAGTTATATCTAATTTTTCTCTCTTTACCATGACCATCACTTCTTTTCCTTTATCGTTTCTGGAGTATCGAAAGAGATCCATTCGGTGTGGTCCAACAATGGTATTGACAATTCTACAAGTCGTGTCATCGATGGGTTGGTCCATGTGATCATTGGAGTATTGTTGATGGTCATTCCTTCTTTATTGGTTAAGTCTTTTGATGGTGTTACTTGGATCAACCAAATATGTTGTAGGAATCCTTTCCTGAGGCTTCTTGTAGGGCCATCTTGAGTTGATAACAATCATTAGTGTTGCACCCACATCTTGATGGTAATCATAATACTGTTCGTGTCCCTTTTACTTAGGTCACCACGTATCTTTGCTGGTTCGGGTAGGATGCTAGAGTTCTTAATTTCTAGGAAGATGTCTTCTGATGGTTTGCTCAGGGGAGAAAGCTAGATTCAAAATTCCTCTATTTTCCCTACAGTTTCTTGGCTAGGGATCCCTATCCTTCTTTTTCTCTAAGAGGGCCTAATCAATCATTAGCTAACCCTTCAGCTTTCTGATTGTGTAGGTATTCCTTTTAGGATTTTTGCATTTTGTTTCAAGCAGCTATAAAATCCTTACATCGTATGTACTTGCCAACCCATTCCAGGAATTTTTCTAGAATTTTAGGTTTGTTTTTGGCGAGAGAGTGGAAAAGGGTCTCATTTTTTCAAGCTTCTGTGGATGGTTTCTTGTACTACAAGATTAAGGTTAAGGTCGTCCACTTCCATGATTGCTCGGTTGAATAGGGTGATATAGTCTCTTAAGAACACATTCTTTTTTCGTTTTACTAGGAAGAAGGAGGATGTTTCCTTTGTCAAGGCTCTGCTTACGGTAAAATGATTCCTAAACACGATGGAAAGCCCTTTAAAAGATGTGATGGAACCGTCAGCCATTCGGTGAAACCAACTATTTGTTGCTTTTTCTAATGCCCTAGGAAACACTTTACATAAGATGGAATCATTAAACCTGAATACTAGCATCTAATCCTTGTACCCTCTAAGGTGCTCATATAGGTTAGTTGTCCATCATAAAGTTTGAACTTGAGTGGCTCATCAATGATCATTTAAGCTAGGGGTTTCTTGATGGCCACTCAGGTCGTTTTGGGAGTAAAGGCATTCTTTTTGCTTTCCTTGATCTATGACATTTTTCTAGTCTCTTTCTCCAACTCCTCAAGGGTCATGTCTTCGAATTGTTTTTCATGGCACATAGGCAGCTCCACCAACAAAGGATTTTCGACTTGTGTTTTTTATGTTGCAGGTGCAATTGAAAGGTTCTTAGGGCCATGGAAAACTTGCAAATGTGATCAAGTCACATTAGCAAGGGTGTTGGTTGCTTACAAGTATGGTTAGTGTCCACTTAGAGCGATGGAGTTTCATCACTGCGTTACTATAGCTAGGAATCTCGTGTCCTCAACTCCAACTACTTGAGGCACTTTTTGACATTTGTATTGCATTTGATAATCTCCATATTTGTTATACCACTTAGTAGAGCATGTCTTCTAGGTAGTTGAAGTGATCGTGTTGCTAGGAGGCTGTCGGAGGCTAGCTGAATGCTAGATCCCACCTGAGAGTGGCTATGCCTCATGGAACTAGGTGACCCTGAAGTGTAGTTTAAGTCACCTTCAAGGCTACTGCCCTGAGATTATCTTTTGTTTTTGGCGCAAGGTAGCATGTCAAGGTTAAGTGTTTCACCTTTTTGTGAAATTTATTATAGGATTTTTCTTTTTTTTTTTATGTTTACAAAAAGAATAATGGAATTCTTCCACCAAGGGTCAAATCTTCCCATAGACGACACCAAATGTCACTTGCTCAAATCCAGTTAAGGTTGTATTATTTGATAATGGGCTTAAACCATAGTATAAGAGAATCTACAAAACACAAAATTCATTAGTAGTATATCGGGTATGGGCCTGATGCGAATACTTCGTGCTTAAGTTAGTGTTTGCATAGAAAGCTCATAGAATAAATTAGAGTAGATGGTAGTATGCGACATTACCTTAATTGAGGATGGTCTGATCATATTTATAGGGGACTAACCTACTAATTACTTTAGTTGTAGGTGAGTGGATAGTTGGCTTGCCAATTGTGTTCGCCATGGGCGAGCGAGCAAGTGGCTGGTTGGCTTGGAGGTTATATTGGTAGTAGGTGATCATGTGATGTCATGATATCATGTTATGCAGATTGGTCCCGATCGAGTTATGGTGTATCCAAACGGAAGTATTCCAAAGCCATTTGGGCATTGCGCTTGAGTCGATAAGGACGAAAGTTCACCAATAAGGCCTAAGGCCATGTCTTTTAGCCTAGCCCAGTAAGATGAAAGGCTCAACTCGGATAGGTCCAAGGTTAGGATTAAACCACCAATAACTGGATAGTTGTGTTCCTTCTTATTTTCATGGCTCCAAACCAATGTTATCCGGTTATTTTTCTACTAATTTAGATGGATATTTGTATTGGAAATGTATACTGTGTGTTCATGGTACTAATAGGGAGAAAGTTATGATATTCATAATGTTAGTTGCTGGATTAATATGAGGAAGCAGTCATAGTGGTTAACAGTTGATGGATTGTGCCATTTCTCTTTTTCATCACTTTGAAATGGAGAATAGTATAATAATGAATTCTCCTATTTCTATTGTTTTTGTTCCATTTGTTTTTTATAATTATTGTATTGGTGTTGTGCTTAACGGTTACCATTTATATGGTATACTTGTATGTGGTGCTAGGAATGACGCAATGCATAATTATGGATGCTATGTTAGCATTCTGCTTTCGATCATTCTTGTAAACTCCCAAGGTTTTACGATCGGTTAAGCTCAAACCCTAATTAGAAGGTCAACTATAAACCTTAAAGTCAACAAAACCCTAGTTAGACGTAACAGTTTAAGTCCGACAATCCGCGTTCGTAACCCTAAGAGAGTAAGTATGAGATTAGTAGGTGGAATAGCTCGTAATAACATAAGATGGCTTAAAAATATCATATTAGTCAAACTGCAATTCGTTTTAAACCCGATTGGATATAGTTTTCGAAAAACATATCTCGGGGCTCAGAATAGTAAAAATATTCCGAATATACCGTTAGACTCGTAAAAATATAATGTTTTCAAAAATATCAGTTTTATAATTTTTCGATAACTAAAAATATTAGATATCACACTTTTACGTGTATTTTCTTACTACCGGTATTTTATTAGTCATATCTGCTTTACATTACACTATTCTACACTATTCATCTATCTCTACTTTTTCTATCATCTACTCTTACACACTACATATCTATTTGTCTTACTTTTTACCTTTCCCATATATTTTATATCACGTCTATCTTATTATTATTACACTTAATTAACAAAAATACAAAAAAAATAAAACTTCTCCTCTCTTTCTTTAGGTGGCTGGCACACATGACCACCACCCCCACCCACCCCCCCCCCCCCCCCCCCCCCTCACCCTTTCACTCATATTTTTTTCTTTTTTTTATTTATTTTAATCACACAATTTTCTATCCTCATTTTCCTATAAATACCCCCCTCCACTTTCACTTCATTCACACATCTACTACCCACAAATTTACTATCAAAAACTCTCTCAAAATTCTCCTCCCAAATACTCTTCCCATACTCTCCCAAAACACTCCCAGTTTCTTCTTCTTCATACACAAAACCCATTTATACATACTACTCCCATCTTCTCTTTAGGTAAAAATTATTTCATATTTTTACTATCATGTCATGTAACTTAACATGACCATAAAGTGTGTTTCCTAAACTATATGTCATGAAAGCAACTCTATGTTCATGTTTTGTTTTTGTTCTTGTTCTTGTTCATGAATCCATTTTCTATTGTTGTTATTTTGTTCATTATTATTGTTGTTATTGCTTCAACATTTATATATAACTAAATATATTTATGTATATATATATATATATATATATTCTTTAGAGCATATAAGCTCACTTGTATTGTAATTTATTTACTTTCATGTTTTAAGACTAATCTTTCTAGTCTTAGACTTATTCTCATCAGTCAAAACAACTTTTTCTTTCCTTTCTTTTCTTTTATATCGGGACGGAATTTATTCTTTCCCAGGAGCCATGATGAAGCTAGGACTCCTAATACTTGAACTTTTATTATGTGCTTATTATTTTAATTTCTATATTTCCTTTTCATGTAAATATCATCATACTCATGCTCATGTTCATGATTGTTGTCTAAAACACAAAAATAGAAACTAAAATTTTTCTAAAATAAATTCATGTTATGAGATTTTCCATGAAGCTTAGGATTTTGTTCAACAAACTTACTTTCCTAAAAATCAAACAGAACTTACCATAATTTAGTAAAACTATTCTATTTTGAAAAAGTCTTTTCAAAAACCATAAGAAGGCTTGTTTTTGCTAAATTTATTTTAAGGTTGATAATTCTTTGTTATACAAAGTTTTCCTAAAAATTAAATTTAAAAAACTCCCTAACAAAGAAATAACCAAGCTTTGCGTCAAGTTAGATCAAAACAATTATCAAAATAATACTTGAGAATCATAGTGCAAACCACACTAGTGAAAGATTTTTCTAAAGAAAAATTAAAAGGTTTATTTTTATGAAAACCACCCAAGAAACTACTAAATAGAACATAAAGATACTCATTTAAAATAAACTAAAAAGTTATGGCTTTATCTCAAGGATTTACAAAAAGAAAAATTTTTTAACTATTGATTTTTCACACTTTCAAAAAGAGACATTGTTTTTTTATAAAGTCATAGTTTGAACAACAAAACTTGAATCATACATGAGATATGAGTTTGTATATGTATAAAAAGGGTTTTTCAATTCTATATGATATATAAGTAATTATCAAGGATTTTTGAATGAGTTGAGGTTTAAAAACGATTGTTTGGGCTGGGAATTTTCGTGGTGATCTGGTCACCATGTTTTTCGACCTAAAAGACCTTGTTTGATAGAAATAACATTAGAAATGGATATATCTTTTCAAATAGGTAGAAAACGGTATATTATATGTGTAATTCCAAGTTAAAATGAGACTAAGTTATGGTATTTTAAGTTAGAATTGTCTTCCATACGAATTTTTGACTAACTTAAAGACATAGTTTTGTCAAATTTCAATAGAAACTATCAAGAAATACTCATTGTGGGTATTTTCTTGTTTAGGTGATTGTGAGGAGGATCTCTCGTATCCCAAGGACTACTTTGATTGAAGATCGGTGAACCCCATGGCCAAGTGAGTTTTATTTCTCAACTTATCTTACTTGATTATGCTTATGGTCTAGAAGCAATAGATTTAAGAAAAAGATTGAATGGTATGCATGTAATATTGTTTGAATGAATGATAAGAATATCGAGACTAGAATTGATTATAATCAATGCTTGATTTAGTTTAGAACTTGATTTTTTTGAAATTCTATGGTCACCTTAAATTATTAATAATTATGCTATAAGCCTTTAATTAAACTAAAATCATGCATATCACTAGTGATTCACATTGCATGGGATCACTAACCTTGTGAGGAAAAGGGGTAGTGGGACGATCGTTGGATCTTAATTAAAGCTTTGAGACATTTGGTCAGAAGCACATTAACTAAACCTTTGGGACGTTTGATTAGAAGCATTTAAATTGTAGCCCCTAATCCCGAATGAAGGGCTTAAATCCATTCAATATATAATTATCGGAAAATCATATGTCTCGTATGCACATACGATCATTGCATTTTATTTGGTTGATTAAATAACTTGTTTGATTATTGCTATTCAAGTATACTTATCTGTGGAAATAATTCTCACTAAGCTAGAAGATTATACCCTTATAGCTATTCCCTACCTTTGGCTGAAGCCACGTGGGCCTTCTACCCAGGTACCTCCTTTTTGGTTAAGAAGTTTTTGGATGAAGTCCAACACTATTAGTGTAGATGTAGACTTATAGGGAAAACTTCTTGTATACGATATAGCTTTGTTAGTGTATTTTTGGCGAGGGAATGCCCCCCAAAATCCTTGTAAGACTTTACATTTATGAATTAATATAATGATTTCCATTTCTTAATTGTTACTATATCTCCTAAACTTCATATTTCAAAGTATGGTACACTAAAATTGTAAGAGCACGCCTTACATTTAATATATAAGCTTTTGGGAATGACTAAGGTTGTTATACTTAAGCTTTAATATTGAATATGGCAGATTGTTGCATTTAGAGTACCTTTTGGCGCATGACAATTCTAAGAAAATTTCATGTTTCTGAGATAAAGGTAATCAATGGAATAATTCATTATGTAAATTTGTGTGGGTGCAATTCTTGCTAAATGTTATGTATGATTGAAAGGGAGAGTTTATGTTTATGGAAGACTTGATTATGGGATCATGTAGTGAGCCATATTGTAGAGAAAGTTTGTCAAGCGTTGGATTTTGACACTACTCATTGCTTAATGCTACAATATTGGAGAAATTTCGCTTTGAGTTATGTACTGATAAATTCACATTGAAGCAGCTTATTGTTGACCACTTGGTATATGAATTCCTTTTCTTACTTGGTAAATGTATTGATGAAATCTGTTATGATTTTTTGTTGGAAATAAGGAGTGATCATGTAGTGACTAAAGTGGTTTTTAACATTGTGTGGGAAAGAACTAGATTCTATTATAATTTCATTCTATGAAGATTAGCTGGAATCAACTTGAGTGACAAAGACAAGTGCAAAGAGTTGAGCGATAAACACTTTAAACAAGAGATGTTTTTGTTGAATATTTGTCCTAATGTTCATGAGACTTAGATTAATCAAGTTCTTGATGAGTGGTATGAATTATTGCAGAAGTCTTTGATCATGGACATGAACCATGATATTGAATGGCTAAGAGTAGTTAGAGTTGATGCCGAAATGCTTTGGGAGTTATTATTTCGAAGATAATTTATGGATCAAGAATTGGAGGCTATTCATGGGCCAAGCATGGTTGGAAAGTTTTATTTAACAACTTTTGAGCTTTCCAGGTTTGTCTTTGATCAAGGTGTATGCACTTTCAAATATTTGAGGGCAAATCTTCATAAGCTTAGGGGATATGATAGGGATCATGGTTCTGTTGGATCGATAACTCAATCTAGAGCTAGAGGATTGATGAACTTAGCTCAATGGATTATTATTGATAAGCCGAATGAAGATGAAACAAAGTATTTATGGGGATTTATGATACACTTTGCTATTAGGCATAATCTAGTGTGCTTAAGCATGGAGGAAATGTAAGACTTGAAGAAAAACTCATCAATATTGAAGCTCGCACTCATGCCCGTGCGTAACATAGAAGTTGAAACTAAGCAAACAAATGAAGCTATAGAGGCTTGCACAGTCCAAAGCATGCCCATGCCTAAGCTGGTGCTTGAAGACACCCTCGCATGCAAGACTGTAAGCATGTTGTTTATGGAGAAAAGGAGAAAAGAAGTGATAGCAGAGGCCACCACCTTTAGCATGGTCATGCCTAAACTAGTGCCAACAATACATATCCATGATACTGCCAATTTGAAGACCCAATTGTTCAATTAACGAAGGACACTCCCGAACACACGACTATGGTATGTAGAGTAGCTTCATGTTTTATTTCCAAAGCTTATTTTTAAGTTTCCTATTTCATTTGTTTTTATTTTTATATTTTGTTATTAACCTTACTCGACTTGTGAGAGTATATAAGGGTCATTAAGGTTACAATAGCATTAATTAGCCATCTTTGACATCTTTTCATATTGATTGTGATCAATTGCCTTTGCTGACTTTCTTAGAATTATTCCAAAACTTTATTCAACAATATTGAGTTTATATCGAGATTAGTTTTTGTTGCTTATTTTGATTGAATGTTATATTGATTGAGTAAAACAATTAGCCCGATCCTTCTTTCGATGCCTCATATCCGATGAAATGACTTAAATTTAAATTCTATTTAATTTCCATGTGTTGTTTATTTATATTAGGTATTGAATTGAATGAGCATGATGTTTAGGATAGTTGTGTTGGTAATGGTCTAAAAGTATTATTTTGCATATGTAGTGAAATTAATATTTTGTTTTATATGTATTAAAGTGTGTGTAGTATAGTTATTAATTGTGTCTTTTATACATTAAGGTGTAATTTAAGTTTAAATTTATAAAATCAATTTTGGTTTTCCATAAGGTTAGTAGATAGAAGTTCTTATCAGTTAAACTAGTGATTAGGCTTAAATAAGCCTCAAATGAGACTCAAATTCACCCCAAATGCAAATTAAAGTTGCATATGCCTTAAAGGGTAAATTTGGGATATGTTTAAGCTTAATTATGCTTAATTGGACTACTTTTTGGGGCAGCCTCTCCTTTATACGAATTTTCCTTTTCTTTCTTTCTTTTCTCTTCCTCTTTCATTTCCATTTCCAAGTTCAAGTCAAGAACAATAGCAAACTTTGAAAATCAAAGTTCCTCCAAGGCAAGGCATATACATGTGAGTTGATTTAACTATGATTGTTGTTTTGTTTTCCTTTCTTGTAATGGTTATATGAACTCTTGTATAGAATGAGTTTAAATGTTATCTAAATTGTTTGTTCATGCTTTGAGATTAGTTAGGAATGTGTTTTGTGAGTGTGTGAGTTTGTTCATGCATTGTAGAAGTGATATGAAGTGTTGGGAGGATATGAAGATGGTTTGTGTAGGAAAGTTGAGAATGGATGGAAGTTGAATTGGAAGTGTTTAAATGTGTTGATTTCATGTGTTGAGTTGCTAAGTTTGAGTAGTGTAGATAGGAGTGAGTATATGAAGTTGAAAATGTAGTTGAGGAAGGTTTGAAAGTGTTATAGGATAGAATTTTCGAAGTGGAAAAACAGGGGATTTGTGTTCTGTCGTATAGGTCTGTTTTTAAACGTACGCCGGCATATGGGGTTTCTACGCCGCCGGCCTATAGGTGGTGTTGGAAGACCACAGAATCAAATTTCTTAAAGCAGTTTGAACGCCGCCGGCTTTTGCTGGAAAAGTCAGCCGGCGTTCATTCTTTCACATTGTACGCTGGCTACTGGGAATCAAAGCCGCCGGCGTATGTGTTGAGGCTACCAACGTATCTAGGTACGCGGCCGGTTTGCACCTCTCTGGACGTTTTGAAAATTTTGAATTTTGCATTCTACACCGGCTCAAAGCCGTCGGCGTAGAATGAAGGCAACCGGCGTACCCTTGAGCGCTGCCAGCGTTGGCAGTGTTGATTTCATAGTGTTGAACACCGGCTCAACGCCGCCGGCCTGCGCTTTAGAATTTTAAAAACTTTTTTCAAAATTTTCCGAAGTTTGATATTTGCTCAATTAAGTATTTATTAAGAGATCTAGGATATAATAGGATGTTTAAATGCTTTATTATGACTTTGTATTAAATTATTTGAATTTCTTTGATTAATTGTGATATATAGATATAATATGTGTATATATTTGTGAATGAGGAATCTATATTTATTTATTGATTATTTTGATATTCCTATTTCAGTTAAGGATTCTTCGGTTAGTTCTTCACCGAGAGATCATAGTAATATACTAACGGGTTCAGGTACGCAATAACTTGTTTGATGTTTGCTAGGAATAGGCATTCCTAATCTGATTAAATTGATTCGACTTAATATTTGAATGAATTGGATGTCTATTACGCTGTTTAATCTGGTCCGAGGAGCAGCAAACCTGTCATGATGCAATGACATGTTAGTTAGGCGCTTAACCAAGTCATGATGCAATGACTTTACCATGATGCAATGGTACGCTATGATGCAATAGCGATTCTTTTTGGTTAAGTGGGTAGCCGATAGGGGGAATAGTATCTGAGTAACGTTTGCTTAAACTTAGGGGAAATACCATGATTTAGTTCAAAGTTTATGGGAACTTGTGAACTAGGCTCATGTTATGGACTGAGTTTAAGTAGAGTCGGGCAACGGCTTTTAAACCCTAAATGAAGCTATTATCTTCATGAAATAGATATAGGAGATATAAGTATTCGGACTGCTTATATCAACCCCCTGAGCAGCTGCTGTTACTCAGGATCCCTGAATTCCCAAGCGTGACCGGGGTTTGAATACCCTCCTGTTGATTTGTGAAAGAAAATGTAATAAAGATAATCACTGTCTATGATGCATTACATTGACTTGATGATTGTTTTTGCATTGTTATTGTGTACTGGGCCTTTGGCTCACTTTTGCTGCTTTGCAGGTATTGGAGACGAATTTTATGATGATTTGGGCTATGGGTCCGATTTCGAGAGATTCTGGATGAGTGGGACGAATAGGACTCGAACACCCTGGACTTTTGGAAGAATTTTTGCTAAGGAAAAGTTATGTATAGAAGGCTTGTAGTTAAGCCTATTTTTGTAAAGACCTTAAGATCCTCTAGGATTCTTTTGTTTAAGAAACATGTAATTTTGTAGTGTCTTGTATTGACACTAAACAGTGTTTATAATGTAAATGTATGTATAGATTGCTTTTGTTAGCAATCTTGTTTTTTAAAAGTTCTTTATAAAGTTATAGTGGTTTTGATCAAACAATTTTCATAAACTGTTAGTTTTAGGACAACCTTACATATAATGTGAAAACGTTATATGTGGGGACTCGGTACTCTAAGTCTCGGGATTTAGAGGGTCGGGTCTTTACAGATGGTATCAGAGCTATGTTTATGAAATTGTTTGATTAAATAGTGGTGACTTGACCTTAGATGCGGTGAGTTTAGTTAGATATATAGGACTTGTTTATATTAAGTTTTATGTTTGAATGTCTAATTGGTTATTAATTGTTTTGATATTGATTTGACATTGTAAAATTATTATATGTCATACATATGTTGCATGTTTGTTTAAAAGATGGATAGGTCACGAAGAGTAACCCGACAATCTTCGGAAAGAGAAAGTATGCCACCTCCTTCTCAGTCTACTATTTCAGCTTCTGCATCAGCTAGTATTCCAGCTTCTACTTCGACTCCATCACCGGCTTCGGCTTCTACTGCACCAAATCCACAACCTCCTCAAATGCCAGCATATCCAGCTATGCCTCAGATGCCTACCGGAGATCCGAATAATGTGTTCACTATGTTTCGAGATATGTTTGCAATAGTTCAACAGTACAACAAATGATGTATCAACAACAACAACAATTTATGCAGCAATATCATCCACCAACTGTGAGAGAAGAACCACAAGTACCAATGGGAGACCGAATGATCAAGTCAAGTTGCATGATTTTGTCAGACTGGTACCTGATTTTGATGGAACTGCTTTGGATCCGACTAGAACGGAAGGTTGGATAGTGGAGCTTGAGAAAGCATTTGCGCTTGTGAAGTACCTGAGCATAGGAAAGTTGATTTGGCTATATATATGTTGAAGGGAGATGCATATAATTGGTGGAGATTGAATAGTGAGGATATGTAAGACCGATACCATGGAACAGATTTAAGGAAGCCTTTTTCTTGCAATACATTCCATCCACAGTGCGAGAACAAATGATATCGAGTTGGTTAAGTCTAAGGCAAGGAAATAAAACTGTTGAAGAATATCATGCAGAATATTGCAGATTGCTTAGATTTGCGGTACAAGTTACAATGATGAGAGTATGAAGGTTCAAAAGTTTCAAGATGGCTTGAACATGGAGATTAAGAGTGAGGTTAAGAAGTTTCAATTGTCAACACTGTCTGAAACAGTAATCAAGGCAAAGTTAGTGGAACAAATTAATAATGAAAATAAAGCTCAGAGGGATAGACGTGCTACATTTATGGGCAAGAGATCGGTGACATCATACACTCCTTATTCAAGGTTTGGTAATGTTAACAAAGGCAAGCGACCATATTGGGTAAGAAACCAAGTTCGGGACAAGTGGTGAAGACTTCTATGCCATCCATTCCATTTGATAGGCGATGCCCTATATGTTTTGGGCCTCATGAATCATTTCAATGTAAGTGGACTCCTGGAGCTTGCTTTGCATGTGGGAAAGTAGGTCATAAAGCTTCTGAGTCCTGATCCTAAATTGAAGCCCATCTTTTGCTCATTGTCAACAAAGAGGTCATCATGTGGCAAATTGTAAAGAAAAGCCTAGGAATGAAGGACCGAACTTTGGAAAGGGAATGACAGCTGCTAGAGTATTTGCTTTACAACAATGTGAGAAAGCTCCTTCGGTTGATACACTGGCAGGTATAATACAGATTGCAAATCATCCTGCATATACTTTAATTGACACTGGTGCTACTCATGCATGTATTGCTGAAAGCTTTGTGAATGATGAAATGAGAGTGATGAGTGTAAATACTCCTTTTGGTGTGCAATCCAAAGAGCCATGTGTATGTAGGAATGTTGATGTTGTGATTTCTGATGAAAGCATGCCAATAGATATGTTAGTTCTGCCTTTAATCGATTTTGATGTTATTCTTGGAATGAATTGGTTAAATCTTTACAAAGCTACGATAGATTGTAATAAAGCGGAAGTAAGTTTTGAGTTGGAAGGTAGAAGACTGCTTCATGTGTTGGAAAGAAGGAGACCGAAGGAGTATGTATTCTATGGAATTGTGGGAGAAGGATATGAGAACTACAATGGGTAGTGAAGAACTCCGAGTTGATATGGTGCCAGTAGTAAGGGAATTTATTGATGTTTTTCCTGATGAATTACCCGGTTTGCCACCGGATAGGGAGATTGATTTTGGGATTGATTTGATACCAGGGACTACACCTATTTCTAAAGCTCCATACCGTATGGCTCCGGCCGAGTTGAAAGAATTGAAAAGCAGTTGGAGGAATTACAACACTTAGGGTTTATTCGTCCAAGTATTTCTCCTTGGGGTGCTCCGGTATTATTTGTTAAGAAGAAAGATGGAAGTCTAAGAATGTGTATAGACTATAGAGAATTAAATCAAGTGACAATCAAGAACAAGTATCCACTTCCTCGAATTGATGATTTATTTGATCAACTGAGAGATGCTGCATTATTTTCCAAGATAGATTTGAGATCCGGATACCATCAACTCAAGATTAAGCAACAAGATATATCCAAGACTGCTTTCAGAACAAGATATGGACATTTTGAGTTTATGGTTATGCCTTTCGGTTTAACAAATGCCCCTGCAGCTTTTATGGATTTGATGAATAGGGTATTTAAGGATTATCTGGATCAGTTTGTAATAGTCTTCATTGATGATATATTGGTGTATTCAAAGAATGTGGAAGAACATGAGAAACATTTGAGACTTGTTTTACAAAGATTGAGAGAGAGGAAGCTTTATGCTAAATTTAGCAAGTGCAAGTTTTGGTTGAGAGAAGTTGCATTCTTGGGACATATCATTACAAAAGAAGGAATATCTGTTGATCCGGAAAAGATTAGAGCGGTATTGGACTGGCCACCACCGACAAGTGTCACTGAAGTACGAAGTTTTCTGGGTTTGGCAAGCTATTATAGAAGATTTGTACAAGGTTTTTCCAAAATTGCTTCACCATTAACTAAGTTGACAGAAAATATGTGAAGTTTGATTGGGATGAAGATTGTAATCAAGTTTTCTTGAGCTGAAAGAACGATTGGTTTCTGCACCGATTTTGGCATTACCAGTTAGCGGAGAAGAGTTCGTGATTTATAGTGATGCTTCACTTCAAGGACTCGGATGTGTTTTGATGCAAGATAATCGAGTCATAGCTTATGCCTCAAGACAATTGAAACCCCATGAGAGGAATTACCCAATTCATGATCTCGAGCTAGCCGCGTGGTATTAGCATTGAAGCTTTGGAGACAATTTATTTGGTGAAAAGTGTAAGATATTCACGGATCACAAGAGTTTGAAATACATTTTCACTCAAAAGGAATTGAACATGCGACAACGAAGGTGGTTGGAGTTAATCAAAGATTACAATGTTGAAATTTTGTATCACCCGGGAAAAGCCAATGTGGTAGCAGATGCGCTCAGTAGAAAGAAACCAAGAATGTGGAATCTCTGGTTACTACTCAACGGGAATTACAAGAAGATCTTCAAAGGATGAATATTGAGATAGCTATGGAAAATGTTGACATTATGCTAGCGAGTTTATCATTGCAACCGACGATTCTGGATCAAATCAAGCAAGGACAACTTGAAGAACCTGGAAGCCAGAAATTGAAAAGTGAGATAGGTAAAAAGAGGAGAAAAGAGATGAGGATTGATGATAAAGGTATTATCAGGTTTAAGGATAGAATTTATGTACCCGAGATCTATGACTTGAGACACCAAATTATGAAGGAAGCGCATTCCTCCTCATATTCAATCATCCTGGAAACACAAAGATGTATCGAGACTTGAAGCGACATTTTTGGTGGGAAGGAATGAAGAAGGACATTGCAAGATTTGTTTCTAAGTGTTTGGTATGTCAACAAGTGAAGATCGAGCATCAAACCTGGAGGAGAATTGCAACCATTGAGAATTCCGGAATGGAAGTGGGATGAGATAACTATGGATTTTGTGACGGCTTTACCAAAGACAGTAGCCAAGAATGAAATGATTTGGATCATCGTGGATCGACTCACGAAATCATCACATTTCATTCCACTGAGAGTCGGGTATTCACTTGAAAATTGGCTCAGATTTACATTCGAGAGATAGTGAGATTACATGGTATACCAATGACCATCACTTCAGATAGAGATACTAGATTTGTCAGTCGATTCTGGAAAAGTCTTCATGAGGATATGCTTAGAGCTTGTGCATTAGATTTTGGAAGGAATTGGGATGAACACTTACCTCTGGTTGAATTTGCTTACAATAACAGCAATCAGGTATCGATACAGATGGCTCCGTATGAAGCATTATATGGGAGAAAGTGTAGATCTCCTGGGATGAAGTGGGCGAGAGAGTGTTGATTGGTCCTGATTTGATACAATAAGCAGTTGATAAGATTCAAATGATCAAATAGAGATTAAAAGCTGCTCAAGACCGATATAAAAGTTATGCCGATTTGAGAAGAAGACCTTTGGAGTTTGAACTTGGAGATCATGTGTTCCTCAAGATATCCCCGACGAAAGGAGTTTTTAGATTTGGTGTGAGGAGCAAATTGAATCCAAGATACATTGGGCCATATGAAATTTTGGAACGAATCGGGCCATTAGCTTATAGATTGGCCCTACCACTAAATTTGTCAGGTGTTCATAACGTTTTTCACGTGTCTCAGCTTAGAAAATGCATATCTGATTCCGATGCAATATTGGACACAAATCAACCAAAAATACTACCAGATTTGACTACTGAGGAGAAACCGATTAGAATTTTGGGAAAAATGGACAAAGAATTGAGGAATAAAGTCATACCGATGGTAAAAGTCCAATGGAGTAACCAATCTGAAAGAGAAGCAGTTTGGGAAGTGGAGAGCATAATGAGACAGAAATATCCTGAACTTTTTGAGTAAAAAGGTGAGTTAAGTTTCGAGGACGAAACTTCTTGAAGAAGGAAGAATGAAATGACCTAAATTTAGATTCTATTTAATTTCCATGTGTTGTTTATTTATATTAGGTATTGAATTGAATGAGCATGATGTTTAGGATAGTTGTGTTGGTAATAGTCTAAATGTATTTTTTTGCATATGTAGTGAAATTAATATTTTGTTTTATATGTATTAAAGTGTGTGTAGTATAGTTATTAATTGTGTCTTTTATACATTAAGGTGTAATTTAAGTTTAAATTTATAAAATCAATTTTGGTTTTCCATAAGGTTAGTAGATAGAAGTTCTTATTAGTTAAACTAGTGATTAGGCTTAAATAAGCCTCAAATGAGACTCAAATTCACCCCAAATGCAAATTAAAGCTGCATATGCCTTAAAGGGTAAATTTGGGATATGTTTAAGGCTTAATTATGCTTAATTGGACTACTTTTTGGGGCAGCCTCTCCTTTATACGAATTTTCCTTTTCTTTCTTTCTTTTCTCTTCCTCTTTCATTTCCATTTCCAAGTTCAAGTCAAGAACAATAGCAAACTTTGAAAATCAAAGTTCCCTCCAAGGCAAGGCATATACATGTGAGTTGATGTAACTATGATTGTTGTTTTGTTTTCCTTTCTTGTAATGGTTATATGAACTTTTGTATAGAATGAGTTTAAATGTTATCTAAATTGTTTGTTCATGCTTTGAGATTAGTTAGGAATGTGTTTTGTGAGTGTGTGAGTTTGTCCATGCATTGTAGAAGTGATATGAACTGTTGGGAGGATATGAAGATGGTTTGTGTAGAAAGTTGAGAATGGATGGAAGTGGAATTGGAAGTATTTAAATGTGTTGATTTCATGTGTTGAGTTGCTAAGTTTGAGTAGTGTAGATAGGAGTGAGTATATGAAGTTGAAAATGTAGTTGAGGAAGGTTTGAAAGTGTTATAGGATAGAATTTTCGAAGTGGAAAAACAGGGGATTTGTGTTCTGTTGTATAGGCCTGTTTTTAAACGTACGTCGGCATCTGGGGTTTCTACGCCGCCGGCCTATAGGCGGTGTTGGAAGACCACAGAATCAAATTTCTTAAAGTCATTTGAACGCCGCCGGCTTTCGCTGGAAAAGTTAGTCGGCGTTCATTCTTTCACATTGTATGCTGGCTACTGGAATCAAAGCTGCCGGCATATGTGTTGAGACTGCCAACGTATCTAGGTATGCGGCCGGTTTGCACCTCTCTGGACGTTTTGAAAAATTTTGGATTTTGCATTCTACATCGGCTCAAAGCCACCGGCGTAGAATGAAGGCAGCCGGCGTACCCTTGAGCACTGTCAGCGTTGGCAGTGTTGCTTTTCATAGTGTTGAACACCGGCTCAAAGCCGCAGGCTTTGAGTGCCGGCGTATCCCCTGCGCTTTAGAATTTTAAAAACTTTTTTTTCAAAATTTTTCCGAAGTTTGATATTTGCTTAATTAAGTATTTATTAAGCGATCTAGGATATAATAGGATATTTAAATGCTTTATTATGACTTTGTATTAAATTATTTAAATTTCTTTGATTAATTGCGATATATAGATATAATATGTGTACATATTTGTGAATGAGGAATCTATATTTATTTATTGATTATTTTGATATTCCTATTTCAGTTAAGGATTCTTCGGTTAGTTCTTTACTGAGAGATCATAATAATATACTAACGGGTTCAGGTACGCAATAACTTGTTTGATGTTTGCTAGGAATAGGCATTCCTAATCTGATTTAAATTGATTCGGCTTAATATTTGAATGAATTGGATGTCTATTACGCTGTTTAATTTGGTCCGAGGAGCAGCAAACCTGTCATGATGCAATGACATGTTAGTTAGGCGCTTAACCAAGTCATGATGCAATGACTTTACCATGATGCAATGGTACGCTATGATGTAATAGCGATTCTTTTTGGTTAAGTGGGTAGCCGATAGGGGGAATAGTATCTGAGTAACGTTTGCTTAAACTTAGGGGGAAATACCATGATTTAGTTCAAGGTTTATGGGAACTTGTGAACTAGGTTCATGTTATGGACTGAGTTTAAGTAGAGTCGGGCAACGGCTTTTAAACCCTAAATAAGCTATTATCTTCATGAAATAGATATAGGAGATATAAGTATTCGGACTGCTTATATCAACCCCCTGAGCAGCTGCTGTTACTCAGGATCCCTAAATTCCCAAAGCGTGATCCGGGGTTTGAATACCCTCCTATTGATTTGTGAAAGAAAATGTAATAAAGATAATCACCGGTCTGATAATGCATTACATTGACTTGATGAATTGTTTTTGCATTTGTTATTGTGTACTGGGCCTTTGGCTCACTTTTGCTGCTTTGCAGGTATTGGAAACGAATTTTATGTTGATTTGGGCTATGGGTCTGATTTCGAGAGATTCATAGATGAGTGGGACGAATAGGACTCGAACACCCTGGACTTTTGGAAGAATTTTTGCTAAGGGAAAAGTTATGTATATAAGGCTTGATAGATAAGCCTATTTTTGTAAAGACCTTAAGATCCTCTAGGATTCTTTTTGATTTAAGAAAGCATGTAATTTTTGTAGTGTCTTGTAATGACACTAAACCGTGTTTATACAATGTAAATGTATGTATAGATTGCTTTTGTTAGCAATCTCGTTTTATTAAAAGTTCTTTATAAAGTTATAATGGTTTTGATCAAACAATTTTCATAAATTGTTAGTTTTAGGACAACCTTACATATAATGTGAAAACGTTATATGTGGTTGGGGACTCGGTACTCTAAATCTCAAGATTTAGAGGGTCGGGTCTTTACATCCGAGAAGATGGATTGTTTATATCCTTTATTTTAATGCGTTTGATTGTTAAAAATACATAAAAATCATGAAATATTAAAATCCCATAATTATATACTTCGTATATCACTTAGCCTTGGAAGGAAAATAGAAAGCTTACCCTTAACTATCAGGTACACAGTATACATGTTGTTTACTAGGGTAGAATTTAACAGCTAGACTGACATTTAAACCCTACTTAATTGTTTGTTGTATGGCTAATTGCCGTACGAAGTGGCACCCTTGGACTAGGTTGCAAGCCAATCGCAACTTTTGGAGGATGCAATAATTTAGGCGCTTAGGCCCTGCATGTTTAGGCTCGACGGGTAGTCATTAATGAAATTTCCAAAATCAAGCGGTTAGCTAGGAGCAGGTACAAAGTCGTGATTAGTTATGCAGCGTTATGAGACCCTGCATAAAACACTAGAATGGATCGTTCCCATTGGTGGCAATCTGTAAGGGGATGACCAAGATGAAACTATTTCTTTCTTGCCTTTTTTGGTGAATTCTAGGGACTTATCAAACCCCACCTCTTCGGTGCATGATTCACTAAGAAAATCTTATCCCTTTTGTTTAGCAAGAGTCATGAGCACCCTTGTACATGCTAGTATTTCCAAAACATTGGTAATACTTGGTTGTGAGCTTAAATCTTAAATAGCTTAATTTATATTTGTTGCACTAGTATAGGCATGCATGACGTGCATGTGTGTGCTTGTTATTATGTACTGGACTTTGCTCTCACTTTTTATTATTTCAAGCATCGAGAGTAACACTTTGTAGATCTTCACTATGATTCTCTTGGGTATGGTATAATGACGTAGAGGACTAAACAATTGATCTTTCATGAATTCCTAGAGACTTGAGAGAGAGTGACTTAATATTAGACTAAGGATGAATGTAATGACTTTATTTATGATCTCTTTTAGGCCATGTGCTAAACATATATACTTCGATTGAGCCTAGCTACTCTTTTTTAGTTTACCTTTCCTAGAACATTTTAGCTTTATAATCTTGCATGCTTTTTTTCTTTTTTCCAAGGGCTACTCACAAGATTTATACAATTAATTATGAATTGTTGATAATCTGACTAATGATGCTTTGCTAAATTATTATGGACCCTAATCTCGATTTCACAATTAAAACTTGATTAGAAACTCATCTACACAACAAAAGCCTTGCACATGTCGCTTAAAGGTGATTAGGCCCTTAAGTGCTATAAGGTGAGTTATTTCAATAGATGTGTCAGTACCTAAATTTTATACAAAAATTAGAAAATAAAAGGTCAATTTAATAACTTATAACTATTTTTATTACCTTATTAACATCATTTACTATATTTGTTGATTTTAAAAAAGATAACATATTATTAAATTTTTACTTCTTATAACACCATTATCGCTAATAGTTTGCTTCTTCTATGTTAAGAAACAAAACAAAGCATTAATGAGATAGTTAACATACCCATAAAAATTTTAATTAGATATTAAATTAACTAATTCAAAGTTCAAATACCAAATTGAATTATTGTTCAAAATTCAAATACCAAATTTGAGATTTTTCCATATAATAATAATAGGAAAAAAAAAATTAAAAGAATATTGTGGACATTTACAATCGTAATTGTAGGAAACATGAGCATAGCAGTTAAAATAACCTTTTTATTTTTTTATTTTTTCCTAACAGCTGTTGAACATGACTCGATGTGGCTGGAGATAGTAACTGCCTCCTATAAAACATGAAGATAATAAATTAAAAATGGAGAATCGTCACTGCATTTTGACTGCCAATGAAACCCCCTTTGAACATTCCACAATAGCATTTCTTACAAAAGAATTGAACCAAGTAAAAAAAGAATGTAATCACAAGAAACAAGAAGAGGAAAAATAATAAAAAATGTGGGGCAGCACTGTACCGTCCTAATATCCCTCTTCTGTACATGATGGTTTTCTACTACTCATATAGCACAAGCTCTCTTTTATTGGGTGGTTTAGGAATAATAGTGGATGGAGAACAAGCAAAGAAAGCGCACCAACTCTGGCCTGCACAACATCCCCATGGTGAGGGTTTTCGTGCAGCAGCGTGTGACCATGTATCAAATTCCCACCCATAACATTACTAAAAATGGCTTAAGCATTCCAGCATTTTTGTACTCACTCAACCTGCTCGCCGATCAAATCTAGACCAACCAACAGAAATGATATGCCCTGAAAGAGCAAGAAGTAGAAATGGATACCCTGCGCTGAGAGGAGGCTTCGGGCTGCTGCTGTGAGAAGGAGAAAAGCCAAAGACAGCTCTTTCATGTAAATCCGGTTGTGCTTCTTCTTTCGCGCCTTTTTTTCCTGCTGTAGAATCTCCTGCCTCATCTCGTCAAGATCAGGAACGGAGACCCCCTTTTGGTATTTTGGCCCTTTTTCAATTAATGCAGCAATATCACCCTCAGAAGATCGGCCAGATTTCTTTGTCACAACCCATTCATATGCACTGCCAAGCTGAAAGAGGCCCGAGATCATGGCAGTGAACTTGGTGACAGACATGGTGTTCTCGAATAGAAGGTAAGGGACAATAAAGGGAAATGATTTCGGTGCTGGAAGAATATTGAGGAATGACATGGTAGCTGGAATGTAGCAAACGACCCAAGCTGGCAACTGGGCCTCAGGGACAAACATTGTCATGGGAAGTATGATGCAAAAGAGGGTAAAAGAATAGAAAGGCAATATGAGTTTACGAAGCAGAAAGAATAGAAAGATTAAATTGAATTTCTTCAATATGCTAATCTGCATTGATCAAGACGAACAGAGAAATTACTCAGAAGCCAGAATCTAGGCAATGTAATATTGGGTTGATCATGATCGAGAAAGAAATTCACTACCTTTGATCGAATGATGGCTGGTAAACACAAGCGAAACAACTGCATGGGTCCAGAGTGCCATCTGTGCTGCTGTTTCCTGTATGCTTCATATGATTCAGGCAATTCACACTGGCACTGAACGTGAGAATAAAAACAACACAAGATACGTCACAAAATGGATGGGAAGCACAAATCAAAACAAGTTCCTACCTATATTCAAACGATGGAAAGTCACTAAGCCTGGCATTATAAAGGGAACTCTGAGTTCAAAAGGATGAATACCTTGACATCATTGAGGAAAATGAATTTCCAGCCATGTAAATGAGCTCGTACAGCAATGTCCATGTCCTCAACAGTAGTTCTCTCCAACCACCCACCCGAATCCTCCAATGCCTTTATCCTCCAAACTCCAGCAGTCCCATTGAACCCAAAAAAATTGATAAAGATACCATTTACTTGCTGCTCCACCTCAAAGTGAAAAGCAAGATTGATGTTCTGCAACCTCGTTAACAGGTTCTCATCATTGTTCACAAAGGACCACCTTGCCTGAACCAATCCCACATCTGGCCTGCCCTGCAGTTTTCAATTTTTAAACCCCGATTACATTACAACCATAAGCCACTCAAAAGCAACGTAGTGATGGGATCAATTCAGCAATCAAAACCAATTCATCTAAGATGAAGTTTCTCTATTCCCACAGCATGTAACCATCCTTGTCCTGCCCACTACATACTGCCACATTAGATAATTAATGTGGCTCCTTTCACATTGTTCTTAGCCATGGTAACAGTAACACAAAATGCAGGATGCAATTAAGGATATGGAAACATCATCCAAAAGATAGAATTTCTCACATCACAAGAAACAAATTGATTCCTCATGGTAAAACAGTCACTAATACTACTTGCACAAGAAAATTTGAGATGATACCATCATTTGCCTCACCTTGAAGTAAGGAACAGTTCTTTTCAAAAAGTCGGGTGAGGGTTGAAAGTCAGCATCAAAGATGGCAACAAATTCACAGTCCTTTATATAACTGCTATTCATAGCAGACTTGAGATTACCAGCCTTGTAACCATCTCTAATAACCCTATGCCTATACACAATATTGGCTCCTTCCCCCTGCCATTTGTGCACCTCCTCTTTAATCAGCAACTGAGTTGTGGGATCATCCGAATCATCAAGGACTTGAATTAACAACTTGGATTTTGGCCAGTCCAAACAGCATACAGCACCAATTGATTGCTGATAAACCTACAACCGCAAGCCATCAAAAATTAAACCAAATCATTCACCAATAGCAAATAAAGCTCAAATTTGAAGATGAATCAAGATAAATCAAATTTTCCTAATTTAGCCTCAAAACTGATAATGAAATATGAAGTTTGCTAGATGTAAGTAACTTTGTAATACAGCTTACAAACACAATATAGTAAGATAAGGTAAAAGAGTCGATAACACATCATCCCTGAATATTAAAAACCAATAACTAAAGTATTGCTCAAAATCTTTTAGAATACGTCATCAAGAAAAATCAGAACTAACTTAACTAAGACTCACCTCCTTCTCATTGCACATAGGAATTTGGACAACAACCATAGGAAAGAACCCATTTTCCCCGGTTTCAAGATCTATTTCCTCATCGACTATAGCCACCGGCTTGATCTTCTTGAAACGTATCCAGATACAACCAATACAGAGAAGAAGCCTGTCCAAACTCTGAACTAAGAATAACACAATACAGGCATTTGCCAGGAACTGAAGAGGAGGAGCCAAATACTCCACTCTGATCAAAACCCATCTCGAATACAACGAATCAAAAACACCCTTTACACCTAACTTCATAGTACTAGCTGAAACACCACTATTTATTAACAAGGAGTCCAACTGAAGATGTGGAGCACCGAAATGCCAACCTTTAAAGTAAGCAACAACCTCAAACACTAAGAGAACAACAGATAACAGAAGGAACACCTTGATGAACTTATACAACCTGGATCTCACAGTCAAATTCTCCTTCTCCCTAGCAGCAGTATCGGCATCGACATCATCGGTATCAGCATCAGTTCGACCGGATGCCACGCGGCGCTTGATTGCGGCGCCAAGGCCAACAAGGGCAGTGCCTATCGAGGTCAAACAACCAGCTGCTTTATGTGCTTTGAGCAAGAGGACCCAAGTGAGCTGTTTGGCATTCCTGTTCCTGGCCTTATTGTTGGTGGAGGAGGTGTTAGGGTTGCTGTCTGGTGGTGATAACAAGAAGTCATCTTCACTAGGACTTTGGAGTTCAACCATGGACCAATTTGGGTTCTGCATCTTGATAACAACAGGTGTACCTTTGTGTACTTCTTGAGACCACCAAGACTCAAAAGACTGGGCCATTATTTTTTATTTAATTTAATTATTCTTGAAAGATGACGCTAAATAACTAAAAACCAGAAACACCCGGTTGGAAATTCGGTTAAAATGTGGGTAAAGTTTGAAACTTGGAGATTTTGAGCATTCTATGAGGAAAATGTGGGATTTTTCTTATACCCAGATGAAGAAAAATGGGGGTTTTGAACTCATTCGTCAGGTAGTAAGATAGAGAGACGCGTGGTGGATGCAACCGAACAAGGCGTCTCTAAATCATGTAGACATTGGGAGATACATACATATACATGCGAAGTTAATGTTATATGTGATGAAAAACAGATAAAATCTTCTTGTTTTTAGAGAGAGAGAGAGAGAGAGAGAGAGAATTTATGTGTTTTGTGTTTGTGTGGATGACTTAGGAAGGTGACTTTCAAAATTGGTGCCAATTCAATTACAGCTTGCAAAAGGTTCAAAACGAACAAACCGATACACAAGAAAGAGAAAGTGATGGAGAGAGAGACATTGAGAGAGAGAGAGAGAGAGAGAGAGAGAGAAAAGCAAAAGGACACAGCGAGAAACTCAACAGTTCAACACGTCTTACTTTTGAATTTCCTTCCTATGTTTATTGTAGTGAAAAACAGAAAAAAAAAAATTTATAAAAACCTTTTCAATAACAATACCTATAAAAATTCCCCCCAATTTTTCCCCCCTTTATAAAAAGTCAAAATTTTGATGAATCCCTATAAGTTATTAAAAAAAATAAAATTGAAAAAAAAAAAAAAAAAAAAAACATGCACAGAGAAAGATTCTATGACCCAGTAATTAAGTTTCATCTTTAGGAAGGTAATAATGAGAGAGAAAAAGAAAAAGACAAATTTTGCTTTTTAATGTAAATAAACTATTGGATTTAGTAAAGAAATCCTGTGTTTTCTGCTTATATGATATTAGGGAGCATCCCATTGAACCAAAACCAAAACAATTTGTTACAGTTGCTTCCAGATATGGTTCTCCTAATCTCTTTGATTAATCAATTTATAACTTTGCATCTTTTCCCATTTGGTCCTATTCTAATTAATACAACAACACCCTCCACAACTTATATAATGTAAAAAAAAAAAAAAAAAAACCTAGATGATAGGCACCCTGATGACAAGATACGATGCCGAATGCACAAGATTGTAATAATAAATTAAACGGGATTAAGAAAATAATGTTGTTTCAAAACAAAACGAAAACAAACCGGGACAGGAACGGTGTAGAGCAATGCAGATAGTCAAACTTTGATTCTGCTTCTTCCATCCTTTTTTTTTTTTTTCTGGGTTGATTGAAACAGAGGGAAGATAAAAAAAAAATAGGTGGTGAAAAATGAAGTGGAAGAAGATTGTGTCCTGTTAAAACGGATTAAATAAATCATTATCCAAAACCATGGGCCTGTTATTTTGTTATGGGAGCCATCCGTCCAAGGGAACGCAAATTTGGATTTTGCTTCGTTTGTCTTTTCTTTTTTTTTTATTTTTATTATTCTCCTTTCCTTAATTTTTGCTATTTATTTGCTTGACTGCACTAAATTACTGATAGAAGGGTTCTTATCTTAACCATTGTTAGTGTAATGCCAACGTTGTACTGTTTTGTCAACTATTTAATTGTTTATAATTCATTTATAGCGTATCATTAAAATGATTAATACATTAAGTATTGTATTTATTTATTTTTTTGAATGACTAAGGTTGAATTTAAATTAAGTCAAACTAATATATACTAAGTTTAAATTCGAGTTTGATTGTAAAATTTTAAACTTACATCTATTTGAACCTGATCAAACATAAAAATTTAGACTTGACTTTGGTTTAAAGATGTACTTGGCAAACTTGAGTTTGAATAGATTAACTTGATTGAATTTGAATTATTCAATTAGGCACAAATTTTATAAAATAATTTTTCCCTAGCCAATTTCAAGCTCGATTCACTGTCAGGATTAGCTTAAAATGAATTGCTAAATTTTTATTTAATAAATTTCAAATCGCATAACCAATAATTTTTTTCCCTAACTTATCATAACCTAATTTTGAAAAATGAGATCTAGATAGTTAATTAAAATACCATAATGCTCTTCTAAGCAATTTAAAATAGATTTTACTGTGTTTTGAAAATAATATCTAATGCATCAAGTGCCTAAATATATATAATTAAATCGTAATATAAGTAAATTTTCAACTAACATGTTATATTCATGCATAGTATATACAATTGCATACGTATTTATATCACATGCGTATGGTATGACACTGTCTATGTAAAATTTTACAAATAGCATAATATTGTATAAATACAATGTTATAATCTATGCATAATTTTTATATAGTATATAATCGTATATGCTAAAAGACTATATTCTAATGTTATAACACGAAATATATACAATATTACAAGTATAATATCATAGTATATATGTAAATTGTATAGTTTTATAAATTGTAACATTATACATATCTATGCATAGCATTATATATACACACACATAATATATATCCTTACATAAATTTTATCATAAATAAGTCCAAAAAAAAAACACATATAAAATATAACACTATCTATATAAAATTTTACGAATATAATGACATAATAATAGGGCTGAAAACGAGCCGAGCTACTCGTAAGCTACTCAGGCTCGACTTGCTTCAGGCTTAGCTCGATGTGTCACGCCCGAGGGTATTCTAATAATAATAATCAAGAATCACTCGATTACTATTATTAGGTTACCTTATAGGAGTGACATGATTTCCAAAAATGATCTTTTAGTTGCTTGGATGGAATAAGCAAACATATATAAGATGTAAACTAGTAAACAACTTTTACAAACTATATATTACAGATCATATGCTTTATAAGTCCTTACAACTATAGCTGATGATTCTAATGCACTTTAAATGCATCACAAGTCTATTACAGATATAGATATTCTAACCATATACTGAACTTTAAACTTCTGGCTTCCAATCTCTTACCGGACCATGCTCCTGCTAGTAATGAGCCAGGGTCGCAAAGTGAACCTGAAAGGACTGTGGGAGTGTGAGCTAAAACACAAGCTCAGTGAATAACCAGAGCTTATTACATATAACATACAAGTTATTTAACAATCATATGAAATGCATCAATCACACAAATGAACATTACAAGCTTGGATAACCCGGAATCCAAACAGGATGAAGTATGCCTCCCATCGGGGTTGAAGGATCACAATCTATGGTCCACCTACCCAGGAGAGACTTAAGCTTTCAGGAAATAATAATATTTAATTTAATTATCTCTTTAAGCTTATCATGTTTCATTTTCATTTCCTGTTTTAGCTTTAGAAACTCCACTAAGTGTTAGTTATTCCATGTAATACCATAAGCGGCGTCCTTCGTTTACCATTTTAGTTCTTATGGTATTAACAGAACAAAGGTAATCTTGCAATTAACTAATAGCTCTCTGGCCTAGATAATTCAAGCATCACCAGATATCCGAGAAACTAACACGTAGTAGGCTACCACTTACTCAATGCTTTTTATGCATAGTATGTAATGCATGATTATTTTCCATTATGGTACCAGTAGTTTTTAATCAATCTGGGGGTGATCAAGCATTACAGACACTCAATCAGATATTGTATACATTATCATGCATTTGTGTTATCACTTATTTTAGAGTGACATGGCAATCAATGGAATACAATACCTAACTTTCATATTTCAAACAATTCACCAATTTTCATTATCTTTTTATTTAAGATTCACTACTAGTACAAGCACAACCAATGTAATAAGACTGAGTTACTCACCTGCCCATCCTATTTAATCGTAGTAATCTTCAGGTAGGTCCTCCCAATACCCGAGTCACCTATTAAGATAAATAATATAATCATTAAAATTTCCAGACTATACAACCTAGTTCCTATGAATATTTAAGTGTTCTAATGGTTTGTTGGGTTTTCTGTTTTATTCTTAACTAGTTCTTTCGAAATAACCCTAAGTTCTAATTCATTGTACTCACAGTTTTATTTTATTAATTCTGGTTGGATACTTGAATCTATTGATTGGGTATTTGGAAAGTTTAACAACTTAGTTAATTCGTTTTTATTGTTCAAAACTATTAGTTTTCCTTTTAAATTACTTAATAAATTTTTCTTATAGAGTATAGGTATTCCTATACTCGTAATTTTAGATTATCTAAATTTCCATTATATCTATTTTTTTTTAAATATGTATTTAGTATTTACTAAACTCCATATTATATATAGATATGTACATATATATTTTTCTATAAATTAGTTAAATATTATTTTTATGAAAATATACTTACTAATAAAAGGATTTATAAATTTTATTATAATTATTTTCGAAAATTTCTCCTTTTACCGTAAATAATAAGAATATTAATAATTTTTATCAATAATAGTACTAAAAATAATTATAACATCAATAATACTAAATAATGATAACAACAACAACAACACAACAACAACAACAACAACAACAACAACAACAACAACATCAACAACAACAACACAACAACAACAACAACAACAACAACAACAATAATAATAATATATAATAATAATAATAATAATAATAAAATTTTCGAAATAGATTAAATAGAATAATTATATTTCATCACATTAGTAATTATACTAATTGTCTTATACTTTAATTCATATTATTACTAAAATAATTTTAGTCTTATATTCATATTTATTATTATTTCATAAATAATATTTTCGAAATTCTAAGAATTCTTTTAATAATATTAAGAATATTAATAATTATAATTAGAAATCTATTATGCGGAAATTACTTAACAAAGTAATTTATATTTCTAAAAATTATTTTTGGATTAATAATAATAGATTAAATATTTAAACATCATATATTTAATAGTGTCAGAAAATAATTTATTTTAAATTTAATAAATAAATAAATTTCTGATTTTATATTATTATACTATAATATTACTATTACTATTCCAGAAAATAAATAAATGCGAAATAATAATAATAATTCTAAAATTACTTATATTATTATTTATTCTACACTTATATTATTTAGTTTCGTTTTTCTTTTCTTTTTTTTTTTTAAATTTGGCCGAGAGGTAACGGGTTAAACACGCCCGTGTACCCAGCCCGTGCTCATCGGGGATCACTGTTCATCTTCTTCCCTGATGAGCCGCGGCCATTTCCGATCGATCTCGACGTTAAAACGTCGGGATTTTGGATCCTATAGACTCCTAGGAACCTAATCTACTTGAATATGTAAGAAAAACAACATAAAAACAACATGTTACCCACGCTTTTGGATCATCAAGCTCGGTTAGGGTTTGGGAAAATTACCTTCGTTGTGACTTCTCGGTGAAATCGAAGCTCCTAGTGGACTTGGTTAGCTTCCTAGGATGTTTAGAAGTCAGTATCAATCCTTAGAATTGAAAGAAAACTCGCGGAATAGAATCACTTACCTCAAGCTCGTTTTTCATGCGTTTTTCCCAGTTTTTGTTCGAATTTTCAAACTGGGTTGATGTGAATGTTTAAAAATCGTTTTCTGGGTTGGTTCAACTCCTAATAAGGTGTAGATGGATTCTGGAAAGTTTGAAGTTCGTTTGCCTTTCCATTTAAATTCGTTATGGTATATATATATATATGAACGAAGGCAATTCTTCAGGCGTGTTATTGCTTAGATTTGGAACGAATTGCTCCTGTTTGTGTTCATTCATTTCCTTGTTTGTTTATCATTAATATGGGGGTGATTTGGCCGGTTTGTATTGGCTTGGGTTAGATATATATTGACTTCAATGTAAATTATTGAGGGAAATCCGGCTCACATATTTTAAGAGAATCCCAGCCCTTCAAAACATATATCACGTCTCCTGCAAGTTGTTTTTACACTTATATATTAATTATATATTAGTTAGATTTTATTTAATTGAATTTTCGGGTAATTTATTACACTATTAGGGTATATTTTAGCTTATATATGTAAATATATATGTACAAAGGTCTTTAATGAATCCTACAAGATGTTTAGTTTAACAAAAGTACAAATTTAAGTTTTAATAGTACGTATTTTTTTTTAAGAAAAGTTTATCCTACGCGATTTAGGTTTTATAAGCTTTTCGGGTCAATTTTCCTTTTAGGCTCCAAAGGCTTTAGAAAACCCTAGTTCGAGTATTGGTATGATTCAATTCTATATTTGAGGTCTAGATCTCAAGTTATACATCAGTTTATGTTTTTATTAGGTATTTATAATCCTAACAGTTTATCTTAAGATCACAATTTTCTAACTAAAACCTTATTGAGTCATTTACGTAATATTACTACTGATATATAGGCCAAATTAGCTATATGTATTAGATTTGGATACTCACTATGAAATCTTATCAATGTAGTTTATTACTGACTAGAAATCTCAATTTTAGGGTTCCAATGCAAATATAGGTTTGTTACTATACCTTGTTTTAATTTCAAATCTCTATTGAATACCAAAAGGGTTTCTTAATTTCTATATTTAGGTTTTCCTATATAATCTGCCGGTTTGACAAGGATTCGGGTTTGGGATTTGAAGTTTCCTTTGAGCACAACTTGAATTATCAACTTGGAATATGAATTCTCGTTTTTGGAATCTATTGGGGTCAAAGAAGTCCTTTTATGAAGTTTATGAGTCCCAAACCGATCAAATTAAAGTATCTATCTAAACTAGAGTTTCTGATTAACTCCTAGGGTTACTAGTCAACCCATAATTCCAAATAATTCCTAATCTAGGGTCGTATCGTATGGTGAAAGTTTTCGGGTTTACAGTCTGAGCTCAATTAGTAAATGAGTTGAGTTCGAGCCTTAATTTAAGCTTGTGAGTCGGCTCATGAACAATTCCCTTTAGGCTCATGAACAGGTTTACCAATAAACTTGTTAACAGATTTATGAATTTTTTATATATGTTATATTATATATAACTACATAATTAAAATAATAAAAACTAATTTCTATCTAATAATTATGTATATTTATTCTAGAGGTGGGCAAGTGGGTTAAACGGGCCAACCCGGCCCAGCCCACTTTGGCCAGTGGGTTAAACGGGCCAAAAAATTTTGGCCCACTTTAAAAACGGGCCAAAATTGCCTGACCCTAACCCAACCCACTTTAGCCCGTGGGTTAAACGAGCCAGCCCACTTTTTGACCCTTTTAACCTACTTACATATTTTGTAAGTTAAATGGGCCAAGTTGACCCATTTAACTTATTTATACTAATTAAATAAGATATATATGATAAAAAAGAGAGTTTTATAAGGTTAATATATATTAATAATTAATTTCATTATTATTTTAATTACTTTTTATATAAAAATAAGTTTTCTAAAATAACTTATTAGGTAATATATTTCATTTAAAACAATAATAATATATTTATAAAATTTTATGGTGCATGTGCATCAATTTGTTATTCTTTGTTATAATTAACACATAAATTTAATCTCAAGTATAAAAAATCTCAAGAATAACCTTCATTAATACATATTTACCCTATAATTATTTATTTATTTTTATAAAAGTAGATTGGTGGGTCAACCCATTAAACCCGCGGGCTAGCCCACTTTGGCCCGCGAGTTAAGTGGGTTGGGTAAAATCAACCCACTTTTAAACGGGCAAAAAAAGCTGGCCCTAACCCGTTTTTAAAGTGGGTTAAACGGGCTGGCCCGCGGGCCATAGCCCATTTGTCAAGCTCTAATTTATTCATAGCAATACTTGTATATTATATTTTAGGTTTTTCAAAATTGAAAACCTGCTATCTAAACAAGTTGAACTTGAGTGTAAATTCTAGGCTTGATAAAAACTCGATAGGATTGATAAAAAAACTCAACTCGAACTTATTTCATAAATGAGCCAAGCTTGAGCCTCAATTTTATACTGGATAAAAAGCTCAGCTCAAGCTTGATAAATTTTAAACAAGCTCAGCTTGAGCCTCCAAAAGCTTGGCTCGACTCAACCCATCTACAACCCTACCTAATAGTATAAAACATTATATATATGTATATATTATATACATTATACACAATTGCATACATTGTAACACTATATATATATGAATATAATGTTATATATTATAAGGTAACAAATAATAATATATATGTGTTGTATAGTAAATCTGGTTTTTTACTTTAAGGATTAAATATATGTTGTCATAAGGCATCTTAAGGAAATAGATCATTTAAGAAATAAGTTTTTTTTTAAGGTGTAACAAATATGGGAATAGCCATCTCATTAAGAGAGTGAGAGGAGTAGAATAAGAATTACACTAACCAAATGTGTCCTTATTGATATAGCGCCCAAGATTTGTTAAATCTATATAGAAAACCATGTAAAATGCCATTTATCCAAGGCTTAAGTACTATTGCTTTACGGATGATATAAAACTCAACCAAAGTGTGTTCATTTTTTTCTTCTCCTTATAACTAGTTTTTCTTTATGTATTTCCACATTATGTACAAAGAAATGGCGGTTTACTTTTGTAGACTTGCCTCATCATTTGGATCCGCTGGGTTTATGGGTGTCACGCCCCGAGGGTACCCTAACGTGGCAGTCCCGTACACAATACTAAAACCTAGGAATGACTACCTTAGTCATGCAAAGGCTTCCATATTATGTACAAGGCGTACATCACAATCAAGGGGACGCATCGGAGTAGCGCAATTTACATTGATAATAAATAAGTAACAAGGCAAAGAGAATACTTAATATAAAACATAAGCATATCACATTTCAATTCTTAAGGGCATATCCTTCTATTATCTTCAAATAAATATATGTCCCTAATCATATAGGTTAGCACATATAAAGAATCTTACAAAATTTCTTCATCGTATGATTCCATATCCTTAATCATCCGTCCATGACTTCCTTAATGTCATGATCCTCAAATTTAATCCACGAATATACCTGTTTCAACAAAATCTATAGGGGTATAAGCTACAACTAGCTTAGTGAGATATTCCTTTTCATTCGCACCATATTTTCAAACAAGTTTATTTATTTAATCACACATATGCTATGCATACAATGCAACAATCACATGATTACGCGAATATATATAGTCATCTGGAAACCATATATAGAACGGATTTACCCCTCCGTATCAAAGGTTAGGGAATCGGGGTTGAAGGTCCTCGACCTTCTACTGCTAGTCCCCAGGTCCTCACCCACAGCGTTCGGTTGCTCGACTCGAACCTAGAGTCGCTTTCCCCGAGCGATTTGGATTCTCCAGGAAGGAACATGGCCCGTGGCACCGCACGATCACAACCAATCCAACTCTACGCGTAGGAGTAGCAGCCTTCTGAAATAGATGTGACTCGATGGATGCTATGCGTGAACGTTTTATTGTTCTTAGGTCAAACCTTATTAAGGTTTATTAGGGCGATCAATCAATTTAGCAACAATAAACAATCATACAAGTAAGTAAACAAAATTATTTAAACAAGCAGATCGAAGTTGCGATATTCTTAATTCTCATTTCACGCATAAACATAGAATCATATGTATAATCCCGAAATCCCCAAATATATCGTTTTTATCTTTTCTTAGTATACTAATGCTACTACATTACAAGCACAGCAAGGTAACGAAATTAGAAGGAATAACTCACTCGTCCATTTCGCTATCTTCTTAGTCGTAATAATCCTCGGGTAGAGTATTTCCATATCCTTCGTCACCTAGACAAAAGAAATACACAGGATAAGTATTTCATGTATATCTATTCTTGGAGATTCTAGACTTTTCTTAAAATCGCGGTAAAATCGTATAAGAAGAAATTCTAACTTAAAATGGCCATAACTTGTTCATTTTAACTCGGAATTCGCATATGATATACCGTTTTCTACCTATTCGAAAAGTTCTATCCATTTCTAAACTTATCTTGGTCATAAAAAGTCATTTGGGTTCCGAAAACGTCAGGTACGATTTAAAACGAATTTTCTAAACTTTTGCAAAAATCCATTTTCTAACTCAACTTCATTTTAAAGAAAATCCTTTTGTAACAATATAAATATATTTGATAAACACTTTTGAATATATAGGTATGCTCACTTTATATGCAAAAATCCCAATGGTAGTGTCTCAACAATTTATTTCATAAAACAATTTATTTAAACTTTAACTTTGAAATTTTCTTTTCAAGTATTTAAAGAAACTTTATATTTTTACTAGGTTGTTATAAATGAGTATATATTTTTTATTTTCTTCATTTCCTTTTCCAAAACAAGTAAATTTTCCTTTTAACCTTAGTTTTTCATAAATTTCGCTTCTAGTGATAAAAGATCTATTTTTATCAAAAAGTATCAGGTTGTTCAAAACCTTTTTATAATTTTGTATTTAGGATGGTTTTAGAAAATGAATTTTGTCTTCTTATATTCATTTCTAAAATATAAACCTTTGCTGTCCAAAACTTGTTCTTTCATTTCTTTTGAAAGAATCATTTTTATAAAATCCATTATTATAAATCTTACCTCATTTATATTCCTTTGAAAATTAGTTCCTTCTTTTAGAAATTTGAAAATCATCATTTTTCCTAAGTGGGTTCATAACTTGATGAGTTGATTTTTGTCTTAACTTTGAAAACTAGTTTGTTCCTTAGTTTAGAAAAGAGTTTAAGTCTTAAACTTTCGATATTAACGATTTATTTTTCTAAAAACTTAGATTACCATAAAATACAAGGAAAATATTTATTTATGTTTTTTGGTAAAACTATCTTTGTTATTTAAGAAAACTTGTATTATTCTATTTCTAGGTTGTTGATAATAACTTCATGTTTTTGTGGTAAATCATATAATTGGGAACTTAGCTTTGAGTTCATTTAGTAAAACAAGATTCTATTTTTAGACTAGTTGAGACATTAACATTATGCAAATGCAAGTATCATGAGCATATAAAATAATAAGATTATAAGAAAATACTAAAAATAATTAATGAGTAAGAAAATAAAATATCAAGCATTGGGAACCTTAGCTTCATCAAGGAATCCCGATCAAGTATTGGAGCCTTAGCTTTATCAAGGCATCCCGGGACTAAGAATGGACTAGTCCCGAAAGATTAAAGAAAATAAATGAAAGATCGTTTTGACTTGATATGGACAAGTCTAAGACTAGAAAGACTAGTCTTAATAATTGCATAAAATAATTAAATTACATAACTTGAAAGTAAATAAATAACAAATGAGCTTATATGCTCTAAATAAATATATATACATAATATACATAATACTATATATATAAGCAAATAATCACAATAATAATAACAACATAATAAAATAGGAAGCTTATGTACAAGAACAAAACATGAACATGTTGTTGCTTTTACTACTCATATGAGTTTCAAAACAACACCATAGTCATGTTAAGTTACATGACATGGATGAATAATAGATGGAAGAAATATTACCTAAAGTATGTAAGAGATATGGAGATGGTAAATGAAATGGGTATTATGTGAGTAGTGATATGAGGTAGATAGTTTATGTATGAGAGATGATTTTTGAGGAATTGGTTTGAGAGAGTTTTGGTAGAGAGAATTCTTGATGAGAGAATTTGTGGAGAGATTTTGAGAGAGTTTTGGTAGTGTAAAGAATTGTGTGAAAGAATGAAAGAGGAAGGGGTATTTATAGAATTTTTGGAGTGAATTTTAGATGTAATAAAATAATTTGAAAAAGAAAAATTAAATGGATGCAAGTAGAGGGGGAGGCGCCGGTTTTGTGCATTGAAGAGGAGAAATTGTTTTATTTTTATTTGTTTGTGTAATAAAGAAGTAATGTGTAAAGTTGATGTGAATAAAGTTGTATTGGAAATGAAAAAAGTAAGAAAAATATTAGGTGTAAGAAATAGGTGTAAAAAAAGTAAGATAGGTGAATAGTAATGAATAGTAGAAAAGTACTATGAATAGTAGACTAGACAATTAAAATACCGATAGTAATAAAAATACGCGTAATAATGCGATATCTGTAATTTTTAACTACCGAAAATTCTAAAACTGATATTTTTGGAATCCTTGTATTTTTACGAGTCTATTGGTATAAACGGAATATTTTTAATATTCCGAGCTCTAGGACACGCTTTTCGAGAACTGATCCCTTTGGGTCCGAAGGTCACTCAAAATTCGCGAATCTGATATTTTTATGTTACCCTATGTTATTACGAACTATTCTAGGTCATTAACTTAATTTCGTTTTCTAGGGTTTATAAACACGGGATTGCCGGATCTTAAACACTAGGGTTCGTTATAGGCTTGTTGACTTTTAGGGTTCCGTTTTGATTTCCGATTTTACTGAGTTATTCGTAAGATCGTATAATTTTTTAGTCTTGATCGTTTTAGAATTTTAGCTCGAAATTTATATTTTATTTTATTTGTGATTATTTAATAGTTTTTAGTTCTCGGAATCGTTTAACCGAGTCTAGGGTTATGAGTTGACTCAGTTTGACCTTTGGTAAAAATTTGAAATTTGTGATTTCTGAAATTTATTGAAAGTTTTAGGATTTTGCTGTTGATCGTTATTTGGATATATTATCTTGATTTGTGTGTTAGGAAACGGTTAGGTGATTTAATTGATGTGCGGACGTTGATTAAATCGGTAGTTAGACTTTATATTTCGTTTCAAAGGTTCTTGTTTTCTCAAGATTGAGAAAACTCGTTTTTGTTCTCATTTGGAATTAAGTTTTAACTTGGCTCGAGTTTTATGGTTTCGTTTCCGGTGTTTGACTCGGTCTAGAATTTGGTTTTATCTTGAGTCGATTTTTGGGATTTAATTTTGATACTTAAACTTTTATAATTATTTTTGAGAATTATTAAATATTTGGGGGTTTACAATGGGTCCTAGCTAGGTTTATTGGCCAGACTCGTGGACCCAACAAGTCCGATTGAATCCTACAAGAGCGAATAGTGATGGACAATTGGTTAAAAAAAAAAGGCATTGATGGAGGTATTCAATTGAAAAAAGAATGAAAAGATAAAGTTAAACATTTCCTATAATGTAAGCATGATGGGACCCGTCACAACTTTGCTATCGAATGGTAGCCTTACCCCATTCAATTAAACAAGCTTTAATTTGAGGTCGAGTTCAGCTCATTTATAAATCAAGCTAGATCCGAGTTGAGGTTTTATCAAGCTTGAAAGTTAAACTTGAGCTTGACTTGTTTATATTACTTATTTTCATTTTTTTTTCAAACTTAAAAATAATATATAAGTATTGCTATAAATATATATACATAATAGTAAATAGAAATGAGTTTTTATTGTTTTAATTATTTAATTATATACGATATATTATAAATATAAGACCCACAAATATGATCATGAGTTTGTTAATGAGCTTACCATAAGTCTGTTCATGAACTGGCTTACAAGCCTAAATTAAAGCTCAAGCTTAGCTTGTTTAGACAAAAGAGCTTTACTTTAAGCTCAAGCTTGACTTTAAGCTCGAGCTTGAACCGAGTCAAACCTGGAGTGAACCAAGCTCAAGTAATCTGTAAGTAATTCGGCTCATTTCCAACCCTATTTATGGCTCATATAAACATTATATTGCTTCTTTAGAGTCATAAATCAACAATTTCAAGTTAAACTAATATGTTCTCGTTATAAAAACTGAAGGCTTTTTTCTAACATCAAAACAAGTACAAAGGTGTCTGTCTATTCTCTAACAATTGTTTATCAAATTTTACAATGTTATTAAGATATAAGAGATACTTTGCAAAGAGGGCTAGTTGCTTTTAAAAGTGCCATAAATCTTGAATACAAACAAGATAAGAGATAACATGATTAGTTTGTCACCTCATAGAAAGTAATCGTCAAAGTAGAGCAGCAATGAAATTAATTAAGAGAATATCATTGTTAAATCGCATGTTCAAGTTATGATTTAGGTTTACTAAGAACCTGCATGTTTCACATGTGATTTAACTTAAACATGAGATTATGGTTTACAATGGAATCACATTTGGGGGTTGCAATTTCAATTTACTATGTGTGTTACATGTACAAGATGTGATTTATTTGGAAAGTACTTTGCAGGTGGCAACTACAATCTCATTGTCTAATTTTACAAAGGAATTGCATTTTGAGGATGCAATTTACCCCTACTACATATCCATCTTCTATAAATGTCACCCATTAAAAAGCAAGTACTAACCAGCTAAATTTTTACACATAATTTCATCATATCTAGCACAATCTCTTCAAATTTTCACAAAAGAAGCATAGCTCCAACATTTTTAGCACAATCTCCATAACTATGTTTTGAACACGCAGTCTTAAAATCCATGACATCCAATAATCAATCACAATATATAAGTTAAGGGAAAGTGCAAATTACCTCTCTAAACTCTTTCCTAGGTGTAAAATGATCTTTTGAACTTTCAAAGTGAGCCTCTTGACCCCTTGAACATTAAAAAATTAGCACTATTAATTACACTTAAACATTTTTTTGTTAAAACAAAATGAGAAGAGTTACAATATATCCCCTCAAAATTTTACCCATGTGTAGATTCACTCCTTATACTTTCATTTATGTACAGTTTACCCCTTTAAATTCATGGAAAATATTAGCACATTCAAAGATGGTTAAAATTTTTTAAAGTTTTAGGAGTGAAAAAAAATTGCATTAAAAGTTCAAAGGATGAATCCGCACCTTAGTAAAAGTTCAAGGGCTAATTTGCATATTCCCCTTTAAGTTATACATAATCAAATTGAAACCATACATGTATATTTACATCCAACATGTGAAAAGAGTATTGTCTACAAATGTAAACTGGGATTTATGTATTTGTATGATACCTTTCCAACTCACAAGACATATTAGTTTTGGTACACATATCACTTAGGTGATATATGTAAGATACACTTAAGCTATGTGGGTTTCTGTAAATCCCTAGATTTTGCGGTAGTTTTGTAAGTAAGACATAGAGCCGGAACCAAAACCAAAACCCCAAATTCAAACCGAGTCAACCTTAAACACTAAAAACCCTATACTCAATTAGACAGCTTCTAAAACCCTTAAATATTGAATAAATTAGAAAATATGATAAACTTGAATTATGAAATGGATATATAGTATATACCTTAAAATGATTAGATTTGATAAAACTTTTTCGAGGCTTTACAGGACCAATTTTCATATCCAACCCTCAACACGCAAAACGAGGCAAATATTCCAACAAAAAATTTATACTATAAATATATTAAGATATTCATAAAATATCATATACATTTTATTGGATCATAAAAACGTTGGATATAGCTTTTGTACATGTATTTTTATCTCAACCAGCAATTTATTTGTCTTTTCTACTATTTATTACTATTCACTCTACTCTATTTTATATTATACCTATCTCTTACATCTTACATAACTATTCTTACATTTATTTTACCAATACAACTTTTTATCATACTTTACATAACTTACTTTTTTATTTTATCTCTCTCTCTCGTGGCCACCCCTTCTATCTCCCCCGTATTTATTTTCTTTTTCTAATAAAATTTCCCTCCACTTTTCTTTATAAATACAATTCCTCCTCATTCATTTCTTTCATCTTAAAAAAACTCTACCAAATTTCTCTCTAAAAAATTTCCTCTCATGCTATCCTTCAAGAGCCACCACACACACACCCAATTGCCTCTCTCCAATTTTTTCTTCCGTCTTCTATTTTAGGTAAATACTAAACCTCCTTCATGTATCATATTATGTGATGTGTGTACGTTTATGTCTTAATGTTTTCCATAAACATCCCCATGATTTAAATTCTAGAGAATGGAAATACAAGGCAACACATTATCTTCATGTCACAATGTTATGCTTAAATTCATGTTTATACCATGTCCATTCTTATTCGTGTTCTTAATCTAACTTTTCCTTATGTTTATGTATATATATAAGAATGTGTATTTTTTAGAGGTTAATGTTCACTAACCTAAGTTTATTTATTTCATGCACTATTTATTTTAAGCAATTCATTTATTTCATGCTTTTATAAGACTAGTTAATTTGTAGTCTTGGACCTATCCATATTAAAGTCTGAAAGAGACTTGGAACTTCAAGTATTGGGGAGCTTGTTTAAAGTATAAGGACTATCACTTTATTTTATTTTATTACGCTTGTTATTATTTATTTCATATGGTGACTAGATTTTTCAAGTCTCGGGGAGTCTCTAATAATAGGTAAGACTCTCATATTTTTGTTTTACCAAATTTATAATTTTGCTAATTAATGTTATAATAGTCATATCCTCATATTCTCTTAAAAAGTACCATAATCTTAATTTTGGTTAAGTATCATAAATTTCTAAGTTCATGCTTATATATGATCATAAGTGATATTGTTATTATGCCAAAATAAACTTTTCCAATAATAGAAATGCTAATAATTTTTTGTTATGCAAAAATATTTTCTAAAAATCTTATTTTCAATACCTGGGAAATTTGTCATCAAGAATAAAGATGTAGAACAATACATTCACCTAAATTTTTTAAAATGCCAAGACTTAAGGAATTTTTAAGAAATGCAACTTGACCATTTCTTCACAAACAAGTAAAAAATTCATGTTTTGTAAAATAAATTATTAAATGAAGTTTTGAAATGGGTATGGGATGTTCAAATTTTCAAACTAAATATTGAACCATAATTTTCTTTAAGTTTCATATTTAAAAATTTTTAGAAAAGATAATTTATTACAAGTCCAAAAAATGTTTTTCATAAAGTTCAACTTTTCTACTTTTCATAGGAAGTTGTTTTAATAAAAATTATATTTACAGCAACATCACTAAGATCATGCATGTAATATGAACTAGTGGAAGTATTATATGCTTGCCTTAGAGAGTCCAAATGAAGTAAAATCTTAAAAATTAAAAAATATCAAAGTCTGGAACTTCTGGATGCAATCTGTATCGTGGGATTCTAAGACTTAAGTGATCTAAATGATAAAAATAACTTAGAAATAGATAGAGCATTTGAAGTAGGTAAAAAATGATTACTCATATGCAAAATTCCGAGTTAAAATGAGAAAATTATGAACGTTTCAAATTAGAACTTTCATAATAGAGAAAATGACGTGAATATAATTAATAGAGTTAGAAATTTAAGTAGAACCTATATGAAATATTCCTTCAAGGTTTTTTTTTTTTTTTTTGTTTTAAGTGATGAAGAATTTGACATACCATTTCCTAATAATTACTTCAATTGAAGTTTCCTAAAAAATGGCTGAGTGAGTTTATCTCCTTGTTTTATGCGGATTCATGCATGTGCTTATAAAATAGAGGCACTAGAAATAGAAAAAGATAAAAATGGAATATGCATGTGGGGAATTCATGGAATATGATTGTATTTTTGGTGTTTGTTGAGAGAAAATTAAGTATGTCAAAACTTGAATTGTTGATTAAAACTTTACTTTTGATACCATGTTGTATTGTCTGTTTATATCTCAATGATCCCCTAAATTTGTTAATAACACAATTGAAAATGAAATTAAATTGATCATGCATGACATGAAGTGAGTCGCATCATTTTCCCTACCATTCCCTTATATGGGATGAGAGAGTAATAATGGTGGCAAGTAGGGGCCGGTAAATCTAAAAAAAAAAAATTATGCACGTAAGAGTTTGAAAGTCTACATAATTTTATGATGGTCGTTGTCACGCCCGAAGGGTACCCTAAACGTGGCAGTCCGCCGTACACAATATTAAAGCCTAAGAATGACCACCTCAGTCACGCGAAGGCTTCCATACTATGTACAAGCGTCTAACACATGGAGGAGACTCATCGGAGTAATACATTTTACGTTGATATAGCTTGAGTAACAATGTAAAGGAAATACAAATTTACTATACTTCAGATACAAATCACTACACTTCAAAATACAAATCATTCAACTCCAATTACATTCATCCACAGACTTCCCTACATAAACTATTACAAGACAAATCATAAAACTAGCAGATAACTTCAAACATTCGTATTCCTTGCCGAAATCCCAAAGTCATTCCCGACTTCAACCAATTCGGTCCCACCTTGCATTCTTGAGATAACCTGTTCATTTAAACAACTATTGGGGTATAAGCTATACTAGCTTAGTGAGAATTCCCTTAATTCCGTACCATAACAACAAGTTATAATCAGTCATATGCTATGCATGAACAAACACGTGAGCAAGCAATTATGCATGGGCATCCGGAACACACAGAACGGATTTACGCCCTCCGTATCTTGGGTTAGGAATGGTATTGAGTCTACGACCGCATCTAGTCCCCAAGCCCTCGGCTCTTAGCACTCGACTCGGCTAGGCTCATCCAAGAATGCATCCACATGCGCCTTAGTACCCCTGAATGAGCTCTGGCACCGGGTTCGTTATCCAAACGAGTCATCCACGGACCATACCGATCGACCTGCGTAGGAGTAGCATGCTACCAAATGCAATATGTCCAATGCGATGCATGACCAATTTAATTTTTGCTTAGGTAAAAAATATTTATACATTCTTTAGAGTGACCAATCCATATCACACATATAACAGAAATAACATGAACGGTGCAGTTATCCAATCAAATCGTGGTTTCGATATGCTTTAGTATTCTTTGGCACACATTCATCAAAGTCTCATCATATATCCCATCCCCATTCATATCGATTTTTATCTTGTTCCTATAGTTCTAATGCAACTAACTACAATCACAATCAAGGTAACAAAACAAGGAGAAAACTCACTCGGCCATTGGATCACTGGTCTTCTAGTAATAATAATTCGGTGGTAGGGAATCGTCGATCTCGGGATCTCCTAAAAAGGAAGAAATACTCTAATAAGTATTTCATCACTTAACTATCTCCAAACTATCAAATTCGCAATTCGCGTCCTAAGCGGGAATTCCAACTTAAAACGGCCATAACTTGGTCATTTTAACTTGGAATCTCGCAAATTATATATCGATTTCTATCTACTTCAAAAGATCTATCTATTTCTAATATTATTTTCAAGTTTTGAAAACTTTGAAGCTTCGAAAATTTCGGATCAGATTAGGGCAGCAACAATTTTCAACTTCCGAAAAGTAGTTTTGTAAATATTTGTAACGTTCCTACTATATAGATTGGCTATACATGCAATATGAATGATTTCCTAACATGAATGACATGAGATGAGCTTAATGTATGCATGATCTTGATGATTTTTGCTAAAAAGAAATTTTATAACTTTTTATCTTGCAAGACCATAATAACAACTACTTATGAAAAATCTAGTTTTCTAATCTTTGATCATTTCCATTTGTTTTGGATTTATTACTTAAGAAAATATAATTATTTTTGTCAAAATTGAGTCTTCATTTATATATCACTTATGACCTTCATTTCTACATAAAAATTTCCATTTTACACTTTGTAAACATGTTTTCACATATGATTTACTCAAAAATCCGAATTTTAGAAAATTCACTTTTTGAATGATTACTTTGGGAAAAACTTGTTTAATGCATTAAAATTTAAGACTTCACTATATTTATTGTCTAAGGACTTCATTTAACACATAAAACTTGAATTTGAGCTCATATACTAAGTGATTACATATGCATCATCTCAAATTACGAATTTGACAATTTGATCACTAACTCAAAATTTTCCATTTTAATTCCATTACTTGTTTTACACATTACTCATGCCTAAACTCATTTTAACTTGTAAAAATCATTGCTCAATGATATCTATTACCTATATACTTCATTTTTCACATAAAACATGAGTTTTGGAGTTGATACATGGGTTCTAAAAATTGGTCTTGGTTGGGATCCGAATTTACAAAATTCATTTTTGGTTATATCTTTTGATAAAATCTATCTAAGCTCATGAAAATCCATTCCTTACATATCCTATCCTAAGAGCCTTTCATTTCTTAAATAAAAACTTCATTTTTGAGTTGGTAACCATGTTTTTAAAATAGGCCTTGGCCAAAATCCAAAATAGAATTTTTATTTTGAAAATCACTTTTGATTCTTGTAAAAAGAAGTCTTGATGATATACATATATTAAGCCTTTATTTTCTTAAGTAAAATTTACATTTGACACTTGGAAAGTGGTTTTTAAATATTGGTCTTGCCAAAATACGAATTTCACAAATTTTGTTCAAGTTCAAATCTAAGATCTACACATAATATGAACATACACCTAGATGAAACCCATGAAAACAAACTTTAAACTCATAGATCTAAACTTTGCTCATCAAAATTACTCATTTATGTTATCTATACCCTAAGCCCTTCATTTTAAATGAAAAATACACATTTTGAAGTTGAAAAACCACTTTTCTAACTATGGTTCCATTTTCATCCGAATTTTCAAAATTGATTTTTGTTGAAAACAAAATAGATCTTGGGTTTCCTACAACTTTCCTACCATCATCAAGCTATAGCAAGTTGTTCATGAACATAAACAAAGATCTAATGCATCTATGAACTCAAAACTTTAGATCTAGTTTTCTAAACTAGTTTTACATGCATGAATCACTAAGATAGACATGTGGATGCTAGATCTATGCATAAATCATAAGGAATAACAAAAATAACAACTTAAATACAAGATCTATGGCATAAACAAAAATCAAAGCTATAAAAAGTTAGATCTACAATATATATCAACTTTAAACAAGAAAATAATTGAAATACAAGATAATAAAAGTAGAGAAAAGGAGAGTTTCATTTTTGGCATCATCATCCTAAGCTTTTAAGCTTATGGAAGGTCATTTGATGCATGAAACCTTCATTACACTTTACCTATATCACCTATGGAGCTTTGGGAAGAAGATTTGCTTAGAAATCTTTAAGAAATAGGTGTGGAAGCTAATGGAAGGTGTGGGGGCAGCTTGTTTTTCATAGAAGAACAAGAGGAAAAGAAGAAGGAGAGGAAAAATGAGAGAGAAAGACTAAAGAATGAAAGAGGGAAAGTGAGTAAATGAAGGAGAGAGAAAAATGAGTGTTTTAATGAATTAAAGAAGAGAAAAAAAATAAAACAAAGGCAGCCAATATAGAGTGCTGCACGTGAATCTTAAGGGGAGGAGAGAGAGAGTTTTGTTGAATTTTGACTTGAAATTAATTTGTGTAATAAATGTGTATGTGTAGCTTCTTTAAGAAGGAGTAGAAAATAATTATTTTAGTCAAATTATGATTAAATAAAAGGACAATGGCAGCAAAGATGGGTCAAAAATCTGCCATGAATTGTGGGATTATGTGTAGAAAGATTGAAGTGAAAAGGAAGTGATATGTGTAAGGTGTACTTGAAGGTATGGTTGTAAAAGTACTTTATTAATAAAATAAATTAAAATAAAATAAAATTAGAAAATTTATTCCAAATATTTGTAGCAGATTTTTCATAATTAAATTTAAATAATTATTTGAATTATTTTAGTATTTTAACAAATATGTTACCGGTATGATCAAAATACGCGATTATGGCTATAAATAATATTTTTATAACCCGAAAATTTCTAAAAAATTATTTTATGAAAATATAAATATTTTTCAATTATTAAATTAATTTATTTTATTTTTAGTATCGGATCTTAAACAGAATCTGATCCCGTAAAGACCCGAAACGAACTAAATTTTAGAAAACAAAATTTTCTATAACATGTAAAATATTTATCTAAAAATATAAGGCTTTTAAGAATAACAAAATTTTTTTTAATGAAATAAAAATGAATAGTGCAAAAGACTAATCAATTACCGGTAATAACGGAAATACGAAAAGGTTATAACTGTAACTTTTATAACCCGAAAAATTATATAACTGATATATTTGGAAATCTTATGAAATTACGTGTCTAACGGTACTATCGGTATATTTTTGATATCTCGAGCCCCGGGACACGCTTTTCGAAGTCTGTATCCGGGGTTCGAAATAGGTCAAAAATTTACCAATCTGATAATTATAAACGAACTTATATTACTATGAGCTATTCTATATATTTAAACTACATCTCGGCCTCTAGGGTTAGGGGCGCTAGATTGCCGGACTTAAGCTATTGTATTCCGCTTAGGGTTTCCGGGTGATTTTCCGGTTTAGACCTTTGCCAATTTGGAAACTGATATTTATGTTTATACAACATATTTAATTTGAGAAAATTATTTTAAATTTCTTTTTTGTAAGTATTTAATATCTTTTAACGTTTTCGGAATTTTTGAATTAGGTTTCATTTCCGAAAGTTAATCGTTATTTACTTTTTAATAATTCGTTTTTGGATCTATATTACCCGTTTTATAAATCGGAGTCACGTATGGAATTTGTCGTACGCAGTGGTTTTGGAATTGTAGTATGTTGAGTTCTTACTTCGTTTTTGAGAATTCTTATTTTTCCCAAGACTCGGGAATTTTTCGAATTCATTCGTGATTTAAGACCAGTTGAAATTCGGTTTTAATTTGGAGTGATTTTTAGGGTTTATTTTCGAAGTTCATCTTGAAATTATTTACTGAAATTTTCCGGGGCTTACAGTCGTATGAGCTTGTAACTTCCCCAACCCCTGATATGGAGGGCATAAATCCATTCAACATATGGTTTTCGATTAATCATATGTCTTTGTTTGCTCATAGGGATGTTGCATTTCATATATTTACTTAATAAATAACTTGTTTAATTATTTTATATGAGTACGCTATTACGATAATATACTCACTAAACAAATGTTGCTTATACCCCTATAGATTTTTGCTCCAGTAGATGCACTTGTTTTTATACCCGAGGTAACTTTTTGTTTAGGTGAGACTTATGCTTTTGCAGAGCTTTTGGAGGAATTCTACTTAGAGATCTTAGATATATTTCCTTTAAAATGTCTTAGTTTTGTGTTTATTTTGCTTTAGGATAGACTATGATAGTATAGCGATATTTTTGAGACTTAAACAGGGGATTGACTCTATGATGTTGTAAGACTTAAACCTTTAAGTTATGTAAGTTTAAGTTTAAATGCTTCTTGTATGCCATTTATTGCTATCATCTTGAACTACACAATCCACTAGCGTCTTTCTATTGTTGTGAAAGTATGCCTTGCACATAGTGTCGAAGCTTTTTCATGACTAAGAAAAGTTGTTTATAAGCTTTAATATCGTATGCAATTGACTACCATGTTTATGATACCCTTTGAGGTGTGACAATTTAAGTTGGCATCAAACAACGAGAATGGGAAAATAACAATAAGAATATAATTAGAAGACTTGGATAAATAAGGATAGTAAAATGGCTTAGTCTTAGATGGTGTAAAATAGAGGTTGAACCTTAAAGACTGATGGCCTTTTTGTCTTTTTGAATAGCTCACCATCGGAGAAGTAAGAGGAAAGGACTAAGAATTCCAAAAAGACTATGATGAAACCATTATTGAATATTGATTGAGGCTTAGGATGCTTTGTGAAGACTTTACTCTAGTTGGAAAGCCTAGATCAGTTCGGGAGATGTTAGCCATATAGAAAAGAGGACTCAAAAACTCAATGTGGGAACATATAATAGAAGGAATAAAGTATGACCCAGGAAGAAAGGAAAAGTGGATTGACATGGAAGTTATCTATGGGGTAGAAAGGATCGTGTCGTACCATTACCAAGACCTTATGCTCCAAGAGGCAACCTTTATTCTTAGGAACGAAGGTACACCGACCTTTCTAGATTTCCGAACCTGGAATTCAAAAGGTCCGCTTTATGTCTGTGTGCATGGTGATCTTATCGATCATACCCTATGGAACAAAGCAGATGCGTAATTCTACTTTTATTTATACGGAGTTTATTGCAATGTCCTCCCGCTCTGAATAGCTAACCCTAAGTGTTGCACCCTCCATCGAAGTTGAATGGGAAGAAGAAATGAATGGGGATGATGAGATGGAAGAAGAAGAAGAGGAAGAAGTAGTTCCTAAAGAAGAAATGCTCACGATAAAACCGGAAGTGCATCATATAGAGCCATTGAATGCTTGTTATTAGCGAACTTTCTATGAACAAAGTGTTGCATCCCTTGGAAGAAGCCGCTCTAGCACCCCCATGCTAGAAACCAATATAGAATGGGACCCTAAAATGTCAAAGGTGGGATGGTACCATCCAACAAAGGAAAAAGAATGTCCGTTAAGAGATACCTAAGAGAGTTCATGGCCAAGAAACAAAAAGGTTGGACAAGATAAAGCTGCCTAAGTGCTACTCCCTCCCCATGAAAGTCATGAAGAGCCAAAAGATAAAGAATGATGAAAAGTCAAGAAGGATGAAGGATGTTAGTGTCATGTTGTCTAGATGACAAGTAGTGAAAGTTAGATTGATCATATCCTATGTGTCCAAATGTGTCTTGCTTTTAAGTGTAACTTTTGTTTCATGTATGCTTTGCCTTTCCAAGCATGTCTTTTTCGTTTTAAGTATGTTACATGTTCTGTAAGGGCTTTTGGCCCATCTATGTTCTTTTATTAACTAAATTTCCTTATGTTTGATTTGAATTTCGTACTCCTATGATTTTATTTCTACAAGTTTTATTTGATATATTACCAAGTTTTTGCTGTTTATGTTAAGACAAAATTTCCATGATTTCCAAAAATTCTGCTTAAAATTAATAACTCAAGAAAAACTAAAAACTTACTCAAGTTAAACGTTAAATATTCATCTAAAAAGACATAGAAGTTACGAGCAACACGATTCTAATAATCCACCAGCTGAACAAGACAATCCCTAAACTATACCACCTCAAAATCAACAAGGAAACATTCCCGCACCAGTTCGGAACCAACCAAATGATGTTCTTACCACCATTGGTCAGCTAACCCAATTGTTGAATACTCTTATTCAACAACAAAACTAGAATGCATCGGCACAAACTCCACCTCCAGTAGTAAACACGCAAGAAGCCACTGCTGACGCACATACACTACTTTATGTGAATCCAACTACAGTCTTTAATAAAAATATGATCTTGATCAATTTAGGGTTTTCTAGTTGATACGAAATTGCACATATAAAAGGGATATGGATGAAATCGTTGCTCGATAGGATCTACGAACAATAAAATCAAACTAGTTTGTAGTTGAATTATAAATCGATAGAACCACGATCTATAAAACAACCACGACGTTAAATGAATCGCAAGATCCAAATAACAAAGTTTACCACAATTCTATATGACAACAAGAATTGATAAGAATAATGGATTAAAGAGGAAGTTTAGATCTCGATAATCAAACAACCACAATAGGGTTCTCACACTCAAATGTGCTCTTAAATGACAATATCCAAAAAACTATTTTCATATCAATAATCAAAGACAATACACACACACACACACACACATATATATATATATATCCTTAAGAGAACCTAAAGACATCAAAAGACATTAAAACTCCATCCAAAGAAAAGCTGGTGGCCTAAAAATACACATGGGCGGCCTAAACATAAAACATGAAGAATAAAATAAAATAAATAGCAAATGAAGGCCGACGACTTGGGCTTCAAGGCTGATGGCTTTTCCACTTAGGCTGGCGACTTTGGAGCCAGCCAATATCTTCTGCGTTGTCTGTTTCGCTTATTGACTTGCTCCTTGCTGCTTTTTCCCCTTTATGTTCATTTTTCACGACTTAAGGCAACCAGATTCCCATCACTACTGGAGACGCAATCACATACTGCACCATTACCTCCAATACCACCGCTTAATCCATATCAAAGCACCCTTCCAAACTTCATAAAAAAATTCGCTATCTTAATGGAGCTTTCGACAAGCCAAAGCAGGCCAAAGATTGGCGGCTTAGGTAAAGAGATTTTTCACCACCTTCGAAGTACCACACCACCTTTGCCTTGACTATGGCACTTATATATTGCATTTTAACGGAAGAGTTTGGTGGGAATCGAAATGCTGATGACTACTAACCTCAATTTCTTGGGCAACGTTCCGAAGAGGGTTTCTGGAAAATTATTTTCTAAAGAGTTTAAGAGTATAGTACAATGCATATTTTCTGCATATTTCTTAGACAGGTAGGACTGTCGAGTAATATGAGATAGAGTTTAGCCGTTTGCTTCAGTATGCTTATGACTCCTACAAACATAGCGAGGAGATGAAGAGACAAGATTCTTGAATGGTCTAAAGGATAAGCTACTTATGAGGTTATAGGAGTACGACATTCGAACTTTCCGTGAATTAATAGAGAGGGTTTAGATTGTGAAGGAGCCAAGAAGAGAAAAGCCAGAGCATTGAAAAAGAAAGTTTTGTGTTCGGAAGAAGTCCTGCGATGGATCAAGTTAAGTTTTCAAGCAAAGAAGTTCAAACCATTCGGCAACTTTAAAGGGAATACAAGTGGAAGGAAAAGACACCAAAAGTGGAAGTAACTTGCTGGAAATGTAAGGGGAAGCATTATCCAAAGAGATTCCCCCGACTACAATACAAATGCTATTTTTATGGAAACCCTAACCACAAAATCTCTAACTACCCGAAGAAAGCCACCACCATCTATTTTATGTGCAAACAGACAGGACAATTTGCCAACAAGTGTCCTTAAAGGAAGAATGCCCTAGTCCGACCAATCGATCATCTAGACGATTTTACCCTGACGAAGATTGGAAATGGGAATGGTAATGAAAATCATTCAAGAACCTCAGTGCATGGAATAAGGATTTATAATTTGGATGGACAATGATATACGAGATATGGAAGATGAAGGAGTTAAGCTTGTCGCCTCGAAGATGATGATGGCCACGACTATGGACTAGTCATGGTTAGTCTTAAACCTTAGCTTTGTGTTTCTTTTAATTTCCTTGAAAAATAAGAGTTAAGATAGGAATGTAGATCATATACTTGGTAGTTAGAGAAATAGAATGGTTAATAGTAATATAGAATATGTGTTCAAGTTAGTAATTTATGCGTGTTAGACGCAAGAAATATACGAGCAACTAACCAAACCGCCTATACCTTGTTCAACATTGAAGCCACCCACTTGCTTATGACCGCTAGTTTGGCAAAGAGAACTGGATTAGCCATAGCTATTATTACCTCTAGCTTCAAGATAAAGACCCCAACGGGTAGTATCATAACAACGAGAGAACTGTTAAAAGATTGTCCTTTAGAAATACATGAATACCTCTCAATAGGCGATCTGATTAAGAGTGTTCATGGTTTGGTTAACCGATCCATGGCTCTATTTTTTGAACCTAACCATAATAATCAGTTTTTTAATATCTCGATCATTGATGGTTCATTATAAATGGTTAGCCACCTTAACGGTTAGCCCTTTTTTTCAGTTAATTTTTTTTATTTTTGGTTTTTAACCATTTAACATATGGTTTCAACAAATCAGATTGATAGTTTCAACAAAACTTATTTTTTAGCCTTTATCATAGAGTTTTTTTCTTTAAATTATTATATATATTACACGAGCTAAAAAAAAGGAAAATCAAATTAAGGAAAAGGGGAAAAACAAGCCTTGTGATGTATCATCAGCAACAAAATCAAACCAAATCGATTACCATATTAACTCCCATAAAACATAAGACAGAACATATACTCTAATCAAAATCCAAGGAACATTAATATATGTAAATAATATGTATATATATTTTAAAAATAATTATATGTGTATGTAAATTATATGTATAATATTTATAAATATTGAAACGGTTAACCATTGACCGTTGGTTTTTTTTTGTTGCAAATAGAAACCAAAACCAAAGACTAGAAAAAAATAAAAATCATAATCTTTCAATTTCAGTTTCATCAAATTTTTTCACACCCCTGATCTAATTAGTATTAGAAATGAATAAATATGAAGTGACTCTAAGCAGAGTTGGTTAACTCACCAAAGTCGTGGTAAATTTTTAGAAAAAAGAGAGCAAACTTCATGGATTAGATTAAGAGAAAAATTGTGTTTGTGGAGAGTTTATAGTTGTAAGAAAACTGAATTTATGCTCATTCGAGATGACAATGGATGAAGGAATAGTGTCAGAGAATGAAGGACACCTCAATTCCATAGGAGAGAAGAAGAAGAAGAATGCCTAAAGTGGATGATGTACCTACAGTAAACAAGTTCCATAACGTCTTTCCAAACGAGCTACTTAGTTTACCACCTAAGCGGGAGATTGACTCCGTGTTAAACCCCGAGCCAGCATCAAAAGCCCCATATCATATGACACCTATCGAGCTAAAGGAGCTAAAGAAGTAGTTACAAAAATTGTTAGATCAAGGGTTTGTTCGACCAAGTGTTTCACATTGGGGAGCCCCAATTCTCTTAATGAAAAATAAAAACAGATCAATGGGGCTATGCATCGATTACGCGAATTCAACAAAGTCACTATCAAGAACAGGTATCCACTACCAAAGATCAACGACCTCTTCAAACAATTACAACGAGCAAGTGTGTTTTCACACATTGACTTACGATCTGGATATCACCATTGAGGATAAAGTTGGAAGATGTACCCAATACTGCCTTCCGAACTCGGTATGGATACCATGAGTTTTTAGAGATGTCGTTTGGTCTAATGAATGCACTTGCTACCTTTACTGTAAACCTTTAAATTTTGTGATCAATTAAGATTTAACCCTAATTAGAAAGTCAACCGGAATCCCAAAGTCAACAAAACCCTAGTCTTTTGCAACCGTTCAAGTCCATTCCGTTTAAGCAACCCTAGGAAAGTTAGTAAGAGATTAGTATGTAGAATAGTTCGTAATAACCTGAGAAAGCTTAAAAATATCAGATTAATTAAACCACGATGTTTGAGCGCAACCGGACATATTTTCGAAAAGCATGTCCCGGGGCTCAGATTAGTAAAAATATTTATACTGATAGAATCGTAAAAATATAAGGTTTTCAAAAATACCAATTTCATAATTTTTCAGTAACTAAAAATATCAATATCACAATTATATGCGTATTTTCTTACTACCGGTGCTTAAATTTCATGTCTACTTTACATTACACTATTTATTACTGTTCTACGCTATTTATCTATCTCTACTTTTTCTTACAACCTACTCTTACAAACCATACCTCTATTCTTACAATTTTCATTTCCAATAAACTTCACATATTTCATATCTTACTTTTCATAAACAAAAATAAAAAAATAAAATTCTTCTCTCACACTCTCAAATTTACACCGGCCACTCCTCTCCCTCTCCCCATTTGTTTTGTTTTTCAATTATTTAATTAACATAAATTTCCTCCCACATTTTCTTATAAATATCCCCTCTTCCTTCCACTTCTTTCACACCTTCCATACACAAAATTACTCTCTCAAATTCTCTACAAGAATTCTCTCCCAAAGTTCTCTCAAGTTTAGTTTTCTTAGGTAATATTTCTTCAAGTTTCCTTTATGTTCATTTACTTAGTATGAGCTTAGTGTGTGTTTTCTAAACTATGAAGGTTAAAGAAAGCAACAATAAGTTTATACTTTGTTTTTGTTCATGCTTTTATATATATATATATAACTATATATATCTATGTAGCTATATATATCTTTTAGAGCATAAACTTCTTTGTTTGCAATTTATTTACTTTTATGTTGTTTTAAGACTAGTCTTTCTAGTCTTAGACTTGTCCTCATCAAGTCAAAACATTTTCTTTTCTTTTTTTTGACTAGTCTTTTTTAGTTCTGGATACCTTGATGAAGCTAAGGTTCTAATACTTGATTTATTTCTTCACTAGCTTATTTCTTTAATTAATATGTTTTCTTATGTTTTCATAACTTTATGATTCATAATCATGCATGGACATATTGATTTTGTCTCAACCAGATAAATAAGGAAAAGTTTTCTTAAAATAGAAATTCTTCTCTAAAAATGAAGGTAGGAAGTATTTTTTTTATAACAAACTTAGGATTTTGTCTTAACAAACTTTTCTAAGAAATCTAGAGGAGTTCATAGGAACTTTTGCAATACATACATGGAAAGAAATTATTGAGTAAACAAAAGTTTTACTAAACTCCACTTTGTATCAAATACTAGTTGACAACCATCAAGAGTTTCTTTTCTTAAAAATAGAATGATCTTAGAAACAAGGAAATTATTTCTACAAATATAAAGTTGTTATTATTTTCAAAAAGTAGTGGAAACTAAGCTTAGAAAATAAAATCATTCTTTGGGAATTTAAAAAGAAGACTGGAGGAAATGAAATTACTCATTTAAATAATTGGAGATAATTCTCTAGCAAAAATGAAAAGAATTTTTTCCAAAAATTTCACTTTCCAAAACCTTTAGAAAACTTTACCATTACAAAAATTTTTATAAATTGAGACAACTTCATTAGTTTCATACACTTGTTATGAGTCAATAAATATATGTATATACATTTCAAAGGTTTTACAAACTATTATAATATCTATCTCTTTAAAATGAGTTTTTATTAAAGAAGAAATTCAAGTTTTGTGAAAATTCGTGGTGAATTTGAGCAGCACTATTTCGAAACTTAAATGGCTTAGTTTAATGAAAATAGTTTTAGAAATAGATAGATCTTTTTGAGTAGGTAAAAATGGTATATAATATGTGAAATTCCGAGTTAAAATGAGCAAGTTATGGCCATTTTAAGTTGGAATTTCCTCCAATATATTTTACCGTGATTTTAAGATAGATTTAGAATTTTCAAAAATAAAAATTCTGAAAGACTCATTTTGGGTATTTCATCTTGTTTAGGTGAAGAAGGAACCGAGATCACTTTCCGGAAGACTACTTCGATTAGGATCAATCGACATGGAGTGAGTTAATCCTTTACCAGTTACATTTCCTTGTTTGTACTTATAAGTAGTAGCACTAGAAAATAAGAAAAAGATAAATGAACAATTATTGTGTGATTTGGATTTATGATTGGTTGAATATAAGTTAAGAATAACGAAAGAGGAATTGATGAATAATTTACGATTTCTTGCAATGATATGATGAATATTGATTTGATCACCTTTAACTTGAACTTGACAATAATGGAATAACCTTATTGAAAAAGATTCATGCATATCATATTTGTGAGTCACATTTATTTCACTACGATTCTTCGTGTGGGGAAACGATGAGTTGTAATGGTGGCTGGTAGGAGCCAGAAAGTCTACATGCGTAAGTAGGAGCCGGAAAGTCTACAGGGCGAGTAGGAGCCAGTAAATCTGCAAATATTGATGGTCGTATGGGCCTGTAACTTCTCAACCCCCGACATGGAGGGCGTAAAATCCATGCTATACATGGTTTTCGGTTAATCTTGTGTATTTTTGTTTGCTCATGTGATTGGTGCATTCTCATATGATTGTTTAAGTACTTGTTTGATATATGGAAATGTTTTGTAGATGAGAGTTATCTCACTAAGCTAGATTGCTTATACCTCTATAGCTGTTGTTACACTATGATTACCTATGGTTGGCACCGAGGAGCCTCGTATGCCAGGTATGAGCCAAAGCTACTAGGAGTTTTGAGGAGAAGTTATATGTATTTAGTTTTGAACACAGACTTATAAGGAAATCTTTATAGTAGGCTTATGTTATAGTTATGTATACCTTGTTAATGGTTTAGTTAAACAAGACTATTTCAGACGGGGGAATGCCCCTAAGAAGTTGTAAGAGATTATTATCCAAATGAATATTCCATGTTTATTTATATAAGTTCTTGCATGCTTTTATTTTCTACTTAAATGTAATACCCCTGTGAGTCTCCTACTAACTTGGAAGCATGCCTTGCATGTGATATCGAAGCTCCTGCATGACTAAGGTTGTCATTCGTTAGCTTTAATATTATATGCGGTGGACTGCCATGTTTAGGGTACTCTCCAGGGCGTGACATTTATAGACCTAATGAATTGAGTCTAAAAGCCTTTGTTAGACAAATGTGGGATAGTCTTCATTGACGACATCTTGATCTATTCAATTACGTGGAAGCAACATGAGGTGCACTTACAGATGGCACTGCAGATGTTGAAGGCACATAAGTTATATGCTAAGTTGCCCAAGTATGACTTTTGGTTAGATCGGGTATCCTTTTCAGGACATGTACAGTACGTTCACTTGACATGAATAGCTATTCATTCATTCCTTGTTCGACGTAAAGCTAATATTATGGTGTTCACTTGAAAGAAATATGAATTCATAATGAATTGCTATTACGTAAAATGATAAATAGTAATTCATGTCTGCAACCCATGAATTTCTATTCAATGGTATATTTTTCAATTTTGTCATAAATACCCCTATCTTAAAAATAACACCTATACAATTATACGCTCTATATAATAAATACATGGGATATTATCGATATTTTGCTTTTTACTCTAATAATTATTTGTTTTATTTTTACACCAAGTGAACATTATAATAGTTATTACAACTCTGTTACATTCCCTTTGAATTGGAATATCATTCTCCCTTATTCCATTTAGCGAAGTAAATGGGAAAATAGTGTCAGAGAAGGCATATCAGTAGATCCCGAAGATCAAAGCTGTGATGGAATGGAGGCAACCTAAGATAGTGATAAAAGTTAGGAGTTTTCTTGGACTAGCTGGCTATTATAGAAAGTTTGTGAAGAATTTCTCACAATAGCCAAGCCTTTGGCTCAACTTACCCAGAAGAACAAGATGTTCATATAAACCGATAAAAGAGAACAAGTTTCCAAAAGCTTAAGCAATGACTTGTTTCTGCACCAATCTTGGTGCTGCCAAATCCTAAGAAAACCTACACAGTACATAGTGACGCATCAAGAAATAGTCTTAGATGTGTACTGATGCAAGATGGAAAGGTGATCGTGTACACTTCATGATAGTTGAGACCATATGAATAGAATTACCCGACGCACAATCTCTAGTTAGCCGTCGTCATTTTCACGCTTAAGCATGGAGGCATTGTCTTTATAGACAAAGATGTGAGATATACATGGATCACAAAAGCCTTAAGTACATGTTCACACATAAGGAGTTGAATATGCGATAAAGAAGATGGTTGGAGCTTATTAAAGATTGTGACCTCGTAATCAACTGCTGTCCAAGTAAAGTAAGCGTCATCATTGATGCCTTAGGCATGGTGAAGTTCCTGTGCTACTTATGGATAAAAAAGAATTGATAAAGATGCTTGAAAGGTAAAACATCAAATCGTGGGACAAGACATGGAAGTAGAGATATCCAATTTGGTGATGGGAACCGACTCTAGTGGATTGTATCAAAGAAGTGCAACTCTATGATGAGGTGATTAAAAAGATTAAGCACGAAACAAGAAGGGAAATGCACCAATTCATGATAGACGAGGAAGATGTAGTAAGGATGAAAGGAAGACTATGTGTTCCAGACGATGCTGAAATGAGAAAGGAATTCTTGAAGGAAGCTCGTACCTTAGGCTACACAATACATCCTAGAGGAACTAAGATGTACCAAGATCTTAAGAGCCACTATTGATGGAATGGCATGAAGAAGGATGTAGCTAATTTTGTTATGAAATGTTTTGTGTGCCAGTAGGTTAAAATCAAACATCAAAGGCCAGGATGACTACTGAAGCAGCTGACCATCCCATAATGGAAATGGGATCAAACCACAATGGATTTCATATGTGGTCTGCCAAAAACACCAATAGGATATGATGCTATATAGGTTATAATAGACCACCTCGCCAGATTAACACATCTCATACCAATCAACATGACATATTCGATGGACAAACTGGCTGGGCTATACATAAGAGGAATAATTTGTTTACATGGAGTGCTAGCTGGAATTGTGTCGAATCAAGATCCAAGATTTGTGTCTAAGTTTTGGACGAGTCTACAAAAATGTATGGGAACAAAGTTGCACTTTAGTATATGTGTACCACCCCTAAACTGATGGACAATCGGAGGGAACAATCCAGACTCTAGAAGATATGTTACAAGCTTGTGTCATGGAGTTTAAAGGAAGTTCGGATACACATCTGTCTTTAGTGGAGTTTGCTTACAATAACAACTACCACTCCACAATCCATATGCCGCCATACGAAGCCTTATATAGACAGCAATACAGATCGCCTTTTGATAAAGTCATGTTATACTTACTTTTGAATGTATGAATTGTGATTAACTATTATAGAATTTATAGAAATCCTAAGGAAATGGTTCTTAAGTGTGTTTATTTTGATATTTTAGGTCATTGAAGGACTTATAATACAAACATAAGCAATTGGGAGAAGTTTTCTATAAATTTGAAGAAGAAATCAATTTAGGCCAACAAAAACAGAGTGTACACCGCCAACTTTCATCAAAGAAAATTCAACACGACTAAATTTGAATCAACACAGTCGGCTCAGAATAGATTTCCAACATCCTGCATTTTTCATATGTATGTCGACAAAATTATGCATATACGCCGTCGACTTCTTGTCCACAGTTTCAAAAACTTAAAGGTTGACTGCTTTAAATTTTATGACGTCGGCCTTGATGCCGGCATATGTGTAAAGCTGCTCTAATGTTAAATGAAAGCCGACAGTAATCTTGCAAAAATTATTGCAAACAATGAAGGCCAACATTTAGGCATTCTATGTCGTCGGCCTTGAAATCGGCGTACATTCATAGTTGCTCTTAGAAATCATTTTTTACATTAAACTCCAGCTAGATTTAAATGTAGGTCACCGGCGTACATGTCAGCCTATGTATCCTGCAACTTTTCATATTTAAACTCTTCTTATTAGATCATTTGTATAGATGGAACCTTAGGTAAGAAATTGAACGCTCTTTTCCTTTCTCCTATATCTAAATTAGGGCACTAGGGACTAGTTAAGTTTTCTTTTTTATTTGATATCAGATTCCACACCGGGATTCGAGTGGAAGACATCATTTGAATTTAAATTCAAGAACAGGATTTCATTGACAAGGTGATTTTTTTTCCTCATATTCAATTATTGGATGATGTTTGATACTTGGCTCTTTTAATCTTAATTTGATTCTAAGTTGTTGATATGAATTATTAGATTGTTGTTTATCTGCTGTTGATGATCATTTGTTTATATTCGAATTGTTGATGCTATTTCACCTGTCAGGGATTTTGGATTGAATATGGAATTCATGATAGATTAGGATTGTAATTAGAAATTCATTTCTAATCATTTCTTTTATAGCTAATCAAGATTATAGATCACATAGACATATGGGTTTGAATTCTATTAAGGTTTGGTAATCTACAAAGATCAGTCAATTGATCACTTTCTTAGTAATAGAGAACATTGGTTGGTTAATTTAGGATAATTATTTACTCTGCAAAAAGATGTTATCTAGTGCTTGATTGATTGAAAAACTAAACCCATTAACAATTTGGATTTGCAATTGCATTTCTAGTCAATAACATACATTTGATTGATTGTTCAAATCTGTTAGCTCTTAACCTAAATCAATTATTAGTGTTGGAAATCCCTATTTCTTTATAGTTTAATTCTATATAAGAAAATCCAAAAATAGAAACAAATTTTGATTTGCCTACTACAATTAAACTAATAGAGTTGATAGCTAATCATACTCCTATGGACACGACTCGGTATTCACTAAATTTTATTACTGCACACGCACTCGGTATACTGGTAAGTTAATAACTACTTATTTAAAGAAATTTAAAAAGAAACTAAAAAGAGTTTTAAAAAAGACATATATAGAAAAGCATGATTAGTTTTTGGCGCCGTTGCTGGGGAGTGAACGGTGTTACTTTCAATTTTTTGGACTTTTGTAGATTAGGCTTTTATTAGAAAAATCTTTAAAAAAATTGCAAAATATAAAATATAAAAAAATAATACTTTCTTCTTTATCTATATACACTAGTCTTTAGTTTATTTGTATATTTCTACTCGCTTTTCTTTTTCTCTTTTTAGGTGCTTGAAAGCAAGATATGGATAATCAACAAGCACCAGTCTTCTCATTTTGTTGTACTAAAGAGCTTTAATCAGAGATAATATATTTCAGGCAATATGAGAGAGAGCCTTTGCCAAATGCTTGGGGAAGATATCACCATTTGTTGCATCAATGTCCTTATCATGTTTCACTTTGTTTGTCTTAGCTAAATTTTTTCCTTAATGGAATAAGTGTTCATGATAAGATGATGATAGAGTCAGTTGTTGGAGGGAAATTATCATTAATGTTATTACAATTGGCGTTTGTAAAGATTGATGAATTCATAGAAGCCAATACAATGATCCTTACAATTCTTCTCCATTAGTATGTTTACGATATGGTGAATCACATGAAAGCTCTCAATGTCAAGGTGGTATGCAAGAATTTGATTATAATATGGCAACTCAAGAGTATCACCACACTTGTGAGACTCCAGACCAAGGAAATATTGCTTCCTCTTCTGAAAATAAAGTTACCCCAGATCCAGGTCAAGAGAAAAGAATTGAAGAAATTGTAAGGGGTTTAGAGTAGAAATTGGAAAAGAAGTTCTAGAAGCAACAGGATGTAACTGAGAAATTAGAGACTCAGATAGCAGGTTTGACTAAATTTGTTTCATCTATATTTAAACTTGCTAATTCAAGCGAAGAATGGGAGCAATTTAGTGATGGAAAGAAAACAAACACCCCAATTGATTCTCAAGGGCAAGATGAAGAGAAAGAGAACGAAGTTGTGTCAAGTGCAAAAAAATTGGAAAACACTTCTTCAATGGTTAGTAATGTTACATTGAATGAAGAAAAGCTAGCTTATATAGAGGGGTTTGGGAAATCAGGAAAGCAAATTGAAGGTATTATGCCCTCTACCCCAATTGAGCAAGTAGATGCGATTAAAGCAGATATAAGCAAGTTTGTTGAGAAAGAAGAGACTCAAGCTCTACACCAGATCAATTAGAAGATACGGTACAATAAGAGCACGCTCCTATAGTAGCTGAGCCTACTGTCAATTCAGATGTGCCATAAACTCCTTTTCCAAGAAGATCAAGAAAGAGGAAAGATAATGTTGGGTTTGAGAAATTCCTAGAGGTGTTTAAGAAGCTGGAGGTAAATATTCCCTTAGCTGATATTTGGAAGAATCACTTAGTATAGAAGATTTTTAAAAGAAGTGATGAGTAAGAAAATGAAGATGAATGGGAGAGAGATAGTCGTGTCAACTCAGGTTTATACTGAAGCATTAATGTCACTCCCCAAGGGGTTCCCTAAACGTAAGAGTCCGCCACACTCAATATTAAAGCTTAAGTATGACAACCTTAGCCATTCCCGAAAGCTTTGATATTAAGTGTAAGGCGTGCTCTCACAATTTTAGAGGACCATACAAGGAATTATGAAGCTTAAGAAGATATTATAACTGATTAAAAAAAGAGGATTCATAATATTCATTTATTCATAACAATGATCTTACAAGACTTAGGGACATTGCCCTTATTCACAAATCTATTACAGGAGTATTTCTTCATCCTATCTACTAAACTTCATCTTAGGAAATTCCTTAACCCAAAAGGAAAGTACTTGGCTGCAAGGTCCCCGTGGCTTCAACCACAAATAGGGAAACTGCAAGAGATATCTATAAAAGGTATAAGCTAATAGGCTTAGTGAGAACTAATTCCATAAATAACTTATTGTAATAAAATTTCAAACAAGTCGTTTAATCAAATAAATGTAACGCAACATACACGTGGGCAAACAAAGCATATAGTTTTTCGAGTACTATATGTCGAGTGGATTTGCGCCATCCATTCGGGATTTGGTGATACGTAACCGCAAAATAAGTAGTTTTAGTTAAAAAGATTTATGCTTTCGACCAATATCGCCAAGCATATGAAGTCTACTTGAATTAAGCCTTACTTTTGGATCTTCCGCCAAGCATTTCATTAATGTCGCCAAGCAATCGCTTTTGGTCACTCCTCCAAGTGTTGCTTTCGACCTAAGCTACAATCCTTCTCACCCAAGGATAATAACCCAATGCAATGTGACTCACTTCATGGTGTGCATGAACCCATTTATTTATGATATCATAACATTATTATTATCAGATTTAAGGTGATCAAAGAATCTCACACAAATCAAGTGTTATACTAAAACAAACATTAAATCAATTTCGGCATCGATATTCTTAGGATTCTTTCAAAGAATTATCTTTACATACATATCCATTTGTCTTTTCTTAATTCTAATGCAACTAAATTACAAGCACAAACAAGTAAAGCATTTTAAGGAAATAAACTCGCGATGCCATGACGACGATTTCTCTAGTGGATGAGTCGCTCACACACTCCACTTAATCGAAATAGTCCTCGGGGTAAAGGTACTCTTCCTCGGAATCATCTAGCCAAAGAAAATACCCAAAATGAGTATTTCTTGTTGATATTCTTGAAATTTGACAAAACAGTGTCATGAGAATGTCAAAGTTCGTATAAAGGAGAGTTTTAATTTAAAATGGCCATAACTTGGTCATTTTAACTCAGAATCGCGCATATAATATACCAATTTCTACCTACTCAAAAAGATCCATCCATTTCCAAAACTATTTTTGTCAAACTAAACCATTTAGGCCCCGAAACAGTGGTGATCATATTCACCACGAATTTTCTAACTTAAAAACAATTTTTTTTTTGTTTCAAGCTTTAAACCATTCAAAATTTGTTTGATAAGTACTTAATTATCTATGTGGTTGAAAATTTCTCTTTTTATAATTACATAGCTCATATTTATTCATGTTCAAGTGTTTGTTGTCCATTCATGTTTCTTTGAGTAAAACAATGACAATTTGGTGTTTTAGAAATCTATAATTTAAGAGAATTCATTTTTGTAAATCCTTTAAAATAAATACTTTGATTCTTTTGTTTTCAAAGAATTTCCTTATGCTTGACTTATCTATTTGACTTTTTGAAAAGTGATTTGCTTCTTTTCTACATTCTCTATATCAGTGCTATTTTGTAAACCCCGGTTTTCTTAGTAACCGAGTAAACTCCGTAAATTGGAAATCAAAACCTTAAATAGGATTAGTACTAGCAACCTAGGAACCCTAGGTTCGACTTTTCTTCGATTTCTATATAAAAGAATTGTAAACCCCCAAATTTTTGGAATCGCTTTAGCATAAAACCCTAAACGGGAAGTCAAACGAAACCCTAAAGGTCAACAAAACCCTAGTTTACAGTATCCAATTAGATCCGGCATTGTCGTTTTCTTTGGCCCTAGAAAACGAAGTTGGGATAATTAGCTAGAATAGTTCGTAATAACCATAGGTTTTATGAAAATATCAGTTTCACGAATTTTGGATGTCCTTTGAACCCGATCGGACACGGTTCTCGAAAAGCGTGTCTGGAAGCCCGGAATAATAAAAATATTTCGAATACACCGTTAAACTCGTAAAAATATAAGTTTTCCAAAAATATCAGTTTCGTAATTTTTCGGTAAGTAAAAATAACAGATATAGCTATTATACGCGTATTTTCTTACTACCGGTACTTTATTAGTCATATCTACTTTACATTATACTATTCATTACTATTCTACACTATTCTTTTATCTCTACTTTTTCTTACACCTATTCTTACAATCTACATAACCTATAAACTTAACTTTTTACCTTTCCATAACTTTATTTCACATCTACCTTACACATTACATCTTTCATTCAACAAAAGTCAAAAAATAAATCACTCCTTCCCCTTCACCAACATGGCCGGTGCCCCTTGCCCCCATTCCCCTCAATTTTGTTTCAATTTTTTTTATTTTAATCACACAAAAATCCCTCCACATTTTCCTATAAATACCCCCATCCTCTTTCACTTCTTTCACACATTCACTATCCACAAATTCATACAAAAACTCTCTCAAAATCTCCTCTCAAAACTCTGTCAAAATACTTCCACAACCACTTTTACCAACAAACCAAAACCCATAACCACATAAGCATACCAAAGTCTTCTTTAGGTAACACTTCATATTTCTTTCTTCTTCATGTCATGTAACTTTACATGACCATAGTGTGAGTTTCCAAACACTACAAGTTATGGAAACTACATTATGTTCATGTATTGATCTTGTTCATGCCAATCCATTTATGTTTATGTTGTTTTATTATTATCTATATATATACATATTCTTTAGAGCATATAAGCTCACTTGCAATTTATTTATTTCATGCAAAGCAATTTATTTATTTATTCCATTGCAATTTATTTATTCCTTGTTGAATTAAGACTAGCCTCTTGTCTTAGACTTGTCCTCATCAAGTCAAAACAAGTTTTTCTTTCTTTCATTTTATTTTATTTTGGGACCAATCTACTTCTTAGTCCCGGGAGCCTTGAAAAAGCTAAGACTCCAATACTTGACTTTATTATTCATGTTTTATGTTATTTTGTTTATTATTATCTCATAATCATGTTCATTTAGATTGTTGTCCAAAAATTTTATTTTCTAAAGATAATTAAACAAAAGAAGAATTTTGTCACTTAGAGATAAGTTTAAGTAAAGTATAAAATCTATAAGATAACAAAAATAAACTCATTCCTTTTCAAGTTACAAAAAGAACTCACTATAATTTTAGAAACTATTTTTTCTTTAAAAAGCTACTTAAACCTTTATTATTCCACTTTGTTTTTCAAAAGAAACTATTTGTTGATACAAAAATGGTTCTTTTTATAAAAGGATGAACAAGATGAATGGTTAAGGAATTTTCAAGTAAAGACTTTTACAAACAAGTAGGCAAAGAAAATCCATGGTTTGAAAACAAAAATAAAGTTATTTCTTTTTAAATTACAAGAAGAAATCAATAAGATTTTAGAAACTAGTTTTACTATAAAAAGTTCTTAATTGTTTTTATGAAGAAAACAAATTTTCATGCATGGATGATCTTATGAAAAACATAAGATATGAGGAAAGAATGAGAAATTTCAAGAAAAGATTTTTGCAAAACAAATAAATAAAAGAATTTGCACAAAAAAAAATATGAAGAATAGCATATTTTCTAAGAACTTCAAAATAGTATTAGTGTAACTTAGAAAGTAGAAAATTTTATTTTCAAAAAGGTTACTTAGGAAAATAATAAAACCAACGTAAAGCCCTTTTTAGAAAACAAAAGGAAATAAGGTATTCATTTCAAGAAATTTACAAACACAATTTTTGAAAACTATATTATTTTACTCAAGAAAAATAATTGGACAACAAAACATTTGAGCATGCTTAAATATGAATTATATAGTTATAAAAAGAGAAATTTTCAACTATATAGATAATTAAGTATTTATCAAACAAGTTTTGATTTCTTGAACCAAAGTTTTTTTTACTTGGAAAATCCGTAGTGAATTTTTTTGCCACTGTTTTAGGGCCTATATGGCTTTGTTTGATGGAAATAATTTTAGAAATAGGTAGATCTTTTCGAGTAGGTAGAAATCGGTATATCATATGCGCGATTCGGAGTTAAAATGACCAAGTTATGGCCATTTTAAGTTGGAACATTCCTTTATACGAACTTTAACGTTCTTTTGACATTGTTTTGTCAAATTTCAAGAAAATCATCAAGAAATACTTATTATGGGTATTTTTTTTTGGTTAGGTGACCCCGAGGAAGGATTCCTTTACCCCGATGATTATTACGACTAAGTGGAGTGTGTAAACGACTCATCCACCTAGAGAAATAGTCGACATGGCATCGTGAGTTTATTTCCATTAAATGCTATACTTGTTGTGTTTATAAATTAGTTGCATTAGAACTAGGAAAAGATAAAATGGTGTGTATGTAAAATAATTTGTTGAAAGAATTTTAAGAATATCGGAGTCGAAATTGTTATAAATGTTTTTTTAGTATAATAATTGATTTGTCTGAAATTTTTTGATCGCCTTAAATTCAAAAATAAGTATGATATGACTTTATAAGAAAATGAATTCATGCATACCACGAAGTGAGTCACATTGCATTTTGGGTTATTATCCTTGGGTGAGAAGGATAGTCAGCTCATGTCGAAAGCAACACTTGGCGGATGATCCGAAAGCGATTGCTTGGCGGCTTAAGGAAAATGCTTGGCAGAAGATCCGAAAGTAAGGTCAATCAAGTAGATTCAGAATGCTTGGCGATGAGTGCTCGCGAGCATGAAAAACTTTTTAATTAAAACTACTTGAATTGAGGTTATGTATCACCAAACCCAAATGGAGGGCGCAAATCCATTCAACATATAGTTCCCGGAAAACTATATGCTTGTTTGCCCACGTGTTTGTTGTGTTAGGTTCTCTTTATTTTATTTTGATGATAACTAACGAAGAATAAAATATAATAAGATTTATTAAGTGTGCAGTGTGCAGAATATCAGACAGTAAGTCAGACAATATGGTTCTGATCTTTTAAACCTCAAGCCCTAAGAAAATTCAAGGATGAAATATTATTATATCAGACGAAGGTCAAGGATGAAATATTAATATCTCAGACGAAGGTTAGATTTTCTGGTTCTTCATCAGACAGTATAAAGAACTGTCACGTTTTCTGGTTCTTCATCAGACAGTATAAAGAACTGTCAGACGGTATAAAGATCTGTTACATTCAGATCAGGTTTTCTAAATCGGATTTATTGGATTGATTTCTCGCACAATAAATTAATTGAAGGCCTAACTCTTTTTAGATATTAGAAAGTATATCTAATATGTTTCACAAGGTTGATTTACGTCTCATGAGGATTTTGAATTTTCAAGATGTTTAATTCTTTTTACTATTTATCTTCTTCAAAATAGCTTGCTGTTCAGATTTACAGTGATTTTTTTTTATATCTTCTTCATATCACGAGAAGTGTATCAAGCTGAAGATAGTTGTTAAAAATACTTCAGATAAGGTACATATCTAAATCTCGGATTTTGTGGGAAGATTTGAATAAATTTCAAATCTGTTCAAAACCGTAAGGATATGGATCTTTTCAAATTATGAAATATCCTTTTAGTTACAGCAACAACTCATCTTGTTGTTAGTTTTATTCCACAATATCAGGAAAATATTCCAGCAAAGCATCTTATGCGGATCTCTCTCCAGATTTGGTTTTCAAAATACGAGATATTTTCTATCTCTCTCCTCTTCCAATGGTAAATTTTGTTTTGATGGATAAGGATGAAGTTGTTGAAGTCCGGTGAACTGAAAGAAAAAGACCAGGATATTTTATATATATGTATAATCTTTCAAGAAAAAGAAGGATAGAAGAGACGAGATTGAAAAAACCCAGAATTACATGAGCTGAAATTTTACTGTCAATTTTATATTTCTACTTCATCAGACTTTCTGTCAGACGTTAGTAAAATACTAGTAAGACATTTTGTGCAAAACTCCAAAACTTATTTTCTTCTGTGTTCTTGTGCTCAAATACTTAGAGTGTCTATTGTAACTCTTGATTGAAGATTCTCTACTCTTGTATTGAGTGTGTTGAGAGTAGTTGAGAGGATTACAAATAATCTTGTAGTCTGTGTTTAGCCAATAGATATAGGCTTGTGAGACAGAACAAGATTCGATTGGTGTTTGTAATCTCTTTTTGATTAATTGGATTAGTGGATCGACCCGGTTGGAAACCGGATCCCCAGCAATGGAGCTGGAAGAGAGGACGTACTCGCAAGGAGGAACCTCTATAAATCTTAGGGCTCATTTAATTTTCTGCACTTTATTACTCTGCAATTTTTATTGATTATAATTGTTTATATTGTTGTTCAAATCTTTTTCTTATTAAGTTCTACAAAGCAACAATATTTATCTAAGTTATAATTTGAGTCTCTGATTTATTTGTTAAAAGAAGTATCCAAAGATTTTAATTTGTTAAGTGTTTTCAAAAAATTTTTAAAAAAGCAAACAATTCACCCCTCCCCTCTTGTTTGCATATCTGGGACCAACATGTTGCATTACATTTGTTTGATTAATCAACTTGTTTGAATCTTGTTACAAGAAGTTATTTATGGAAATAGTTCTCACTAAGCCTTTAGCTTATACCCCAATAGATATCTTTTGCAGTTTCCCTACCTTTGGTTAAGGCCACGTGGACCCTGCGGGCAGGTAATTTCTTTTTGGGTAATAGAAATTTAGATAAAGTGTAGTATTAGTATTGATGTATAACTACTCATGTAATAGATTAGTGATAAATGGGATATGTCCCTGAGTTTGTAAAGTCATTGATATGAATGAATGATTATTATGAGTCCTCTTTCTTAAATGTGTTATTTATATCTTCTTAAACTTCATAATTCCATACATGGTCCTCTAAAGTTGTGAAAGTATGCCTTACACTTAATATAAAAGCTTTTCGGAATGACTAAGGTTGTCATACTTAAGCTTTAATATTGAGTGTAGCGGACTGTCACGTTTAGGGTATCCTTTGGGGCGTGACAAGAACCTCTATAGAATAATTTAATGTGGATTATTGTTTTATAGTATACTTTAAACCATACAAAGTTTTGATTTCGAAAAATTTTCTATTCCGAGCTTTCCCGAGCTCCATTAAGGAAAAGCGAGCCCCGGAACTAGAAACTCAGAAAAATATCCCAGAATACTCGTTAGAACCGAAATTTTATAAGAATTCCAAAAATATATGTTTTATAATTTTTCGGGTTATAAAAATTACAGTTATAGTCTTTTTCCCATATTTTTTTTACTACCGGTAAAGTAAATGTCTTATCTACTATTTATTACTATTCACAAGTACAACTTACTATACACACACCCATACCCTAGTCTTACATCCTTACAAACACTCAATTATATTTTCTTTTCCAAGGATTTTTATCTTTTAACAAATTATTACATTTGATTACACAAATTACAATTTCAAATAAAATCAAAACACTCCCTCTCTCTTTCCTTTAGAACCGACGCACCCCCCTCAATTTTTCCCCCCATTTGTTTTATTTTATCTCCTTTTATTACTTAAAACAAATCCTAATTTCATCTAATATATATAGTCTTTTATTTTCTCTCTTTCATTTTATTTCTTTTGTTTCAAAAGCTCTCAAATCCTCTCTTCTTCCTCCCTTATTGCCGTGAGCCTAGTCCCACCACACACACACACCACAAGCTTCAATCTTCTTCATTTCTTCACTAAATCTAACCTTAGGTGATGATTCTCAAGCCCTACTACTATTTAATCTTGTAATGGCAAGATTATTCATGAGTGTTTTTACTCAAAGTCCCCATGAGCACTTGCTAGGGACAAGAAAATGCTACTACATGAATATCAAGCCATCACAAGAGTGGATCTTGTGTTTGATTAAGTTTTTGTTGAGATATCTTCATGATCATGCATGTAGAAGTGGAGTAAAGTTGAGATCTAGCATAAAAATTTCATGTTCATGCTTTTAAATTTCATTTCATACATCATAAGTAGTAGATCTAGCTTTTAGATGCTTATACCATGCTTGACATTCATGATCTTATGAATGATTTATGTTTTCATGCATTAATGCTTATAAAGGCTTTATTTTGTGTATATGAATGTTGTAGTTGGTAGATCCTTAGGGAAATAAACCAAGGAACTTACAAAGAAAAGGTTTTTGTTTGAAATGTTCAAAGACAAATTCGTATGATTTCAAGACCCTATTTTAAAAACCCTTTTATCAATTTTAAAACTCATGTTTTATGTGAAAAATGAAGGTATAGGTAATAGGTATCATTAAGTAGTGATTTTTATGAGTTGAAATGAGTTTTAATGAATTAATGTATAAAACAAGAAGTGGAATCTAGATGGAAAATTTTGAGTTAGTACTCAACATACGAAATTCGTAATTTTGAATATAGGTCATAAGAACACTCATCATCCAAGTTCAAAATAGAAGTTTTATGTATTAAATGGATTCCTTAGGTAATAGGTATCTTAAAGTCTTAAGTTTTAATGCATTAAACAAGTTTTTCCAAAGGAATCATTCAAAAATTTAATTTCAAGAAATTTGGATTTGTGGATAAATCCTACTTGAAAACATATTTGCAAAGTGTAAAATGCAAAATTTTATGTAGAAATGAAGGCTTGGGTAATAAGTATAATGAAGACTCAATTTAGATAAAGACAAATTGATTTTCTTAAGGAAACAACTTCAAAACAAATGAGATAGTCAAAGTTAGGAAACTAGTTTTCATGGAAGTGTAAAGTTATGGAGTTTCACAAATAAGAAGTTTCTTAATTTTCCTTTTTGTAAATAATGTCAAAAGCATGCATGCATCAAGTTCATATCGTATCATTCATGATAGGAAATCATCAATATTACATGTGTAGTTAAACTATATGCTAGAAGACATCACAAACATCCACAAAACTATTTTTCGAAATTGAAGTCTTCGATCGACCAGAACTGATCCATCTGTTTCGTGATCTAAATATTTTCGAAACTTGAAAATAATATTAGGAATAGATAGATCTTTTGAAGTAGATAGAGATCGATATATTATATGCTCAATTCTGAGTTAAAATGAGTTAGATATGGTCATTTAAAGTTAGGACTTTATCTTATGCGGAAATTGACGAACTTAGCAGCTATAATTGTTAAGTTATTAGAACCTTATAAGAAATACTCATTTCAGGTATTCGTTGTACTTAGGTGAATTGGAGGACGGATTTCCACTCATCGAGGACTACTACGACTAGTGGATTTCTCTCCATGGCCGAGTGAGTTCATTTCTTAAATAGTTGTGCTCATGTATGTGCTTGTAATCGTAGTGGCATTAGAATTAGGAAAAGATAAAATTCCAATGATTGTGACATAATCTTGGTTGAATGAATGATAAGTATATCGAGACGATACTTGTTGATAAATCATTGTATGAGCTAGTGTAGACTTGGATTGTTTGAACTTCTCTATGATTGCACTTAATCTGCTTAATTAATCTGCCATGATTATATGAATAAACTGTACATGCATATCACATAGTGAGTCACATTGCATGGGTTATTATACCTTTGTGGGAAGAAGGCATAGTAATTCGGGCAACGAGGGGACTGTAAACTCGATTATTGGCGGATGGGCTGGAAATTTGAAATGTGAGTGGGTGGGCACCTGTATAAACCACAGTAAAAATTTAAACCTGGTGGATGGGCACCTGTATCAACCATATAAAGAAGTGAGAAGTATTTAAATGATGCTCGTATGGGCCCTAACCCCGAATGGAGGGCGTAAATCCATTCAACATAAGATTTCCAGACGGTCTTATGTATTGTATGCTCATGTGCTTGTGCATTTCATACGGTTGCTAATAACTTGTTTAAGATATACTATTGTTAAGTATTAAATATTTGGAATTGAATCTCACTAAGCCTGTAGCTTACACCCCGATAGTTTTGTTGTGGTGTTCCTATTTTTGGTTGTTCCGAGAAAACACATTTCACAGGGTTATCTTTTGGATAAAGGAGCTTTTGAAGAAGTCAAGACCTAGCTAGAGGCATGGACTTCTAGAAAAATCTCTTTAACGTAATCCTAATGTTTGTAATATGGTTTTAGACCGGATAGACTTCCATTATTATTTTGGCGGGGGTATGCCCCATTGACTTCTGTAAAGACTTAACTTATTTATCTCTGTCACGCTCCAAAGTGTACCCTAAACGTGACAGTCCGCCACACTCAATATTTAAACTCAAGTAAGGCAACCTTAGCCTTCCTATGAGATTGAACATCGAGTGTAAGGCTCACTTTCAACATACAGGGACCATGCTTTGCTTCGTAGTAGTCTAAGAAGACATACATAGCAACAAGAATGTAAATCATAACCATTTTCTTTAGATCTACTCTATTACATGAACTAAGGAGCATACCCCCATCATCAATGTTAAGAGTTCTTAGGCTCACAAAATCCCTTATATTATCCTTTAAGCACCAATTGAGAGACATGATTAGAAGTCCGTGTACACTTCTAGGTCCCGGCCTCATCAAAGCTCTTTAATGTCTAAGAACTGTACCTGATGTTCGCGGCTCCTCGGGGATAGCTATAAATATTTATACTGCAATAGGAAACTATTGGGGTATAAGCTATACTAGCTTAGTGAGTGAAAACTTCCATATCGCAATTAAGACATAGCATTCAAGCAAGTGTTTAATCAATAAAATGAAATGCATCAAACAAGTGGATTCAACAAACATATGAACAGCCGGAAATCATATGTGGATGGACTTGCGCCCTCCATCTCGGGTTAGCAGATTAACAAATCCTGTTGTACGACGCCGTTTAAGCTCATGGTTAACTGAATTATAAATTCATTTTATGGATCACGATTAACCAACATATTCGTTTTATGGATCACGATTAACCAACATATTCGTTTTATGGATCACGATTAACCAGCATATTCGTTTTATGGATCTCGTTTAACCAACATATTCGTTTTATGGATCACGATTAACCAACATATTCGTTTTATAGATCACGATTAACCAATATATCCATTTTATGGATCACGAAAAACCAACAAATGCTAATGCTCCATCTCCATCGTGATATGAATGAGTTCAAGTTTATCTTTAATGTCTAATAATCAATTAAACCAATTCTTTTAGGTGACCAAGCAATACTCGCGGACAATCATTTTTACTCTACTATACAAAAAATGAATCATCACCCGGCTTTGATATTCTTTAAATATATTCCACATATCAACAGCAGACAAATATAATTCCCAAATAACCCCATCATGCATATTCATTTTTGTCTTTGCTAAGTAACTAGTGCAACTATCATTACAAACACAAAGAATAATTGAAATTGGAAGTAGTACTCACTCGGCCATGGTACGCCGGTCTCTTAGTAATAGTAGTCGGGTGGTAGGGATTCGACATTCTCGGGATCACCTACCAAGTAAGAGTACCCTAATGAGAACTTCATCACTCGACTAATTCCAACTATGCATCCAAACCAAGCAAAATCGTGATTTTCGCTATTTGTGGAAGTTCCAACTTAAACGGCCATAACTTGGTCATTTTAACTTGGAATTTTGCAAATTTTATATCGATTTCTATCTACTTCGAAAGATCTATCTATTTCTAATATTATTTCCAAGTTTTCAAAACATTTAGGTCACGGAACAGAGGGATCAGATCTGATCTGTAACTTTTTTCATTTCCGAAAAATTGTTTTGCTCTTAATAAAAAATGTTTCTAATTGATGATTCATGTATATATAAAATATGAATGAGTTCCTAACATGAATGACATGTGATGAGTCCAATATATGCATGATCTTGATGATTTTTGATAATGAAAATTTTAAGAACTCCTAATTCTTACAAGACTTTAACAATTTCTTCTTGAAAATCCAATTGTCTAAATTTTGCATCTCATTGGTAATTTGAGATTTCATTCTTAGAATTTACTTGTTACCTTAATAAAAATGAGTCTTCATCATCTATATTATCCAAGACCATCATTTTTACATAAAAACTTACATTTTCCACTTTGCAAGTATGTTTTTAAATAGGCTTTTCACAAAAATCCGAATTTTAGAAAAATCCATCTCTTGCTTATTTCCTTTAAGAAAACTTGTATAATGCATCAAAATTTAAAGCTTTACTATATCCATTACCTAAGGACCTCATTTAACACATAAAACATTCATTTTTAGCTTGAATACTAGGTGTTTACATATGCACCATTCAAAGTTACGAATTTAACAAGTTGAACACTAACTCAAAATTTTCCATCTTAATTTCATTACTTGTTTTACACATTACTTATATCCAAACTCATTTCAACTTATAAGAATCACTACTTAATGATACTTATTACTTATACCATTCATTTTTCATGTAAAATATGAGTTTCAAAGTGGTTTCAAGGGTTTTCAAAATAGGTCTCAAAAATCATACGAATTTTCCTTTGAACCTTTCTAACAAAAAAAATCTTTTCTTTTCAAGTTCCTTGTCTTATGTTCATAAAAATCTACCAACTATCACATTTATATATACAAGACTAAGCTTTTATGAATATTAATGCATGAAGACACAAAATTTTCATATGAACATGAATGTCAAGAAAAATATGAGTGTCTAAATACTAGATCTACAACTTATAGCATGAAGATGAGTTTAAAGACATGAACATATATTTTTCATGCAAGATCTCTACTTTTATATGCATGAACGTAATAATACTTCAACAAAAGCTCATTAAACACAAGATCTACTCTTGTAATGGCTTGATATTCATGTATTAGTGTCTTCTTATCTCTAGCATTTGCTCATTGGGATTTTAAAGTGAAAACACACAAGAATACTCTTGCCATTACAAGATTAAGTAGAGATAAAGCTTGAAATCATCACCTAAAGGAAGATTTGGAGAAGAAATGGACTTGTGAGTGTGTGTGTGCAAGGAGGGGAGTGTCACGGCAACATAGAGGAAGAAAAGAGAGAGTTTTTCTCTTGTAAAATTTTTGAAAGAGTGAAAATGAAGAGAGAGAGTGAAAATGAGTTTATATATTAAGTGTATTAGGATTTATTTACATTAAAAGAAGGAAAAATAGAACAAATAGAGGGGGGGGGGGGGGGGGGGGGGGGGGGGGGCACTTGGTGAGGGAGAGAGAGAGTGAATTGATTTTATTTGAAATTGAAATTTGTGTAATAAAATATAATAATTTAATAAGAGACAAAAATTCATTGGAAAAGAAAATATAATGAGTAGTTATAAGGATGTAAGAATAGGGCATGGGTAGTGTGTAGTGTAGGTTGTACTTGTGAATAGTGGTAAATAGTAGACAAGATATCTACTTTACCGGCAGTAAAGAAAATACGGGAAAAAAGCTATAACTGTAATTTTTAAAGCTCGAAAAATTATAAAATTTATATTTTTGGAATCCTCATAAAATTTCGGTTCTAAGGAGTATTTCGGAATATTTTTCTGAGTTTCTAGTCCCAGGGCTCATTTTTCCGTAATGGAGCTCGAGAAGGCCCGGAATAGAAATTTTTCTGAAATTAAAACTTTCTAAGGTTTGAAATATTCTTTAAAATAATAATTCGTATTAATTTATTTTATAAAACTTCTTTTGTTATGAAACCGAAGAAAAGCCGGATCTAGGGTTTTTAAGCTTCTCTCGCTAAGCTTGAACTAAACTGATTTAGGGTTTCGTTCTCCGGTTTCCGAAGTTTATTTGATTACTAGGAAAACCGGGGTATACATTATAAGAATAATAAAATTGTGTAATGAATAATAGTAAATAGTACCAAAAGACTAGCTAATTATCGGTAGTAATGAAATACAAATAAAATAGCAAAAGTCAGGTAATTCTAGTTATCGAAAAATTATAAAACTGATATTTTAGAGATCCTTATAAAAATATGAGTCTTACGGTATTAACAACATATATTTAATATTTCAAATCCCGGGGCATGCTTTTCGAAGCCTGTACCCGACTGGGTTTGAAATAGATCGAAAATTCGTTAATCTCATCTTTTAGAGCATCCTAGAATTAATACAAACCAACTACATCTTTTTCTCTTATTCCGACTCCCTGGTTTAGGAATACGAAATTGCCAGATATAGGCTACAGTGTTTATTGGGAGTTTTGTGGACTTAGGTTTTCCGGTTGACTTTCCGATTTATACCTTTGCTAATTTGGAAATTGATATTTTATGTTTATACAATTTTATTTGATTTGAGAATATTTATTGTAAATTTTATCTTCGTAGATATTTAATATCTCTTAACGTTCTCAAAATTCTGAAATTTGGTTTTATACCCGAAGGTCTATCGGTACTCGCTGTTTAATAATTTGTTTTTAGGTATTATACTACCCGCTTTCGCAAGTCAGGGCTAAGCATAGAATTTGTCATGTGTGGCGGTTTTGGATTTGGAAACTATTAAGTTCTTATGTTACTTCTAAGAATTTTCTCTTTGTCCAAGATTAAGAAAATTTCTGGATTTGTTCAAGACTTCGAGCAAGTTGAATTTCGGTTTTAATTGGGAGTCATTTTCAAATATTATTTTAAAGGTGCTCATTTTAGAATTACTTACTGAAATTTTATGGGGCTTACAATCTCGTTGTGATTTCTATTCTTAATGCTAATGTATGCCTTCTTTAGACTATTCAATTCAAAGTGTGATCCTAAAGGTTGTTGATGAACAAAATTATTCCTATTTTATGAGTGCTAACATATGTTTGATGGTCATTTTTATTAGGAATTTAGCACTTAAATTAATGGAGTTCAGCTTTCAGGTCTTTAAAGGAGATATTTTTCAAAGAAAGTGAAGACGGGTTAAAAATGTAAAGTTTGGATCAAGAAGAACTCAACATGACAAGAACAAGCCATGTCTTTCAACCATTGCAAGAAAGAAGCAAAATTAAGGGCTAAATATCAAGCTTTTGGAAGACATTTATGAGACACGACCTGTCCCAAACCGTGTCCATCTGGAAATTTAACTTTGCAAGGGACATTTCTAGGACAAGCCATGTCCCAAGTTGTGTCAGTGAAGAAAAAAGACCATAGTAAGGGACACGACTCTGGGACAAGCCGTGTCCCTAGTCATGTCGATTTCCATAGTGAAGAAAACAGCCAGACATTCAAGTGACACGACCTGTCCCTAAACCTGTCGATTTGGCAGTCCATTAATTTTTAAGAAACGGCTTTTTTATTGAATAGTAACCCCTATTTATTAAAGAAACGTCTATTGGACATTAAAGAGGTGTTACTTTGAAAAGCCAAAAGACCCATAACTCCCATAACTTCCCATTTCCTCCATAATGAGCATTCAATTCCATTTATGTGTTACTCTGGAAAGCCAAAAGACCGCAACTCCCGTAACTTCCAAATTCCTCTATAATGAGCTTTCAATTTCATTTATGTGAAATCCATTATAAATTGAAGATGGAGGAAGAATCAACAGCAGCAAGGAAGAAAGAGAGAGCACATATAGAATTCATACATAAAGTTTTTCAGAGTTTCAACAAGTCAAGATTATCTTGGATTGAAGATCCACAATTTTGAGCTTTATTTTCTCGGGTGATATCATGAATTCTAGTTTGTTTCTAGAATTTCATGTATTTTCGTTAATTACCATGGAAGAGTAATTTTTCAGATCTGGGTTTTGTTGAACTCTATGTTTATCATGTGATAAGGCTTTATTCTTAATAAAAGATTGAAGTTCTTTTGTTCAGTTGCATGTTTGTTAACCGTTTCTTAAGTTTGTATATCCGGAATGCAAGCTTATGTATGATTTTCATTTAAGTTAATTGAAAGATTACTTTTATGATTTGATCTATGCAATTGAAGAGATTTGTTTGTAATTGTAGACATAGAATGGCAAGAATCTTCTATTATTTTTATGAGTTCATGTTATTAATGCAAATTTAGGTTGCTCTTGATTGAGGAGACATCCTAATTGATTAACCTAGGTTTAGACAATTTGTTATATTCGAAAGAATTGACATTTTGCTTAAGGAATTCTATAGCTTAAGAACTAAATCTTAAATATCTAGTATGAGTTGCCAAGCATTCACATGATAAATTAGAGGTAAGACAAAACCTAGATCATTTGTTCTTATTGAATTTGCTTGTTTGTTACTAGATCTGTGTTAATATTGTTCAAAGTAAATTAGATAAAATAGTAATCATCAAATTGTCGGTTATAGTAGAGAAACGGTAATACTAGTACTTGATATCCAGATCCTAGAGGACGACACCCGTATTAATTCTATTCTGCAATCGATAGGTACACTGCCTATTGCCTTTATAGTGAATTAAGAACGGGACTTTATAAATTTAAAAATACGCTTGAAGGCAATCATCAGTTGTGTAAGTACACCTTACACCCGACATGTAAACTTATGGGATGACTAAGGTTGTCATACTTAAGTTTAAATGTCGAGTGTAGTGGACTGTTGCATTTTGGGTACCCTTTGAAATCGACTTATTGGTAAACACAGTGCCAATATCAAAGGCACCCTACCGGATGGCACCAATGGAGCTTAAGGAGTTAAAAACTCGGTTACAAGATTTGTTAGATCAAGGTTTTATTCGACCGAGTGTATCACCTTGGGGAGCACCAGTGTTGTTCATAAAGAAGAAGGATGGTTCCATGCACTTATGCATCGACTATCGGGAGCTCAACAAAGTCACCATCAAAAATAAGTATCCACTCCCAAGGATAGATGACCTTTTTGATCAGCTTCAAGGAGCTAGCGTCTTTTCAAGGATTGACCTACGATCAGGATACCACCAGTTGAGAATTAAGCCTGAGGATGTACCTAAGACAGCTTTCAGAAACTGCTACGGACATTACGAGTTTCTGGTAATGCCTTTTGGGTTAACCAACGCACCAGCAGCTTTCATGGATCTCATGAATCGAGTATATAAGCCCCTGTTGGATAAATGCGTGATAGTCTTCATCGACGATATTCTAATCTACTCAAAGACATGAGAGCAACATGAGGAACACTTAAGAATGGCATTACAGACCTTGCGTGAGCATAAGTTGTACGCCAAGCTATCTAAGTGTGACTTTTGGTTGGATCGGATATCTTTCCTAGGACATGTGATATCTGGAGAAGGAATATCGGTGGACCCTAAGAAGATCAGGGCAGTGATGGATTGGAAACAACCCAAGACTGTGACCAAGTGAGAAGTTTTCTCGGATTAGTTGGATATCATAGAAAGTTTGTGAAGAATTTTTCTACCATCGCCAAACCCCTCACGCAGTTAACTCAGAAGGATGAGAAGTTCATCTGGACAGATAAGAGAGAACAAGGTTTCCAAGAGTTGAAGAGAAGGCTTGTATCTGCCCAATCTTGATTCTACCAGATCTCGAGAAGCCGTAAACGGTACACAGTGACGCCTCCAGAAATGGTCTTGGATGCGTGTTGATGCAAGATGGAAAAGTGATCGCTTATGCATCACGACAGCTTAGGCCTCATGAACAGAATTACCCCACTCATGATCTGGAGTTAGCCACCGTTGTGTTTGCACTTAAGTTATGGAGACATTACCTGTATGGGCAAAGGTGCGAGATCTACACCGACCATAAGAGCCTCAAGTATCTATTTACGCAGAAGGAGTTGAATATGCGACAACGGAGATGGTTGGAACTCATCAAAGATTATGACCTTAGGATAAATTACTGTCCAGGGAGAGTGAACGCAGTTGCAGATGCCCTTAGTAGAAAGAACTATGGAGAAGTAGCTACATTGCTCACGGATAAGAAGGAGCTAATAAAGGAATTTGAAAGAATGAGTATCGAATTCATAGGGCAAAGTGCGGAAGTGGAAATCGCCAGTCTTGTCATGGAACCCATCTTAGTGGAAAGAATCAAGGAGGCCCAAATATGACGAGACGATTTAGAAGATTAAGGGAGAGGTACAAGAAGGAAAATACACGGACTTTACCATAGATGAGGATGAAGTGATAAGAATGAAAGGAAGGTTATGTGTTCCGGATGATGAGGATATGAGGAAGGAAATCATGAATGAAGCACATCATTCAGGATATACCATGCATCCAGGAGGAACTAAAATGTACCAGGACCTGAAGAGCCACTACAGGTAGAACGGAATGAAGAGAGATGTGGCAGATTTTGTGCTAAAGTGTCCCACATGCCAACAAGTAAAAGTGGAGCACCAGAGACCTGGAAGACTTTTGAAACCCCTGCCGATACCCGAATGGAAATGGGATCAAATCACAATGGATTTTGTGTGCGGATTGCCAAGAACTTCTGCAGGATATGATGCTATTTGGGTCATAGTGGATCGATTGACAAAGACGGCACATTTCCTCCCAATCAACATGACCTACTCCATGGATAAGTTGGCAAGGATATATATAAGGGAAATAGTGCGATTGCATGGAGTGCCCACTGGAATAGTTTCCATCCGAGACCTAAGGTTTGTGTCTAAATTTTGGACAAGCTTACAAAGATGTATGAGAACAAAGCTACACTTCAGTACTGCTTATCACCCTCAAACAGACGGTCAATCAGAGAGGACGATACAAACTTTGGGATATGTTGCGAGCTTGTGTGATAGAGTTTAAAGGTAGTTGGGATGCACACCTACCTTTGGTAGAGTTTGCCTACAACAACAGCTACCATTCCATGATCCAGATGCCACCTTATGAAGCGTTGTATGGAAGAAGATGTCGATCACCATTGTTCTGGGACGATGTAGAAAAGTTGAGAATCGACCTGACTTGGTACAAGATGCGGCCGATAAGGTGCGGATCATCCGACAAAAGATGAAGGAAGCACAAGATAGACAAAAAAGTGGCGGATATGAAGAGGCGAATGCTTGAGTTTGAAGTTGGGGACCATGTGTACTTGGAAGGTGAATCCCATCAAGAGTATTCGCCGAGTTCGGGCACAAGGAAAGTTGAGCCCACGATATGTAGGACCTTTTGAAGTACTAGAAAGAGTAGGAGATCTTGCTTATTGTCTGGCACTCCCTCCTAACCTATCTGAAATTCACAATGTATTCCACGTATCAATTCTATGGAAACATGTGTCAGATCCCACCAGAATTGCAGAACTGGAACCAGTTCGGTTGAAAGAGAATCTCACATACGAGGAGCACCCGGTTCAGATCCTAGATCACAAGTACAAAAGGTTCGGAATAAGGAAATCAAGTATGTGAAGGTTCTATGGAGAAACCACTCGCACGAGGAAGCAACCTGGGAGGCTGAAAGTGACATACGCCAGAAGTATCCGAGTTTGTTTAAAGAATCAGGTATGAACTTCAAGTTTTGACGACAAAAATTTCTTTAAGGGGGGTTAGGTTGTAAATCCCCTAAATTTTAGATTCGAATTAAAGCTCAAACCCTAATGAGAAGTCAACCGGATTCCCAGAGTCAACAAAACCCTAGTTTACCGTAACCGCTTAAGTTCGGCATCACCGTTTAAGAAACCCTAAGAGAGTAAGGAAAAAGTTTAGTGAGTAGAATAGTTCGTAATTATCCAAGGAAGCCTAAAAAGGTCAGTTTAGTAAAACCGAAACTCGTTTTGAACCCGATCGGACACAGTTCTTGAAAAACGTATCCAGGAGCTCGGAATAGGAAAAATATTCCGAATATACCGGTAGACTCGTAAAAATATAAGATTTCCAAAAATATCAATTTCATGATTTTTCGGTAGCTAAAAATATCATATATCGCATTTATACGCGTATTTTCTTACTACTGGTATTTAATTGTCATGTCTACTTTACATTACACTATTTTCTACTATTCTACACTATTCATCTATCTCTATTTTTTCTTACAACCTACTCTTACAACCCATACACCTATTTCTTACACATTTTCATTTCCAATACAATTTTACATCTTTCATTTCTTACTTTTAATTAACAAAATAACAAAAAAATAAAATTTGCCTTCCCCATAGCCCTCATTTGCGCCGGCCCCTCCCCCTTTTTCTATCTAAATTGTTTTATTTTTACTTTATTTAATTAATACAAATTATTTTCCACATTTTCCTCTAAATTCCCCCTCATACTTCCACTTCTTTCATACCTCTTCTATACTAAAGTTACTATACTCAAATCTCTCTCAAATTTCTCAAGAAAGTCTCTTACAAGAAGTTCTCTCTAGTTTCTTTCTTTTAGGTAATATGCCTTCAAGATTTTCATATGTTCATCTACTTAGTATGAACTTAGTGTGTTTTCTAAACCATGAAGGTTAAGAAAGCAACAATAGGTTCATACTTTATTTTTGTTCATAATCTAAATTCCTTTATGTTGCTTTATGTTTATAACTATCTAATATATCTATATAGCTATATAGATTATTTAGAGCATATAAGCTCATTGTCTTGCAATTTATTTAATTTCAAGTTGTTTTTATTCTAAGTCTTAGACTTGTCCCCATCAAGTCAAAACATTTTCTTTTTCTTTGGGACTAGTCTTTTCTTAGTCCCGGGGTACCTTGATGAAGCTAAGGTCTCAATACTTGATTTATTTTCTTATTAGCTTATTCTTCTAAATTATTATGTTTCTTTATGTTTTCATAGCTTTATGATTCATATTCATGCATAAACATAATAGTTTTGTCTCAACAAGATAAATAAAGAAATGGTTTCTTAAAATAAAGACTCTTTTTCTAGAATAAAAGTAGGAAGCTAATGTTTTTCTAAAAAAATTAAGAAGTTATTTTAAACAAAACTTAGAGGAGTTCATAAGGAAATTTATAAAAATACATAACACAAAAAGGACTTTTTAAAGTAAATAAAGATTTTTCAACAACTTCACATTTCTTCAAATGATTCCTTTTCATTAAAATAAGATGATCTCAAGAAATTAAGAAATTATTTTCTAGAAGTGTTAATACTTTCCAAAAAGTGATGAAAGCTAAGTTTAGAAAATAAAAATCATTCCTTAAGAATTTAAGAAGATTATGAAAATAAGATTTAGGAAAAGAAAAGAGATACTCATTATAAACAAATTAAGATGATTTCAAAGCAAAATAAATATTCCAAAAGTTCTTAAGTTTCAAAATCTTTAAAGACTTCACTTTTTCATAGATTGAGACAACTTTATTTACTTCATATATTTGTTATGAATAATTACATATATGAATAAACTTTTTAAAAAGTTTATAAAATATTTGAAAATGTATCTCTTCAAATGAGCTTTGGATAAAAGAAGGAAAACAAGTTTACAAAAATTCGTGGTAAATCTGGTCGCTGCCTTTTTGGGACTCAAACGACTTAGTTTTATGAAAATAAGTTTAGAAATGTGTAGATCTTTTCGATTAGATAGAAAACGGTATATTATATACGAAATTCCGAGTTAAAATGAGCAAGTTATGACCATTTTAAGTTGGAATTTCCTCTTATGCGATTTTACGCGATTTTAAGAAAAGTTTAAGATCTTCAAGAATAGAAACTTCATGAAAGACTCATTTTGGGTATTTCATTTGTTTAGGTGAAGAAGGACCCGAGATCGCTTTTCCAGAGGATTACTTCGATTAGGATCTCCCGACATGGAGTGAGTTTTTCCTTTTACTAAGTTACATTTCCTTGTTTTGTGCTTATAATTAGTAGCACTAGAATTAAGAAAAAGATAAAATGGATAATTGTTGTGCGACTTGGTATTATGAATGATTTAATACAAGTTAAGAATATCGGAAGTTGGTTTGATAAATAAATTGTGATTCTTGTATTGATATGATGAAAATTGTGTTGATCGCCTTTAACTTGAACTAAACATTGTTGATTAAATTTATATTGAAATCAATTCATGCATATCATACACATGAGTCACATTTGTTTCACTACTATTCTTTGTGTGGGGAAACGAGGAAATGGTAGTGGTGGCTGGTAGGAGCCGGAAAGTCTACATGGGCTAGTAGGAGCCGGAAAGTCTACAGGGCAAGCAGAAGCCGGTAAATCTGCAGATATTGATGGTCGTATGGGCCCGTAACCTCCCAACCCTTGTCATGGAGGGCGTAAAATCCATGCTACACTTGATTTCCGGTTAATCATGTGTATCTTGTTTGTTCATATGATTGGTGCATTCTCATATGTTTGATTAAAATACCTGTATGAATTATGGAAATGTCTTATAGATGGAATTAGCTCATTAAGCTAGTTTTGCTTATACCCTTATAAATTTTTTTTACAGTACGATTACCTTTGGTTGGCCCCAAGGAGCCCCTTATGCTAGGTACGAGTATAAGTTACTAGGAGTTTTTGAGAGAAGCTTTATGTATTTAAGTTTTGAACATAGGCTTCTAGGAAAATCTCTATAGTAGGCTTATGTTATAGTTGTTATTATTTTGGACAGACTTCTAAAGCGGGAGAATGCCCCTAAGATGATGTAAGGATATTATTATGGAAATCTTATGATTATTTATATAAGTTCTTGCTTGCTTTTTATTATCTACTTAAATGTAATACCCCTGTGAGTCTCCTACTATCTTGGAAGCACGCTTTGCATGTGATATTGAAGCTCCTGCATGACTAAGGTTGTCATTCATTAGCTTTAATGTTATATGCGACGGACTGCCACGTTTAGGGTACCCTTCGGGGCGTGACAATTTTTGTGAAATAAAGCTCAATATTCATGTGAAAGGAATTCACTCCCATTATCTAAGCAACTAATCTTTGGTGTTATATTAAAATGATTTTCTACGTAATGAAAGAAAATCCTAAATCGATATTCGATTCTCTACTTTCATTTGTGATGAATCTGAATTTAGAATTTGTCAATAGTGATCCATTGCATTTAGCTAGTTCAGATAATCAAAGAACACTAATTACTAGAGTAATATTCCATGGAATGAACTTCTTAGGATGGAGTTGGCCGATTAGATTGGCTTTAGGAGCTAAAGACAAGTTAGGGTTTATTGATGGTGATTGTGAAAAACCTGAGTCTGATTCAAAGGAAATTCAACGATGGATCAAGTGTGATTGCATAATTTATTGCTAGATTCTCAATTCTATGATTAAGGAGCTATCTAAAATCTTTATGTATGCACAATCAACAAAGGAATTATGGAAAGATGTTTGTGGTCATTTGGAATAACAAACGCACTGCTATGATGCCATGTTGAAAGTAAAAGCTAAACACAAAAAGTTAAACTTACTAAAACTCCATTGAAGAACTAGCAAGAATGATGAAGGTGGGAAGTTGTAGAGGGAAAAGTTTGTTATGTTCTATTTTATTTTTTGTTACCAATAAATATATATGAGACGCCTATGCCTATATATACAACTATGAAGTACACGTGTAAGATAAATAAAGACTTAATACTCTCACCGACTTATAAGGGTAAGTATGTTGGAAGTCCTGATATTTATGCAGGTCAATCAAGTATTAGACATACTAATTTAGTTAAGTACTTTCAAAATTTATGTTGAAATTTAATAAAATTCTTATATTGTTAGTAAGCCATTTGAATCCTCTATATTTATATAGTTACATCATATAAGTTCGCTTTTTATATGTAGTCATATTTTGTATAAAATTCCGAAAAGAAACATACTTGGTGCAAAATTAACAACATAAAGTTTTTTTTTTCCAAGTAATATATTTAAACTTTTCAAGTTAGCATGTTGTCTATGGCCTTAAAAAAAAAAAGTTAGCATGCAGTCATTTTATAACTTAATTAAACGGGGTTATAATGAGTGCGTAGAACTTTAAACTCATAATATTTTTCCTTAATACTACACTCACTATTTAGGTTAGCATTGATCTAAAAGTTTGTAGATATAATATGGGGGCTATTGTATTTATCATATAACCTAAACGACCTATGACGCCCTGAATTAAGGTCAAGGCATGTCCAACTGCTACGTATAATACTTTCGCATTATACGTTAAAGCTAACCTAATCTATAATTTAGCGTGATCATTGATAAACAAATTTTATATTTTGAAATCATTGGATTAGTTTACGGAAACAATTGAAAATTTGCAGCAAAAAATAAATTTGTCAAAACATTTTTCCAGATAGACTACTCTAGTGAGTAGACCATTATATTATGTATAACTCAATACCATCCATTAGGTATTTCAAAATAAAGAGTTTCAAATTTCTTAAAAATACCATTCCATGAATTTACAAATAGGGCCTCATAAAAACATAAGTTTGATAGTGAAGTTTATACAATAGAAATAATGATAATTATATAGCGGATCTAGTCACTCCATTCATCGAGAAATTCCTCGAAGTCTGTGCCTACACATGTAATCTAGGCATCATAATCTAATCATCAGCACCTGAAAAATAAAGAAATGAGCTGAAATCCAGCACGATAGCAACACAAGCACAAACGAGATCAGCGTACGAACCTATTCTAAATGCGATACAACAAACAACAGTGGAGCATTCACACTCTGGCAACATGCTGGGAACCTAGGGGTCCTGAGTGGCAGTAACTGCTCAGAGAGTTGATATAGGCAGCTCAAGTACCTATATCTCCTATAGGAACCTCTAGTAAATAGTCTCATCTACAAGTCGCAGTCGTTACTTATCTTTATCCAGACTAGTCTATTGCAATTAAACGGAATAACAGAGCCCATATATTAAAACACTTGATACAGCTTCTCTCCAAAATGAATAAACATTATCCTGATATCGTTTCCCCTATTAGCTACCATCGAGCTACTAATAACCATCATTTGTCCAATGTCAATGACGGGGGGTGGCTTAAGCACCTAACTACCATGTTGGCAACACCTAGTAAAGTTGCCGCCCTTTGGACCGAGTCTCAAAAACAGCTACGCACAAGCAACAAGCAATAATTAAGGCCAATTTTAAGTATTAATTCATTTAGATGCTTATTCTAGCACGCAACACATAAATCACTGCGTACCTAGTACATAATCTGATAAACAAAACATAGGTCAATAGATAAAGCAGAAGTTAAAGCAAAAGACAGACTCCTAACAAATATCTGTTTGAAAGATTAATTCATATAAGCATTTGAATCAATTATCAACTTATATCAAACTCGTATTCACTACTTAGTTTTCTAGTGAATATATATTTGAAACAATATACTCCTCTTATTATTCATGGTCTATCATATTACAATTATCTCTAAGTCAATTACAAGTTAATTTGATCATATAAGAGTTCACTAATTAGATTAACAGCTAAGTGTAAATTGTTGGTCTCTGAAGAATTTACGAAGCCAATATTAGTTAATAAATCTATATTAGCTTAATTTAGCCAAATCGAATATAATTAATTATTCAAGTTCATTTTATGTTCAACGTAGTCTACCAAACTCATTTCATGGTAATTAGGTCCTCAAATGGTATTTTCACTGACATATCCTCTAATCAATCGAATATACTTTAATCAAGAAAAGTAACTCATTTAACATATAGTTCTTCTATTTATATCATTTATAATCTATTTTTACCTCCAAATGTGCTAAGAAATCTAAACTAATTTCCTATTATATTTACATTATCTTATAATATCATATTTATACCTATTTTATTAAATAAATTTCAAAACTTATAATACTGAATTATTTATTTCTAAAATCATAATACTGAATTATTTATCTTAAAATTCATATTTTATATGTGACCACATTATTTACATTTATTTTATATTCATTGATTGTAATTAATTTACCCTAAATTCCAATATTTCATTTCCTATAGAAAACTAGCGCATCCTAACCTTGATAAATCTATTCACTATCTTAAACTCGGGTTCTTAAGCTCAAATTTTTATGTAAACTCCCTAACTGATATATTTTTATGTTTATAAGTTCATTTGTCCTAAACTAATTAGTTAATTATAGTTTTAATTTTAATTAATTCAAACTATCCAAAAAAAGAGGATACACAGCATCGACTGATTGGTTCACTCAATTTTGACCATCGATATGACCGGTTCTTGGACGATTAATTACACGATTGTAAAATAGACACATGGATCTATTATTTCGACACAGATTCGTAGTCGTTGTAGATCATTTGACCACTAGTTCGGCCTTCGACATCACCACTATAGTGACAATGCGCAAAGCTGTCCGAGTCTGTTTTATGATTTTTGAAATTTCTTTGTTTAATCCAACTCCCAACCTATTTTGATCATCTAAAATATGTTTCTTCTATGTTATTTTATCTAGTTTATAAATAGACTTATATTTTACAATTAAAATCACAAATCATAACTCAAATCATCATCATCTACACTAATTTTGCAATTTCTAGCACATAGCAGTGCATCCAAACTTGCATATATATAGTTGATAATTTCATTTCAATAAAACTCATGAATCCAACATAATCATACATCTACAAACATATTTCAGCATGCATATATATAAATATACTATAATTTCACTAATCAACAACTATTATAACATAGATATATATACATGCTCATTCTGGTTTCCATGCATACATTACATATATTAATCAATACTTAGATCTAAGTTTGTTTTTAGTGCATATATATGTCATTAACATAATCAAAATATTTATTACAATTAGTTGGTTTAGTAAATAAACCCTATAAATCTCTACTACTACCACTTCAAGAAGTTGATGATGCTTGTAATGCTAATCCCCAATTTAATCCTTGGTTTTGTCTTCAAATTTCGCCTAAGAATCAATGGATGTAGAGATTAGATTTTAGGGAAGAAATTGTATTGCTAAATGATAGAATGGATTTCCTTATCCATTAGAAGTTGGTCTTGATTAGGGATATTTGTAGGATTTTTAGTGTGTTTTAGAGAGCGTTTTCTTGAGAATCTTTAGGGTTTGGGGGCCACAACAAATGGAATGGAAATTAGGGTTTTCTAAACTTTATATTTATATTATTTGATGTTTTGTAATTTCTATTGGGGTTATGGGCATTTTGGTACTTTTGCTTGAATAATTGAGGGCATTTTGGTCTTTTCATAGAGTTAGAATGCTCTAGAATTTAGGAAATTGTAAGGTGTGTGTTGGTGAATTATAAATGCATGCCCTCATTGACTTAATGTCATGGGCTTAATCTTTCAATCATGGAGTTCTCGAATATGAGCTAGGCTTATGCTAATGAGCTTCTCTAAAATTGGGCTTGAGCTAGGTTAATGGGCTTAACCTTTTGATGCCATTAATTAGCCTCTTAGATTATGGGTTTTGGGCATTAGAATTGAACTTAGGAAGTAAAGAAACAAAATTAGCTAATTAGCATTGGAAATTAGGTTTAAGAATTCTAATTGAAGGAAATTGATATCTCACTTGAATTTAGAAGTTTAGGGGCTTAAGAATTGATATTTGAAGGAAAATATTTAGTTTTAAATTTCTAAGATTTAAGAACTTAGAATTTTGTCTTAAATGGCTAAATGGATGATTTAGGAATTCACACGATTGAACTTGACTAAAGGAATTCAGCTTAATAATTAGGAGGTATCGAATAAATTCAAATTTATTGAAATAGGTGCTTGAAGTAGTTTAAGTGGTTAAATCAAATATTTAAGGTATTAGAAGCTCTATTTTCAATTAAACTCATTTACTAGTTCAATTAGGTTAAACTCTCTAATTATATCATATAGTTTGCATAATTCCACTAACTGAATCGTTAAAAATAAATCTCTATACTAAGTTTAAATTAAGGTTCAAAATCACCCATATTTTTATATTAATTGTCTAATAATGTTGTCACGCCCTAACGGGTATCCTAAACGTGACAGCCCATCGTATACAATATTAAAACTCGAGAATGACTACCCTAGTCACTCGGAAGCTTTCATATCAGTAAAAGGCGTACGTTCACAACAAAGGGAGGTCTGTCACAACCATAATAAGGGGCCTAGTAGGATTATCCTGAAGTTATCATACCACATGTGCACCCACAATACGAGAACCATCTTGCAAGTCAGAGATTACAAGACTCTATTTATTTATTAACTTCTCATACATTGATCATATAATGCTATTATTGAAACATAATTATGGAATATGATTTTCCACATCTCACTAAGATTGCAGAGAATCGGTATCCCCTACCAAATAATAAAAATTAAGTTTCAACCTATAAAATACAAAGTTCAAATGTTTGTACTGTTTATCTAAATTATACTCTAAGTTCATAGTGATCTGTCTTTCTAAATTCAATGAGTCTGATGGAAGAACTCTCTTAACACATTCCTAGCCCTTTTCCAGCAAGCATTATTCCTGCATAAAAACTGTTGAGGGGTGAGCGAAACCACAGCTCAGTGAGATAACCTGACCAGATCACACATTAAGCAATATCAAACAAGTTTAATTAGCAACCATATGTAACGTAACAATCAATCATATGCACAAGTACAAGCTTGGATAATCCAGAATCCAAACAGGATGGAGATTTATGCCCTCTCATCGAGGTTGAAGGAACCAAGTCGAGAAACTCTTCCTGATGACCCACCCACTCAGGAGAATCATAGAACCAAGGAAGAAACATTTAACTCATATCCTTGGAGCAAAGAAACTCCACTAAGTGTTAGTCATTTCATGTCGATACCATGGACGGCATTCCTTCATTTGCCGATTAGTTCCCGTGGAATCGAACGGAATAAAGAAAACCTTGCGTAGAACTAAGAAATTTACATCTAGAAAAACCAAGTTTTAACAAAGAACCGAAACACTGAAATAATGCAATTTATGCAATGCATGACCATTTCATTTAAATATCATATAGTATTATGTCAGTTGATTAGGTGACCAACAATTCACAGACAAGCATTAACATATTTCAAACATTATATATCATCCAATTTGGTTATCATTTCAAATAATATAGTTTGACATTCAGTCAAACACCATACAACATACATTATCCCCATCCCTGCATACATAGCAGTTTTGATTTGTCATTTTATATGTACTAAACTTATAAGCACAATCAATGTGATAAGGTTAAAGTTACTCAATTGTCATCCTTGTTAATTATTGTAGTATTCTACAAGGAAACCCACGATCTGATCTGTATTCCCTAGGAATTGAAATAACAGATATTCGTTACTATGCTATCATTTACACTACAACTTCTGTTGTGTCTTATGTGTCCTATACCAAGCTTTACCACACTCAGTTTAAGTTTAAATATGGATTTTAAAATTCGTAAAGACTAGGTTTCTCTAGTTAAGTTATCAAATTCAGACAAACTCATTTTTCTTAAGGAAATGCCCTAAATGATTTCAATTATTGAGTGAAATCTCGAGTTAAGTTTATTGTACTCATTTTAATTTTATTTTTAGTGTATAAATAGGTGTTGGAAAGTTTGTTGAATGTAGCTCTCAATTATATATTTTATTTATTTCTTCCCATGCTATATTGAGGGTCTACAAGATGTTTTTTGTTCTTGCTTTGTATTTTTAGTTTTCTTTCCAAGTTCATTTCCTTGTTTTATGCATAGAGATTATTCTTAACTTAGGTTCATTATTCCTGTTTTGGTCGAATTCACCTATTATCATTTAGTTTCGTCGTGTTTCTCTGGTCTTATTTTAGACATTTATCTTTAGTAAATAGGATTATGTTAACTTATTATTATTTTTATGATCTTTATTAATTTACACTCGATATCCTTGTGATCCTATTGTATGACAAAATTCATGTTTCTATTTTCTAGAGTATTTCTTAAGTTTAAATTCTTTTCTATACCATCATATTAGCTAATTTACACTTGAATTATCTAAATTTAGCCTTGTAGACTCTAACTTATATATATACCAAAACACATATGGGTTTTTAGAAATGTGCTCTTAAATGGATTTCAAAGCTAAATCATCATCTATTCGTTTAATATTTTGATGGCGTTAAATCGTAATTTTAAACTTAAATCTTTTCTTATATGAGTCGAGAACTACACTTTAGCTTGTATAAATAGTTCTTGAATTAATCACTTGATTTTTGGTTAAATCAATATCTTGCTTAACAATCATTTGAATCATAACAACCTTGATCTTGAAACCTAACTTTCTAGGTGTGCATGGTTATATATGTATATACTTGAAAATTCTTTGAGTTCAATTACAAGATCATTCCTCTTAAGTTCTTATAGGGCTGAAACTTGTCGTAGTGATACATTTAGGGTTTTCTATATTGTTTTACTTCTTAATCTCATTGAAATTTATCTCTTGTGCATGTAAGATACTTGATTATAACTTATGATATACATAAAATTCTAGCATAACCAAAATATAACATCAAGCATGCACAAGTTTATATAAGCTAATTATGTTAATTTATTCTTACAAATCATATCTTTCCTAAGTTCTTAGGGCATAGAGGTGTATATGCATTTGTATATTTCTAATTTTATTTATATTATTTATAATCTATTTTTACATCTAAATATGCTAAGGCATTTAAACTAGTTTCCTATTATGTTTATATATGTCAAAATACCACCTTTATTCCTATTTTATTAAATAAATTCCTATAATCAAAATAATTATTTATTTATCTTAAAATAAGTATTTTAATATGTGAACACATTATTTACATTTACTTATATTCATTTAATTAGAACAATTTACCTTAAATTCCAATATTTCATTTCCTATAAAAAATTAGTGTGCACTCAAACTTTAATAATTTGGTTTACTATCTTAAACATGGTTTCTTAAGCTTAAATTTTTATGTTGACTACCTAACACATATGTTTATATGTTTATAAGGTCATTCAGCCTAAACTAATTAGTTAATTATGGTTTTAATTTTAATTGATTCAAAACTGTCCAAAACAGGGCATAGGCTGCGACGACTGATCGATTTGATCGAGTTTGACCATTAATCCAATCGGTTCTTGTCCGGTTCTTTACACCATATCAAAGTAGAATTCTTAGGCTTTCAAAACGTTATAGTTTCACCCAGAAAGAAGAAGAAAAAGTAATCGGTTCGGCCATATAAATTCATGCCACTACTATTGGCCGAAACAATGTTTTGTCATGTTTTGCTATTTTGTAATTTAATTTTTTAAAATAGTAAATGTATTTCAAAAATCACAAAAATTTACAGTTTGTATATATACATGTTAAAATATCATTTTATAAATTTCATCAAAAAATAACTTCATTTAATATTTTACCTAAATATTATAACTTAAGCTGTCCATATTTAATATATATGCATATAAATTGATCTTTAAGCATATCGAATTCATCTAAAGCATGTTTATTCTGTGTTTTAATTATCTAGTATATACTTATATTTATATTTCACAACTTGAATCATAAATCATAAATCATAAATCATAACTCAAATCATCATCAGTAATACAAATTTTCCCAAAATTCCAACATATCAACGCAAACATATATGCTTATGTATTTCAACTGAAATGCTTTTTTAGTATATTATATTTATTTGATAACTTCATTTCAATAAAAATATATCAATTCAACCTATATCACACATACCTTTATATAAAATGCAATGATTTAAATTTTTTAACATACATGCCTATTCACATGTGTATATATATATGTTGATCAATACTTAATCTAAGTTTATTTTTAGTAATTTACATGAATCTAAATGCTATCAACATAATAAAATAAATTAATTATAATTACTTACTTGGTTTAGCAGAATCAACCAAATAGTTACCTCTATTACTATTTCTACAATTCAAAAGTTGATGAAGCTTCTTCAAGTTTATTTTCTCTAAATTCAACCTTATTCTTAGTCTTTAATTTCACCTAAGAATCAATTGAAACAAATATTAGATTTTTAGGAAGAAATTGAGTAATTAAATGATGGATTAAAAAGGGATTTTCTCACTTTTTGAAGACTTGTCTTGAAAAGGAATTGTTATAGTATTTTTGTGGGATTTTATGGGTTTTGGGAGATGTTTTTGAGAGGATTTTTGGGGAGATGTGGGTTGCTATAGATGGAACAAGAAATTAGGGTTTTCTAATAGGTATATTTATATTGTTTTGTGGTTTGTAATTTCCATTAGGTTTAAGGGCTTTTTGGTCATTTTGTTTGATTAATTGGGGGCATTTTGGTCTTTTTATATGCATTAGAATTCTCTAGGATTAAGAGATATTTTCTTGTGTTCACATTGTAGATATTTAAGGGGTATTTTGGTCTTTTCCTAGATGTAGAAACTTCAAGAGTTAGTTAAGGTCAATTTGGTCTTTCCACGCACTTGATATTTTCTATTTAGGGTTTTATAATGTGTATGATGGTGAATGATAATGCATGGTCTTATCACTTGAATTGATGGGCTTATGGCTTTGATCTTTGGAATAATTGGGCTTGATCTTATGTTATGGGCTTAGGGTTTTAGATGATGATTTAGGCTTTTAGGTTATGGGCTTTAGGCATTTAGAATAGAAATTAAGAAGTAAGAAAGAGAATTAGCTAATTGACATTAGAAATTGATTTTAGGAAATTTAATAAAAGGAAAATTTATATCTTACGTTAATTTAGGGTTTAGGGGCTTAGGAATTGGTATTTGAAAACAAATAGTTAGATTTAAATTTTTAGGATTTAAGGAGTTGAAATTTAGACTAAAATGTATAAATTGGATATTTAAGGTTTTAGGTGATTAAACTTGATAGATGAAGTTCATTTGATAATAGGAAAGTTTTGATTAATTTGAATTTGTTGAAATAACCAATTGAGGTTGCTTGATAGGTTAAATTAGGCATTTATGACATTAGAATTTTTATTTTCAATTAAATTCATTTATTATTCCTAATTAAGTTAAATTATCAATTTTTTTTTCACTTACTCAATTAGGGTTTATAGTCTCGATAGGTCAAATTAGGGTTTGCACTCAAAAGATTCAAAAAATTCTAAATTTCATAATTATGTATTCATAATTTTTTATTTAAGCTCTAGTTTGGTAGATATCGATTAGTTTCTATTTTTATCGCGTATTTTTCAACTCTAGCGATTCATCTTCAATCTATCGTTTACTATCTACCAGGCTCTAAAATTAATGGAGTCATTCTACGTTTGATATTTATAGTCATAGGTGTATGATTAGTCAGTTATTGACTTTGTTACAAAATCTTGTCATTTATTATTAGGAATATTTTTCTTGATTGTTGATGATTGTAAATTTTCTAATGCTACTTTAGGTTTAAATATATATATATATATATATGTAGACTTTATTATTATTATTATTTATTATTATTATTATTATTATTATTGAATTTAAAGTAGAAAAGTTTTTGGGTCTATAATAACAACCAATTTATTATTGATCATAGATTATTCAAGTTAATGGAAGTTATGTTTTGCGTTTTGGAATTTTATTGGTAAGGATTCTAATTTTGCTAATTATAAAATTATTCATACTTTAATATTATTAAATCGCAAAAAAAAAAAAAAATAGGAGTGATATTTGCGACTTTATCAAAGTTCTTCAAATTTATAAATTATAATTTTAGTAATTATCATATTTAAGTTGTGTATATTTAGGGGGTTTACAAGGTCAGTGGAGTTATGCATTTTAAATATTGGCAGTGGAACATTCAAAATAATACTTAATATATTTAATCAAAATATAAAGTCTTACAACTTCTATGGGGCATTCCCCTGGTAAGTTTACATAACAACATGGTCTTAATTATGAAGATTAACTAAAGCTATAAGATTTTAAAGGAAATCTAATCCATGACTTCAAAATAAAATTATTCCAAAAGCTTCCCAAAAGCATAAGCTCTGCCCGTACGGACATGGTGTTATCGAATGTAAAATCACAATCCTACAACATCAAAAGCCTATTGGGGAATAAGCATACTAGCCTAGTGAGATATTCCTTATGCAAAAGTACCTATAATAAGCATTCAACCAGGTTCATTAAACAAGCATATAAAATGCAACAATGATATGATCAAACAATACATATGACTATCCGGTTTCGTATGTATGATGGATTTACCCCTCTATCGATGGTTAGGGAATGATTTAAGTAGGCCCCAATCGACTTCCTTGAAATTTTGCACGCTTCTTGAGGTTCCAACGAACCGTACTACTTGTCCCTGGGCTTTCCTTACCCAAAGCGATCGATCCGGCTGGGTGACAACTTGAGGCCGTATTCCTTGAACGTCCTAATTCCTCAAGATGTAGCTAGGCAGCTTACCTTTCCGGTCCTACACCCAGGAGTAGTAGCAAAAATGTGAAATTATATTCTAAGTGATATGCATGAGCAATTTGGTTTAAGGGAATTTCCAATCCGACATTAATTCATTTAAAGTGATCAATCAATATATTTGCACACATAGCAACATACATAGAGGCAATTATAAAATCAATAAATCGGGTTTCGATATACTTATTGTTCATTGATCACACATAGAAATTCACATACATAACTCTCATGCTAACCCGCATGCATATCAATTTGTTATATTTTCCTAACATCTAGTGTTATATTCTATAGGTACATGCGCGAATACATAAAATGTAAGGGAAACTCACTCGTCCATAGCAATCTTCTATCAATCAAAGTAATCATCGGAAAAAGAAGATCTTGGTCCTCGTCACCTAAACAAAAGAAATACCTGAAATAAGTATTTCATCTAAGATCTACTTAAATTTTTTAACTCTATCTTATTAGGTTCGTCAAAATTCGCATGAAAGATCTATCAATTTCTAAGGTTATTATTATCAAAAGAAGCCATTTGGGTCTCAGAACAGTGACGTACATATTCATCACAAAAATTTCAGATTTCAAAACTCAAGTTTTCAAACTTTCCTTCATCCAAAGATTCTTGTACAAAAATATAGATATTTGTATGGTTGAAAAATCTTTGAGTATATATATTATATATATTATATGCATAAATTTAGTGGTGTTGTTCAACAATGGTTTTTGTAAAACAATATGTCTTAAAAGTTGAAAAAAACTATGACTTGAAAAATTCACTTTAGTTTGTTGGAAAAATTCTTTGAATTATTATAAGTGAGTGTTTCCTTCTTTTAACCTTTGAGAATAATTTTAATTTTCTAAGATAATTCTTTTGTCTTTTTAAGATTCTACAACTTCATTTTAATAGTTGAGAAATGTAGTTTTTTCTAAGTATTTCTTGGTAGTGACTAAAGTTTCTTAAAGTAGTCATGTTTATATGTTCTAAAGTTTTCTTAAAGTTAGTTCTACTTTACATAATATTGATGATCTTCTAAGTTATTTACTAATTTTATTTCCTATGTAAGGCTTATATTTAAAAATGTTATTTTTTGATAATTTTGTAAAACTTGTATAGACTTTATTATTTTAGAGTGGTGGTGGAAAACTTCGATAATGAGTTTAAGAAAAACCTTTTTTAAATAATGATTTAGCAATATTAATTTTTAAAGAAACGTTCTTATTTCATTGGTTTGAAAAGGGAGTACATGAAAATTCTACTTTACGTATTCTTTGATGAAATCCAATATATTATTAAAAACTTATGATGAACTTATCTAAATTTTGATAAAAAAAGTTTGTTAAGATGAAACTTTAAGTTCTTATGGAAAAACTCATTCCTAGATCACGGAAATTTATTTCGAAGAGAGTTCCTATCTTTCTTTATTTAAGAAAACTCCTCTTTTTTTGTTGAGACAATATCAACATGTTCATACATGAATATTTAGATATAAGAAATACGACAATATTAAATAATAAGATAAGATATATATAAGAACAAAAAATAGCATAATATTAAGGTCAAGTATTGGAAACCTTAGCTTCATCATGGTATCCTAGGACTAAGAATACACTAGTTCAAAAAAGAAAAAGAAAATTATTTTGACTTGATGAGGACAAGTCTAATACTAAAAAGACTAGTCTTAAAATAGCATGAAATAAGTAAATAAATTGCAAAGCATGAAGATAAATAAATAACAAGTGAGCTTATATGCTCTAAAGGATATATATAGGTGCATAAATATATTTAGTTAGATATAAATAAGAAGTTAGCAAAATAACAACAATAATATGACAATAATAACATAATGGAAAATATAAACATGAACAAAACAAAACATGAACATATTGTTGCTTCTTTAACTCTCATGAGTCCAAGAAACACACACTAAGTTCATGCTAAGTTATATGAACATGATGAGTATAGGTATGGAGTTTCACCTAAGGTTATGTGTATGTTGAAGAGGAAAAGAAATGGTTGTAGTAATATGTGGGAAATGGTTTTGGGGAGAGAAGAGAGAATTTGAGAGAGAGAGTTTGTGAGTGATTTTGATAGAATTTTGATATGAAAATGAGTTGTGTGAAAGAATAAGGAGGAAGGGGGTATTTATAGAATTTTGAAGTGAAAAATAGATAATTAAATAAAATGAAAAAAAATAAATTGAGAGTAATGAGAGAGAGGGGATGGACGACAACATAGGGAAATGGGGGGAAAATTGATTAAATTTGTTGTTTTGTAATAAAAATAATGTGTAAAGTGCGATATGATTAAAGTTGTATGGGGAAGGTAAATTGTAAAGCATAGGTATGATAGTATGTAAGAGTAGATTGTAAGAAAAAGTAGAGATAGTGAAATGGTAATGTACGCATAAACGCATATCTGATTTTTTTAGTTACTGAAAAATTCTAAAACAGATATTTTTAAAAACCGTATATTTTTACGAATCTAATGGTATTGTCGGAATATTTTCATTATCCGATGTATCGGGCACGGTTTTCAAAAATGATCCCTTTTGGATCCAAAAGACATAGAAATTTGCGAATATGATATTTTTAAGCTTTCCTATACTATTACGAACCATTATCCACAAATATCTCAATTTCGTTGCTTACGTTTAAGATTATGGGATTGTCGATCTAGATCCACTAGACTAATCATAGAGTTAGGTTAAATTTAAGGTTCCGGTTTGACTTCCAGTTTTTAGGCTTTACTATATTTACCGAAAAATCATGGACTTACAAATATCTAATTAACAAATACGAAAATTTGGGATATTTCACAACCCATTTAAAAACTCAAGAGATGTGAAGAATTTTGACTTTTAATTTGAATTTAAACCACCATACATAATATTAAAAACGATGTGAAAGACCATGTAATATTAAATGTAATATCTTTTATGGTATAAAAGACCAATAGGCATTGCATCATATGGGAGCTTCTACGGTCCTATTGACGAGATCATTCAGTCAACCATCTAACCATTGAAATAAATATAATAATTGAAATATTAACTATTTTAGATATTCGATCACAGTTAGATATGGTATGAGACGTTTGATGGTGATGGGATCGGTCCTGTCAAAATCAATGATGGAACCATAGAATTTTCCCATATGGTATGTATAATTAGCACTTTTTTTGCCGAGTCAAGAATTTAGTATAAATCAAGTATTATAAATTTAAATTTTATGTGAAAACATTTAAACAATAATCTCTATTATATGATACACAATATAATTTGAATTCACAATGGAAACGGAATAATCTTGAATATCATCTTTTATTGCCTCAATTACTTTAATAAACTTTCAATTTTACTTTTTTGATTTGAATTCAAATCACCATATATAATACGAAATTAGATGTGAAGGATTCAGTTCTCTCTTAAACACCATATTGAACTTTTTATGAAATTGATTGACTCTTCAATAATGCAAACTAACTGTTTCAAATTATATTTTGTATCATATAATAGAGATTATTGTTTAAATGTTTTCACATAAAATTTAAATTTATAATCTTTAATACCATCATTATTGGCTTAATTACTTTAATAAACTTTCAATTACTTTTATGATTTGAATTCAAATTACTATATATAATATGAAATTAGATGTGAAGGATTCACTTCTCTCCTAAACATCATATTGAACTTTTTACGAAATTGATTGATTCTTCACCAATGCAAACTAACTGTAATAATGAAAAGCCTAGAAAATTTAGAAATAAACTTCTTAGGGGAAAGCTTAGATCAACCGATGGGTTATCAAGAAAAGTTCTTAGTGAAATTCAACCTAGAGGTACTTACTTAATTTGTATACAAGTATATTTTCATTTTTTTATCATCTATAATTCTTCATCTCTGTGTATGTTTTAGTCTTTTCTACCAAGTTAAAATGTATGCCTGCCATACTAGTTTGGTTGTTTAGATTATTGGATTTTAATTTATATAGCAATATATAGAAGAAGTGCAATTTCTATAATTTTGTTCTTTTTTTCCTTCAAATAATAAGATTCTCCTTAAAAATGTCAAACTATAATAAAGTTGAGTTAAGCTCTTGATATTATATTCATGATTATATTTTTGAGTAATGCTTTCCTACAATTAACAGGTTATACTTAATGGCGTAACTCCAAGAAAAATTTTCTAAATTTGTAACTTTTGTAATACTTATTAAAATTATCTAAAACTACTCATTTTTATTGCAACGTTGGAAAATATCATTATTAGTTTTTTATCACTTATCAATTCGTATAATATATAAGAATATTCCCATATCCTTTTCACATTGGCTCGTAAAAAGATGGTTCAAATTTTTATGTTAACTACAGCTTACTTTAGTACAAGTGTGATTTTCTTATACAACGCCGAGTTTAAATACATTTCTATAACTAATAAAATTATTCTTGACAATGTAATCATAGTAACAGTTTTCAAAAAACATGTTTCATTGGGATTGATAGTGATGAAAAAATATGCAATAAGTAATATATATCATGTTTATATATACATGATAGATAACTATCAATCATAGTTTGACAAATAAAAAAAGTAGCAGTTGTTTATAAAATAACTATCATCCATGATTAGGAACATGGTAACATGTCGTACAATACACAAATTTTCCAATAAAAGTAGAATATGGTAGTTTGTAATGCTTATTCAAATTATTTGAAGTAACTTATATTTATTGCCACGTTTTATAATTTTATTTGTAATTTTTTACCACTCATTGATGGCAGAACTTGTAAAAATATGGGTAAAATTCTTGGAAAAAGTAAATATGTCATTTGCTTCAAAATGGTTACAAGTTTCCTTAGTATAGCTATGATATTGTTATATAACGTTGAGCCCAAACTTTATAGCACATACATTGAGATAGTTGCTTAGTAGCTAATAGAAGTTTCTCATTTAATATAAAGAATAAGATGCAAAGAAGATATTAAGAAGATTAAAATAGGAATAAGAGTATAGATGAATTACAATTAAAATGATACGAAGCAAGAATAAGACGATAAAAACATATACAATAAGATACAGATAAAATTACAAAAGAATCAAGTGAAAACACGTACAAATAAGATATCGCTTTTGGTTACTAGATTTAATGATGCCACGAATATACAATGAAGAGGCAAATGGTAAGTGGAAGCGATCATAGCTGCCTCTACCAGAGTCAACCACTAGTTATGCAAGAGTCTGACATGGGATAATGGATTTTTCACAAGTCCGGTATAACTACAAGAAGTTTCTTAATTAGTTAAAGTTGCATAAACATTATAGCTTTTCAATTTTATAGCAAGGAATTTTTTTTAATGGTGATTAGGAGCATTTGATCTTGAAGAGTCAATGAAAACTTGGAGTCTTCGTGATGTGGAGAATGTAAATAATTATTTACTTAAGGCTAGCATGGGATAGTGATTTCTTCACTAGTGAAGGTATCTTTTTACACTTTAACCGTTAAGTAATAAATATAAAAGCTCGAATCAAATGTACAAGTTAAGATCCTAAAAACAAATATTTACAATTAAATCGACATATCTAAAATTTTCTTTTGGTCTCTAGTGCCTTGTTCATAATAGTCATTGTCTTGAATGTTTTTGTAGGAGTTTTGGATGCTCATAAGCTAGCTATGATACGCAATAGATTGCCAAAGACATCAACAACTGTACTTCCTCATTTAGGAAATGATCTTTGGACATTAAACAAAAGAAAATCGGTCAATAAAGAAAACTTAGCTTTATGGAACATGAAAATGATCTTTTTAATGAAGGAAATGCATACTATTAGATCAATGGATTCAACAAATTCTAATCCTAAACTTTAAAAATGGCCGACTGACAATCTAGAGAAGGTAAGCTCATGATTAGTTTTCAAGGTGTCTAGAATCACTAACTCAAGCATCCTAATAAAGGTATCGGGGTGAGGTTTGATGATATAGGTATTTATAAATTAACACAGTGATTCAAACTCAATACATCCTATTTCTAACTTATTGATTGGTAGCCACAAGCAATCTGGATGTCCGTAAGAACATGTATGTCTAATTTATTGAAGCAAAATCTTAATCAAACTTACTTAGATGCAACCGATGCTTTCTTCAACAAGAAAGCCTGTCATTGCTAAAATTCAAAACAATCATCGAAGGGGGTTTCTCATCATCCCCCATGTCAAGTACATGTAAGTTATGATCTAGTACTGCACTTTCAAGTGTGAGTTAGCCAGACATGAATGTTTGGATATACACAACGATTGTTATTATATAACAGTTTAAATTAAAATTGTGGCTTTGTCGAATGATTAGAAGCACACGGCAACAGAAGATGAATGAAAGCTATCTTTGATGCCAAAGTAACTAAGAAGGAATGGACTCCTCAATGGAGCTGCAAAAGTCAGTTTGGGTAAGAGTCATAGATCATAAGGGAGTTTTAATAAATGAGGCTAAGGTTTTTATTGATGTAGCAGATTACCACATTGTTCCGTTGTAATTGAGCATCCTGGGTTGTATTTGGTAGATGACTACACCAGAATCTACACTAAAAAAAGCATTGTTAATACATTCATTCTAGACACAACTAGAGAGAGAGCAAGCTCTATACATGTAAATCAAAATGTTGGTATACCGCGTCTCAAATCTGCATTGAGATCCTCAAGAGAGAAGACCAACAGAATGGAGAATCCACCTTGTGATTCAACATATTATGTTTTTATGATGTTAGAAACAAGAACAAGCCTTCACACCTTCGATTGCCATCATAGAAAATAAGACTATCCAATGTGGTGTGACTTTTATATTTATTACTTAACATTCTACTTCATTATTGAATGAGAATTTTCTTATTATTTTACACTTTGGAGAAAGTATTTCACTAAACTAATTTTTATCATTGTCAGAAAATTACCTATTGTTCCAATAGAAAGCCAAACCCCCATGTATCCATTTGGAGGAGAAAACAATGCATCCTATGTAGGAAACAGAAGTTGCAACCACAACAATGCAGTAGAAAAGGCAAGACCAACAACACGAACCATTACAGGAGCAGCAACATTGGGCCTCTATCAATAAAATCAGAGCCTCACATTCTCCATTAGTTACCAGATCACCGCATCCTTAAAAAGTTCTGAATTCTTCATCAATAAGAAGACAAGAGCGTTATAGAAGGTCATAGACGAGCAAGTTAGCTTAAGGGCTAAACAAAGATCCAGAAATGAGCATGAAGAAGGAAACATACAATGTGTTGGTAATCTTATTGGGACTACACTTGATGAAGATAAGGAAAATCTTCCTTTTGTTGAAAGTAAGTACAACTTGGGAAAATATAATTGATTTAGAGAGGAACTTTGCAATCTAAGCAATAGATTATTTCCCTCAAAAATCTTCATCTTGAGAAGATGCATTTTTGAAAATATTTTTAGTATCAACTTACTGATATTTGTATGGTTTTTAATAAAATTTTCAAGTTTTGAAAATGTGCTAATACAAGTAGAGCATGTTGTATTTAATATAAGTGTTTTTTCAACTTTTTTTAGAACCTCAAATATTATTATATTGATTTCAAACAGTTGCAATCACTAATAGCTACTAGTGGTAAGTAATGTTGTAAGTAGAAAGTGGATGGTAGCAGTGGTTACTTCTTACGGAAAATATTAATGGAATATTGCAAAAATAACTTATATTTTGAAAAATAATCATATTTCCTTTTTCCTATTTTTTTTCTTTTTAACTGTTGTTTACAATGGTTATGAATAACCATCATTAGTGAATGATCGGCATTAGTATTTCCAACCATGAGATTACTACAATGATATATAGCAACCATAAAGTCATTATATATAACAATTTTTTTAAACTTAAAAAAAAAACTTTCAATGAAACAAATATTATTTTACTATTAGGATTTGTAGCTAGCCTCACACACACATGTATGTATAGAATTTACACATTATAATTGGATAAATCACACTAACATACTAGAAGCTATCAAAGTTCAAAAGAAATAATTAAATAAAAAATAAAAACAAAGGAAAAAAATTCAAATTATTAAAATGCAATGCGTTTAAAAATTTTGAGATTTCATCCATTTTAATAACAAATCAATCTTTTATATTCAATATTTAAATATAGTAATCTTTTTAAATCGAATAATTGCTAGATATGGCTGATATTACTTGATAGATATATTCAAAAGCTAACTAATTCATACATTCATAAATCTATCCAGAGTAATTTATTTAGGTAGCGTTTTGTAGTAGGATTAAACAAGATAAGAAGTATTGAACTGTATAGTATAAGGAAAATTGGAAAAAACAATTTTCTTGTTCCATGTTTGATATACATGGTATTGAACAGTACTTAGACAAAAGTTTTAAATTTTGTCAAAATTCTAACGAGTCCCAAATATATTTTGTGAACCAAACATGATACAATGACCTTTGTCCAATCTAATACTATTAAAGATAATAAAAATAGAAAAATATAAGCAAGCTCTACCTTATGAATATTTCGTTTGCATAATCTAAAGAGTCTTTAACATCATTAAACCATGACTTGTCCTGCTGTAAAAATGGAGGAATTACAAGGTTTACCAAAACAAATCTAGATAAAAGATGGATATTGATTGGAATCGATCATGTGAAATTGAAGAAATGGAGAAGAAAGTGACGAAATAAATGAACTCAAATGAAGAACAAAGAAGGAAAAACTGACCAATATGACACAAAGAATTTGTTTAGTCGAATAACAGGAATATGAATCACTTGTTGAATAAAAGTGATATGGGCTCTATGTTGTACATGGGTAAGTATTGTGCAATTGGAGACATAGGTAATTGTCTAATACTAAAAGGTGATACGGGCTTCATCTCTACTATTTATTAAGAAAATTCAAAAGTGTGTTTTATGTTAAGAATTACTAACTAGTGCTTATCAATTTAAAAGGCGCACTTTTGCAGGGGTCAAGGGATGCGTCCCCTTGTGGGGGTAAAGGGGGCAGCGTCCCTATGGGGTTTCAGGGGCGGCGCCCTTGAAACCTAGACGAAATTGAAGATCTAAGTAAAGACACTCATTTGAAAAACTAAAATCTTTTCGAAATCCCCTTTGAAAAATCGTTCTTCAAAACTGTTGTGAAACCCTTAGATAATTCATAAATTATTTTTTGATCAAATCAATTCTATACAAAAACAGAAACATATGAACTTTAAAATATTTTACTAAAACTCGTTTTCAAAAAACAGATTAATGTTCGTATGATAGTTTTTGGATCCTATAGTTTGTCAAACCAAAAGGTAGATCAATTTTGCATGTTATACAAAGTCATCAACATGACATAATAAAAAATAAATCGTGTCATACAAGATTGCTAGGGTTAGTTTATAAAAACGCAGATTTATCAAAAGAGATCATGTCAAACACGATTGCTAAGGTTTCTTCATGAAACACTGATTTAACAAAATAGATCGTGTCATACACGTTATGCATCTTGCGACATAAAACAGATCATATTTGTCCATCAAAACCATAATGACGTGATCTTCTGTAATCCTATTATTGCACATCTAGTCGACCCCTTGCAGATGACTGACTTTTCATATGTTTAACAACATTAACCATATAATCTGAATGCAATAAAAAATTGCATATTTAATTAACCATTAAACAATTTGCCATGTAAAAATCTTATTAATCCATATAGATTACTCAAACATATATAAATTAACATTGTATTCATAAAATTATTCGTTTCATAAACATCCATATATCCACATTAAACTTTTACTCAGATTATACATATCAACATGCATATATCATATGAAAACTTTGATTGAAATCGTAAGTGGCTTTGATACCACTGTTGGGAATTTAGGGATCCAAGACAACAAAAATTATTATTTTTATGTAAAATGAATCCTAAATCCTCAATTTTGGATACATGTAATTCAATACCTTTTTTATGCTTCATAATTTGGAAATTCGGATATGAGATGTTGCAAACACAAACACCCTCTACTGTATCCACACGAATGAATTTCTAATTAGATCTTTGATCACGTGCTAGCATGTTGGACCGATTCCAAAATTTTTTGGGAATCTCGCTCAATAAGGTTTCTCTCTTTTGAGTTACAAAGTTTTTCTATAATTCTAATGTGACGACAAGCGTCTGTTAAAACCTTAGGGGAGATCATTGTGTTCTATTTATATGAACTATATCATAGTCAACCGCCCTAATCTTATTAGGGATATGAAATGTTATTAGGAATTCCAAAAGACACACTTCTTATAAAATAATGATTGTAATTAATAATTATTTATTAATCTTAATCTTATTAAGATTAATAGATAATTAAATAGTATCCATATAACCTAGGGCACATCACTAGTAATCTCCCACTTGCACTAGTCCTAGATAATTCCCTATGGGATTATTAAAATAACCCATGATCTGATTGATTCATTCTTTGTGTGCAACCCTTTAGATTCACTTAATGTTGACAGTAGCCCTTAAACACCTTTTAAGCCTATAAGACATAATTGGTCTCTAGCAAGACATTATGCCTACCTAAATTAAGTAAAGATCGATGATCCGACTTTACCAATTAATAGTCATTTATTTAGTCCCTTTGCCATACGATATCTTATGATCAAACATAAAGTGTGGATCAATACACTGTTTAATCACATATTTCTTTAATCCAGAGTCTAACTGACTTAATTGAATGATATTGATAACTCCTTATCAGTTCATTCGAGCATGGCCATGCATTTCTCCGTCTTACTCTTCAAAAGGCCCAAAAGATATCTCTCTCAAACTAATGAGAGGAACAAATTCCTTCATGAGCACTCACATTCCTCCACATAATTTATTCCATATCCAAGCACAGTCTTATAATCATCCCATTAAAGATGATAAAGAACTGAGTTAAAACATGAAAGTTGATATCTAGGAATCCATGGTGTCATCAAGTCAAAGGACTAAAATAGCACTGTAATGAGAAATGCTTATCATATTGATCAACATAGTATTTTCATAGTTGGTCGTTCCAATACAATATACTCTTACATGTGTCTATGTGTTGAATTGATATCTCATATCCATTATTAGTAAAACATAACCATCATTCAACCAACATACTAGTCTTAGTTCATTATTATTCCATATAATGAATGACTAATAATTTAGAATAAAGTTATTTCTCGCCTTATGGTTTTACTATTAAAGTCAAATACTTTAACAACATAAGAAATAACTAATTATTTAAGGAATAAATTTCATCAAAGTAAGAAGGCCAATTAACACTTTGATAAAGAAAATGACTTATATAATAAAGATAAATATTCAAATGACATAGAATCCACATGGCCTAGTTAAACATAAGTTTAACCCCTAATGCTCTAGTATGGCTATCATGCTTAGATTGGGGAAGAGGCTTAGTCAATGGATCTGCAATAATGTCATCTGTATGTACTCTGCATATCTTAACATCTCCTCTATTGATGATCTCTCGAATGAGATGATAACGTCTGAATATGTATTTGGATCGCTAGTATAATCTTGGTTCCTTAGCCTTTGCAATGGCCCCATTGTTGTCACAATAGAGGTCCATTGGATCTAAAATGCTAGGAATTACACCAAAAGAAGTAATGAACTTCTTGATCCAAACTGATTCCTTCGCTGCATCCAATACTGCTATATACTCTGCTTCTGTGGTAGAATCCGCAACTGTGTCCTATTTGCAACTCTTCCAGCTTACAGTACCTCCATTCAAACAAAATACATAACTAGATTATGATAAAAAATAATCTGACTCAGGCTAAAAATTGGCATCAGTGTAACCATTCATCACAATATCAGTTTCATCTCCTCCATATGTCAAAACGACATCCTTAGTCCTTCTTAAGTACTTTAAAATTTCTTTTACTGTTATCAAATGACTCTCACCTGGATTTGACTAGTACCTACTAGCGATGCTTAAAGCATAAGTGACATCTGGTCGAGTGCATGATATAGCATACATGATGGAACCAATATCTGAGGCATATGGAATCCTACTCATGCGTTCCCATTCCTCTTTCGAAGCAAGGTATTGAGTCTTACTCAATTTAATTCCATGTGACATTAGAAGAAATCCTCTCTTGGAATTTTTCATACTAAATCTTTTTAGCACTTTGTCAATGTATGCACTCTGACTTAGGCTAATGATCCTTCTAGATCTATCTTTATAGACATTGATGCCTAGAATATAGGCAGCTTCACCTAGGTCTTTCATTGAGAAACAATCTCCTAACCATGTTTTGACATTCTGTAATGTAGGAATATCGTTTCCAATAAGCAATATATCATCTATGTAAAGCACTAAGAAAACTATTGCACTCCCACTAACTTTCTTGTAAACATAAGGTTCATCTTCATTCTTGACGAAATCAAACTGTTTGGTTGCTTCATCAAAATGAAGATTCCAACTCCGAGATGCTTGCTTAAGTCCATAAATGGATCTCTGAAGCTTGCAAACCTTATGTGAATTCCGCAGACTGTCAAAACCCTCAGGTCATGTCATGTACACATCCTCAATGAGGTTTCCATTTAAAAAGGCTGTTTTGACATCCATTTACCATATCTCGTAGTCATAATACACAGCTATAGCAAGAAGAATTCTAACAGACTTAAGCATGACTATAGGTGAAAAGGTTTCGTTATAGTCTATACCATGAGTTTGTTTAAAACCTTTTGCAACTAGTCGTGCTTTGTAGATATGCACTTTGCCATCCATGTTAACTTTCTTCTTAAAAACCCATTTACACCCAATAGTTTTAACACCATCAGGTGGATCAATCAAAGTCCAAACTTGATTATCATACATGGATTGCATTTATGATTTCATGGCTGTTAACAATTTCTCAGAGTCAGGGCCCTTTATTGCTTCTTGGTAAGATGTGGGCTCATCTTGATTTATGAGCATTACATCATAATTATCAGTGAAGAGATCCACATCTCTTAGGCTCATGACGAATCCTACTAGATATCCGCGGGCCCTTAGCTAGTGGTTCAGGCTCAACAACTATTTATGAGTCTGATCGAACATCCATTAGGGGTGCTGTGTCAGTTTTTGGATCTCAAACTTCTTTGAGTTGTATTTTACTCCCACTGGTTTCTTTAGAGACAAATTCTCTTTCTAGAAAGTGACCATTATGAGCAACAAACATTTTGTTCTTAGATCAATTATAGAAGTAATATCCTTTCGTTTCTTTTGGATATCCCACAAACAAGCATTTATCATATTTGGGTGCCAATTTGTCAAACACTTAATGTTTGACATATGCATCACATCCCCATATCTTTAGAAAAGACAAACTGGGACGTTTCCCATTCTATAACTCATATGGTGTCTTTTTCAATCAATTTTGATGGAACCTTATTCAATATAAACACAACAGTTTCTAGGGCATATCCCCAAAAGGATATTGGAAGATCTGTCTTACTCATCATTAATCGAACCATATCTAATAAAGTTTGATTTCTCCGTTCAGAAACACCATTCCATTGTGGTGTTCCTGGGGAGTTAACTGTGAGATTATGCTATAATCGCTAAGATAGTCAAAAAAATCTTGGCTTAAATACGCACCACTTTGATTTGATCAAAGTGTTTTAATATTTTTACCAAGTTGATTTTATACTTCATTTTTTAATATTTTGAACTTTTCAAAAGATTCAGATTTATGCTTCATTAGGTACACATATCCATACTTACTAAAGTCATCAGTAAAAGTAATGAAGTACAAATAACTTCTTCTAGTAGGTGAACTCAATGGTCCACATACATCTGTATGTACGAGGCCCAACAACTTAGTAGCTCTCTCACTTTGTCCAGTAAAAGGAGCCTTTGTCATCTTACCCATTAAACAAAATTCACATGATTCATATGGTTCAAAATCAAATGAATCTAAAAACCCATCTTGATGAAGTTTTGATATGCGTTTCTCGTTAATGTATCCTAAGAGACAATGCCAGAAGTAAGTTGGATTCAAATTATTAGATTTGAACCTTTTGGTATTAATGTTATAGATGGACTTATTATCATATTCATCGAAGTTTAGAACATAGAGACCATTCATCAAATGAGCAAGACCATAAAAGATGTCTCCATGATGGAAGGAGATTCTATTATTCTCAATAATAAATCTAAAACTATCCTTATCTAAACATGAAACCGAAATAATGTTGGTGCTCATAGCATGTATATACTAACAATTATTTAAAACCAAAATAAGTCCAGAATGCAAAGTTAATTCAAAATTTCCTACGGCTGTGCAACAACTCTTGCTTCATTTGCCACACATAGGTCCATTTTACCTTTAGCCAACTTTCTACTTTGCTTTAGACCCTACACATTTATACAAATGTGAGATCTACATCTAGTATCTAATACCTATGATGTAGAAGTAGATAGATTGACTTGTATAACATAAATACCTCAACTAATAGTCTTACAACCCTTCTTCTTTTTTAGATCCTCTAAGTATAGCTTGCAATTCCTCTTCAAATGACTTGGTTCATTGCAGAAGAAGCAAACCCTTTCCCTGGGTGGTTTGGCCTTAGGTTAGGGTTTGGGCCTTTTAGCTTTGGTTTGACCTTTGCTTTGCCCTTGCCCTTGCCCCTGCCATTGGCTTTTCTCTTCTTGCCCTGTCCCTTTTGAACCAACAAAACATTATTATTTGTTTTAATGTTCTGTCCTGCTTCCTTAAGCATCCCATGCAATTCCATAATAGACTTATCCATTTTGTGCATGTTTTAATTCATCACAAATTGGTCATAGCTAGGAGGTAAAGAGCCTAGGATCATATCCGCAGCCAATTCCCTAGCAATTGGAGAACCAAGCTTCTCAAGTCTATCAATACAGCTCTCATCTTGAGTACATGTACACTCACGAAGCTACCTAGAGCCATTTTACAAGAATTCGATTCTTGTGTGACTACAAATGTAAGCCTCTGAATTTTTCGAGAATGGTTTTGGAATACCAAATCGAAACCCCAAAGTTTGACCTAAGTTGAAACCGAACCTTAAGCAATTTTGATCACGGGATTTCATAAAAGAATCTTCAAAAGCGAAATTAGAAAATTCAATAATCGTTCGATTCGAAAACCCGAACATGAAAAGACCACCTATTCGATCCCTGATATAAACCCTCGATTTCTAGGACAAATTTGGATTAAACCCTAACTCTAGTCAAACCGGAGTTTCAAAAGTCAACAAAGACCAAGACAATCAAGCAATTTCAACTCCGGCAATCCCGCATTCTCGAACCCTAGAAAACGAAATCGAGTTAATGGCTTAAAATAGTTCGTAATAATATAGGGTAACATAAAAATATCATATTCGCGAATTTTGAGTGTCCTTCGGACTCAAACGGGATTAGTTCTCGAAATGGGTGTCCCGGAGCTCGGAATATTAAAAATATTTCAATAACACCAAAAGACTCGCAATTAAACAAGGATTTCAAAAATATCAGTTTTAGAATTTTTCGGTAACTAAAAATAATAGATATAGCACGTTTATGCGTATTTTTATTACTACCGGTATTTTATATGTCTAGTCTACTATTCATTACTATTTCACTATCTCTACTTTTTCTTACACATATTTCTTACTACCTACATACCTATTTTCTTACTTTTTACATTTCCAATACAACTTTATTCACATCAAACCTTACACATTATTTTTTTCTTTACAAAAAAATTACAAAACAAATAAAATTCTCCCTCTCGCTTCTCCATATGCACCGGCCCCTCTCTCTTCCTATATATTATTTTTTTTTCAATTTATTTTATTACATAAAAAATTCACTCCAAAAATTCTATAAATACCCCATTCCTCCTTTATTCTTTCACACACTCATTTTACATAACAAAACTCTACCAAAATACTCTCTCAAAACCTCTCTCCAACAAATCTCTCTCTCAAAACACTCTCTACCAATTCCTATTCTACAAGAAAAGCAACAAAAGCATACTACCCCTTTCATCTCTTTTCAAACCTCCCATTAAACCTTAGGTAAAATCCTACTTAAATTTCTTCATCATGTTCATACAACTTAGCATGAGCTTAGTGTATATTTCTTAGGCTCATATGAGTTAAAGAAGTAACAATATGTTCATGTTTTGTTTTTGTTCATGTTCCTATTTTACATTATGTTGTTATATTGTTATTATTGTTATTATTATTTTTGCCCTAATCTAACTTATATAATATTATGTATACTAAGTATATATATTTATTTAAATCATATAAGCTCATTGTTATTTATTTATTTTCATGTCTTGTAATTTATTTATTTACTTGTTTTATGCAATTTAATTAAGACTAGTCTTTCTAGTCTTAGACTTGTCCATATCAAGTCAAAACGATTTTCTTTTCTTTCTTTTGGGACTAGTCTATTCTTAGTCTCGGGTTGCCTTGATGAAGCTAAGGCTCCCAATACATGATCGGGTTACCTTGATGAAGCTAAGGTTCCCAATGCTTGACTATTTTATTATGTTTATTTACTTATAAGCAATTCTTTTTATCTTATTATGTATTATCTTTACTTTTACATTACTACATATTCATGCATGATTAAGAATATTGTTGTCGTAAATAAAAATAAAAATGGGTTCTTTCTTAAATAAAGAAAAGTAAACTAGATTTCTTAACAAAAGGAATTTTCAACAAAAATATCTAAGTCTTGTTTTAACTCTTTTTAAAGGATAAGCTAACCATAAATTCTAAAAGAATTAGTAACGTAGATTTCTTCAAATTAATAAAAAGAATTCTTTTATTTTATAAACCAAACTTAATACTCCATAAAGATAAAATTTTTAGTCTTGAAACTTAATATTTTAACTCAACCATACATTTTATAAGACTTAAATAGATTCATTATAAACTTTGAAAATCACATACTATAAAAACATCTTCAAAACTTCAATTTTATAATTGTTATTCTCTTTTCAAAATTAAAATGAAATTTTACTAAAGTTCTAATGTTAACAATTCTTTATGAAGAAAGCTTTTCTTATAAACTTGTCTAAAGAAATTATTCTACCATTTAACAAATATTAAGAGTAAAACAAGTTTTTCAAACCAAGATAAAATCAACTCACTATTTTGAAAAACCAACTTAGAAAAATAGAATTTGCCAAGGAAGTAAAGTTTTAAAGGTATATCCATTTTCTAAAGAAGAGAAATGATATAAGAATAAAAGGAAAGCATACATTTAACACTACTTCAAATATTTGACCACATAAAAAACTTAAAGGATATTTTGAAAAGCTTATTTTTCAATCACTAGAAATAAAGTTAGTAGATAACTTAAAGAACCAAAATTTTTTAAAATGAATTTACTTTTGAAAAGTAAGAAAATGAAATTATAATAGGAAAACATTTACTCATAACAACTCAAATATATTTTTGTTTTCCTTCTAATAATTCAAAAAGGAGAAATTCTCAGAAGTTTTATCATTTAAAAACCATCAAAGACAAATTGTTTATGAAATATCAATATTGAGACAACACTATCAAAATCATGCATACATATGAGTATAAATATATGTTCAAAGGATTTTTCAACTATATATATCTATATATTTTGCTTAAGGATTTTTGAGTGAAGTAAAGTTTGGAAAAAAAAAATCATATTTTGTGGGCTATAAATTCGTAACTATTATGTACCATAGTATTTTTCAACCCAAATGCCTTTTTATGACAAAAATAACCTTAGAAATGGATAGATCTTTTCGAGTAGGTAGAAAAGGGTATATTATTTGCGTAATTCCGAGTTAAAATGACTAAGTTATGGTCATTTTAAGTTGGAATTACCTTCTATACGAATTTTAACAATCTTATGATATAGATTTTGACAAGTACCATAGAATCAATAAGAAATACTCATTATGGGTATTCGTATTGACTAGGTGATCCCAACGAGGAGTATTCATACCTAGAGGATTATTTTGATTAGTGGATTTATCGATCAACTCATCTATAAGAAAGATAGATCCTCATGGCCAAGTGATTTTATTTCCTACCTACTAGAAGTAAGAAAAGATGAAAATGAATTATATATGATAATATTGGTTGAAAGAATCTTAAGCATACCGAGGCATGAATCATTGTTAATTAATTTATGCTTTACTATTATTCTGTTGGAGTGTGCAAATTCAGTGATCACCTTTAAATTGCTCTAATCATATACTATGAATTATATTAATTAATTCATGCATATCACGTAGTTAATCTCATTGCATGAGCTTCTATTCTCGATAGGACAAGAGTATAGTAGCCGGGTGTGCAGTAGCCAGAAATCTACAAGATGGGCGATTAGGAGCCTGAAAGAACTATGTTATGATGGGCGAGTAGGAGCCTAAAATAAACTACATGAGTTGGATTTAAAGATGGGTTTTAAAGAGCCTGAAACACCTAACCCTGAATGGAGGGGTAAATCCATTCAAACATATGATTTCCGGTAGATCATATGTATTGCTTGACCACTTGCTTGATGCATTCATATGCTTGTTTAATAACTTGCTTGAAATTATTTATACAAGTATGTTGATTCAAGAATATTCTCACTAAGTTAGTTATGCTTATACTCCAATAGACCTTTGTTGTAACAGGACTATATCTTTTATGCCCGAAGACTTCATATACTAAGGAGGGATGATGTTTTAGAAAAGCGTCTGGGAATCTTTTGAAGATCTTAGGTTAATCATCCTTCAATGTCTTATAATGTTAGTATTATTTGATTGTGAGAAAGATTAAGTTGTTCTTATGATTGATTGGAGAATTATAAGGGAAAAACCCTAAGATGATGTAAGGATTATATTCTCTTAATGATAAATTGGATGTTTATTTAGATTTTTATATGTTGTATTTACTATCTCAAACTATACATCCCATCGGTGTCTCCTATTATTGTGATAAACACTTTACATATGGTGTTGAAAACTTTCGCATGACTTCAGGAAGTCATTCTTAAGTTTTAATACCGTATGTGGCGGACTGCCATGTTTAGGGTACCCTTCGGGGCGTGACAACAAATCTCTCATGACTTGCTTATTCTTGGAACATTTCCTTGAGGCGTACGGTCTTCCATTTGCTTCTGAAGCTCAAGATCCATAATGGCAAGCATGATGCAAGTGACATCTAAAGAATCTTCTTTATGCTTACTGTAAGCATTCCTATCAGCTCTTGGAGCATCAGCAGCAGGTTCATCAAGGATTGGTTCATCAATCACACATAACTTCTTTTCATGCTTAAGAACAATTCTTAAGTTACGGTACCAATCAAGGAAGTTTGTGGTATTCGGTTTATCTTTTGCAAGAATTGATCGCAAGGTTGTGCTATTTGTTATCATGATCTACATACAGAGGTATGAAAAGTCAATTATCTTTATATAAGCCATTTTATATGCTTCCACTATTTTATCAAATTAATAGCCCTCAAATATTAATTTGGAAACCATTTTAATAAAAAAAGTTTCTTAGTGGAATAAGATGCATATTTCACCAAATATTGAGTCAGCTATGTCATGACACCCAAAATTTAGTTATTTAGGTGGGAAACCCTTTCCAATTACATCATATGTAACTCTTATTATAGGATTCACATCACATGTCCCAGCCTAGTAATCCCATTCAATGCCATAGGACCAAAACCATTTTGATAGCCTATTTAAGTTTAACCATTACGAGATGTGGATAACACTATTATTCACCCTGTCTGACTAAGATAGTCTATCACTGTCACGCCCTGAGGGTACCCTAATAATAGTAGACAAGTCACACTGAATACCATTAATAGATTACCTTCAGAGAGTGATATATTTTCCAAATAACAAGATCTTTTAGTTGCTTTGATAAGAAATGATAAATACATGTAAGAAATAAATTAGTAAATAACTACCATCTTAATCATAAAGTATCATAACATATTACAAACCATGTAGTCTTTTTGTAATTCTCTACATACATAACTAATAAGATAATACTAGCTAATTCATTCTAGGAAAATATAAATCATTAATCCCAAATAAAACCATAGGCTTCCAACACTTAAGCTCTTACTGGAGTCATATTTTTGGTAGTGACTAACCAAGGTCGAAGCGTAAACCTGAAAATGCTATGGGAGTGTGAGCGAAACCACGGCTCAGCGAATAACTAGACATATTACATATCAAGCAAGTTATTAATAAATCGTATGTAATGCAATCACTTAAACATATGCTCAATATAAGCTTGGATGATCTAAAATCCAAACAGGAAAAAGATTTATGCCCTCTTTTTAGGGGTGATGAACATTTACTTTATGACCCACCTTGTCACGCCTCGGAGGGTACCCTAAACGTGGCAGTCCGCCGCATATAATATTAAAGCTAATGAATGACAACCTTAGTCATGCAGGAGCTTCGATATCACATGCAAGGCGTGCTTCCAAGATAGTAGGAGACTCACAGGGGTATTACATTTTAAGTAGATAATAAAAAGCAAGCAAGAACTTATATAAATAAACATAAGATCTTCATAATAATATCCTTACATTATCTTAGGGGCATTCCCCCGCTTTAGAAGTTTTTCAACAAAATAATAGCTACTATAACACAAGCCTACTATAGAGATTTTCCTAGAAGCCTATGTTCAAAACTTAAATACATATAGCTTCTCCCAAAAACTCTTAGTAGCTTAAACTCGTACCTGGCATACGGGACTCCTTGGGGCCCACCAAAGGTAATCATACTGTAACAAAAAGCTATAAGGGTATAAGCAAATCTAGCTTAGTGAGATAATTCCATCTACAAGATATTTCCATAATTCAAACAAGTATTTAATCAATCGTATGAGGATGCACCAAACATATGAACAAACAAAATACACATGATTAATCGGAAATTAAGTGTAGCATGGATTTTATGCCTCTATGTCGAGGGTTGGGAGGTTACAGGCCCATATGACCATCAACATTTGCAGATTTACCGGCTCCTGCTAGCTCTGTAGACTTTCTGGCTCCTGCTAGCCTTGTGGACTTTCTGGCTCCTACTAGCCCATGTAGACTTTTCGACTCCTACTAGCCACCACTACCATTTCCTCGTTTCCCCACACGAAGAATAGTAGTGAAATAGATGTGACTCACAATTATGATATGCATGAATTAATTTCAATATATATTTAACCAAATAATGTTTAGTTCAAATTGAAGGCGATCAACACAATTTCCATCATATCAATACAAGAATCACAATTTATTATCAAACCTTCTTTTGATATTCTTAACTTATATTCAATCAATCATAATTCCAAGTCACTCAACAATTATTCATTTTATCTTTTTCTTAATTGCTAGTGCTACTACTTACAAGCACAAAATAAGGAAATATAACTTAAAAAAGGATTAACTCACTCCATGTCGATAGATCCTAATCGAAGTAATCTTCCAGAAAGGTGATCTTGGGTCCTTCTCCACCTAAACAAGATGAAATACCTAAAATGAGTCTTTCATGAAATTTATATTCTTGAATATTCTAAACTTTTCTTAAAATCGCGGTAAAATCGTATAAGAGGAAATTCCAACTTAAAATGGCCATAACTTGCTCATTTTAACTCAGAATTTCGCATATAATATACCATTTTCTACCTATTCGAAAAGATCTATCTATTTCTAAACTTATTTTCATCAAACTAAGTCATGTGAGCTCCAAAAAAGTGGCGGATAGATTCTGTAAGCCCCGAAAAATTTTAGTAAATAATTCTAAGATGAACTTCGAAAATCAACCCTAAAAATCACTCCAAATTAAAACCGAATTTCGACAAGTCCTAAATCATGAATGAATCCACAAACTTCTTAATCACGAGAAAATAAAAATCCTTAAAAATAAAATAAGAACTCAGTGGTCTTCAATTCCAAAACCACTACGTACGACAAATTCCATACGTGACTCTGATTTATAAAATCGGGTAATATAGATCCCAAAAACGAATTATTAAAAAGTAAATAACGATTAACTTTCGGAAATGAAACCCAATTCAAAAATTCTGAAAACGTTAAAAGATAATAAATACTTACAAAAATAAAATATAAAATAAATTTCTCAAATTAAATATGTGGTATAAACATAAAATATCAGTTTCCAAATTGGCAAAGATCTAAGCCGGAAAATCACCCGGAATACAACAATTAAGTCCGGTAATCTAGCGCCCCTAACCCTAGAGGCCAAGATGTAGTTAAATATGTAGAATAGCTTATAGTAATATGAGTTTGTTTAAAAAAATCAGATTGATAAATTTTTGACCTATTTCGAACTCGTTCGGATATAGATTTCGAAAAGCATGTCCCGGGGCTCGAGATATCAAAAATATACTAATAGTACCGTTAGACTCGTAATTTCATAAGATTTCTAAATACATCAGTTATATAATTTTTCGGGTTATAAAAGTTACAATTATAACTTTTTATCGTATTTCCATTATTATGGTAATTGATTAGTCTTTTGCACTATTCATTTTTATTTCATTATAAAATTTTATTATTCTTATAAAGCCTTATATTTTTAGATAAATATTTTATATGTTATGAAAATTTTGTTTTTCTAAAATTTAGTTCGTTTCGGGTCTTTACGAGATCAGATTTGTTTAAGACCCGATATAAAAATAAAATAAATTAATTTAATAATTGAAAAATATTTTTATTTTCATAAAATAATTTTTTAGAATTTTTCGGGTTATAAAAATATTATTTATAGCCCATATTCGCGTATTTTGATCATACCGGTAACATATTTGTTAAAATACTAAAATAATTCAAATAATTATTTAATTTTTATTATGAAAAATCTGCTACAAATATTTGGAATAATTTTTCTAATTTTATTTTATTTTGTTTTATTTTATTAAAAAAGTACATTTACAACTCATACCTTCAAGTACACCTTACACATATCACTTCCTTTTCACTTCAATCTTTCTACACATTAACCCACACTTCATGGCAGATTTTGACCCTCTTTATGGCTGCCATTGTCCTTTATTTACTCATATTTTACTAAATTAATTATTTTCTACTCCTTCTTAAGAAAGTTACATTACACATTTATTACACAATTCAAATTCAAGTCAAATTTCAACAATTTCCCCTCTCTCTCCTCCCCCATTTTCACGTGCAGCATAGGTCTTCATTGGCTGCCCTTGTTTTATTTTTTTTCTCTCATTTATTCAATTAAAACACTCATTTTCTCTCTCTCCTTCATTTACTCACTTTCCCTCTTTCATTCATTAACTTTTCTCTCTCATTTTTCCTCTCTTTCTTCTTCATTTCCTCTTGTTCTTCCATGAAAAACAAGCTGCCCCCACTTCTATGCTTCCACACTCATTCTTAAAGATTTCTAAGCAAATCTTCTTCCCAAAGCTCCATAGGTGATATAGGTAAAGTGTAATGAAGGTTTCATGCATCAAATGACCTTCCATAAGCTTAAAAGCTTAGGATGATGATGCCAAAAATGAAACACTCCTTTTCTCTACTTTTATTATCTTGTATTTCAATTATTTTCTTGTTTAAAGTTGATATATATTGTAAATCTAACTTTTTGTAGCTTTGATTTTGTTTATGCCATAGATCTCGTTATTTAAGTTGTTATTTTTGTTACTTCTTATGATTTATGCATAGATCTAGTATCCACATGTCTATCTTAGTGATTCATGCATTAAAAACTAGTTTAAAAGACTAGATCTAGTGTTTTGAGTTCATAAATGCATTAGATCTTTGTTTTATGTTCATGAGCAACTTGTGATAGCATGATGATGGTAGGAAAATTATAGGAAACTCAAGATCTATTTTATTTTCAACAAAAATCAATTTTGAAAATTCGGATGAAAATGGAACCATATTTAGAAAAGTTGTTTTTCAACTCCATAATGTGTATTTTTCATTTAAAATGAAGGGCTTAGGGTATAGACAACATAAATGAATGATTTTGATAAGTAAAGTTTAGATCTATGTTCATATTATGTGTAGATCTTAGATTTGAACTTGAACAAAAGTAGTGAAATTCGTATTTTGGCAAGACTCATATTTAAAAACCACTTTCCAAGTGTCAAAATGTAATTTTTACTTAAGAAAATGAAGGCTTAATATATGTATATCATCAAGACTTCTTTTTACAAGAATCAAAAGTGATTTTCAAAATAAAAATTCTATTTTCGGATTTTGGCCAAGGCCTATTTTAAAAACATGTTTTCCAACTCAAAAATGAAGTTTTTATTTAAGAAATGAAAGGCTCTTAGGATAGGATAAGTAAGGAATGGATTTTCATGAGCTTAGATAGCTTTTATCAAAAGATATAACCAAAAATGAATTTTGTAAATTCGGATCCCAACCAGACCAATTTTTAAAACCCATTTATCAACTCCAAAACTCATGTTTTATGTGAAAAATGAAGGGTATAGGTAATAGATATCATTAAGTAGTGATTTTTATAAGTTGAAATGAGTTTTGATGAGATTAATGTGTAAAACAAGAAGTAGAATCAAGATGGAAAATTTTGAGTTAGTAGTCAATTTGTGAAATTCGTAATTTTGAATGAAGGCCATAAGAACACCTATTATCCAAGCTCAAAATGAAAGTTTTATGTAATGAATGGAGTCCTTAAGTAATAGGTACCATAAAGTCTTAAATTTTAATGCATTAAACAAGTTTTTCCCAAAGGAATCATTCAAAAAGTGGATTTTCTAAAATTCGGATTTTTGAGTAAATTATATTGGAAAACATATTTGCCAAGTGTAAAATGCAAATTTTTGTATAAGAATGAAGTCCTTAGTGGTTATGTATGATTGAGCCCTAATTTTCTAAATATCAAATGATTTTTACTTAAAGGAATCACTCAAAAAAACCAATTTTTACCAAATTCGGATTTTGGAATCAACCCCACTTGAAAACATGTTTACAAGGTGTAAAATGGAAATTTTTATGTAGAAATGAAGGTCATAAGTAATATATATAATGAAGATTCAATTTTGACAAAAGTAATTATATTTTCTTAAGTAACAAATCCAAAACAAATGGAAATGATCAAAGTTAGAAAACTAGATTTTTTATAAGTAAGTTGTTATTATGGTCTTGCAAAATAAAAAGTTACAAATTTCCTTTTTGCAAAATCATCAAGATCATGCATACATTAAGCTCATCTCATGTCATTCATGTTAGGAAATCATTCATATTGCATGTATAGCTAATCTATATAGTAGGAACATTACAAACATTTACAAAACTATTTTTCGGAAATTGAAATTGTTGCTGCCCTAATCTGATCCGAAATTTTCGGAGCTTCAAAGTTTTCAAAACTTAACTATAATATTAGAAATAGATAGATCTTTCGAAGTAGATAGAAATCGATATATAATTTGCGAGATTCCAAGTTAAAATGACCAAGTTATGGCCGTTTTAAGTTGGAATTCCTGCTTAGGACGCGAATTACGAATTTGATAGTTCGTATAAAATCGTTTGGATTAGTTTGAGTTGAAATACTTATTAGAGTATTTCTTCCTTTTTAGGTGACCCGAAATCGACGATTCCCTGCCACCGAATTATTATTACTAGAAGACGGTGATCCAATGGCCGAGTGAGTTTTCTCCTCATTTTGATACCTTGGTTGTGTTTGTAGCTAGTTGCATTAGAATTATAGAAGCAAGATAAAAATTGATATGAATGGGGATGGGATATGTGATGAGACTGTGATGAATGTATGCCAAAGAATACTAAAGCATATCGAAACCACGATTTGATTGAATAATTGTACCGTTCATATTATTTCTGTTATATGTGTGATATTGGTTGGTCACTCTAAAGAATGTATAAATATTTTTTACCTAAGCAAAAAAATTAAATTGGTCATGCATCGCATCGGACATATTGCATTTGGTAGCATGCTACTCCTACGCAGGTCGATCGGTATGGTCGAGGACTCGTTTGGATAATGAGACCTGGGATCAGAGCTCATTCATAGGAAACTAAGGCGCATCGGGATGCATTCCATTGTGAGCCTAGCCGAGGCGAGTGCTATGAGCCGAGGGCTTGGGGACTAGCAGCGTCGTGTAGACTTCAATACCATCCCTAACCCAAGATACGGAGCGTAAATCCGTTCTGTGTGTGGGTTCCGGATACCCATACATAATTGTTTGCTCATGTGTTTGTTCATGCATAGCATATGGTTGATTATAACTTGCTTGTTATGGTACGGAATTAAGGGAATTCTCACTAAGCTAGTGTAGCTTATACCCCATAGTTGTTTAAATGAACAGGTTATCTCAAGAATGCAAAGTGGGACCGAATTGGTTGAGCCGAGAATGACTCCGGATTTTGGCAAAGAATACGAATGTTTGAAGTTATCAGCTAGTTTATGATTTGTCTTGTAATAGTTTATGTAAGGAAGTCTGTGGATGAATGTAATCGAAGTTGAATGATTTGTATTTTGAAGTACAATGATTTGTATCTGAAGTATAGTAAATTTGTATTTCCTTTACATTGTTACTCAATTGTATCAACATAAAATGTATCATTCCATATGTCTCCTTTATGTTAGACGCCTTGTACATAGTATGGAAGCCTTCGAGTGACTGAGGTGGTCATTCTTAGGCTTTAATATTGTGTACGCCGGACTGCCACGTTTAGGGTACCCTTTAGGGCGTGACGGATTCACCACGAATTTTTATAAACTTGTTTTCCTTCCTTTATCCAAAGCTCATTTTGAAGAGATAGGTAATATAATAGCTTGTAAAACCTTTGAAATGTATAAACATATGTTAAGTGACTCATATTGGATGTATGAAGTCAATAAAGTTGTCTCAACTATGAAAAGTAAAGTCTTTTAAAGATTTTGGAAACATGAGAACTTTTGAAATATTTATTTTGCTTTGAAAATATCTTAAGTTATTTCAAATGAGTATTTCTTTTCCCTAAATTTAATTTTTGTAATTGCTTTAAGTTCCTAAGGAATGATTTTATTTTCTAAGCTTAGTTTCCAACAATTTTATGTTTAGAGAAATAGTTTCTTTGTTTCTGGAGATCATTCCGTTTTTATGAAAGGAATTTCTAATACTTGATAAAAAGTGAAGTTTTAATAAAACTTTTGTTTATTTCAAAAAGCTCTTTTCTATGTATGTTTATGAGCTTCTCTAGATTTCTTAGAAAAGTTTGTTTAAGAAAATTACTTCTTATTTCTAGAAAAGAATCTTTACTTTTAAGAAAGCATTTCCTCATTTATCTTTGTTGAGACAAAACCATTATGTTCATGCATGAATATGAATCATAAAGTTATGTAAACATAAAGAAACATAATAACTTGAAAGAATAAGCTAGTAAAGAAATAAATTAAGTATTGAAACCTTAGCTTCATCAAGGTATCCCGGGACTAAGAAAAGACTGTTGGAATTATTCTAATATGATTTTGATGATGACAAAAGATGAAATTTAATTGATATATCTATCTTATTATTTTCGAATATGTTCAATATTGTTTGAAATATTATTTGATTTTCTATAGTTCAGAATCTTCATTTTGATGATAATTATATAGATAGAAGCAAGTTCAGAATCTTCATAAAGAATGGTCAAGTTTTATGAAAGTTAGAAGGAAAATCAGAGGTTATGCTTAAGCTTTGATGGTGTTAGTCAGAAGTGTCTTCAGAATCTTAGGAAATGAAAAATAAGTTTTCGGAAATATGAAATACGTTAGTCAGAAGAAGTTTCAAAACCTTCAGCGATGAAAAATAAGTCTATCAGAAGTTATATCAGAACTTTCAAAATAACTTAATCGAAGGAATCTCCAGAACTTATTTCAGAAGTTTTGATTGACATAAATATTTTCTTGATTTATGGAAATCGAATTATTTTCAAGACCTAGCTCCACGAGTCAAGTATATTTGGATAATATTTTAAGACTTATTACATCAAGTGTATGTGAGGAATATTTATTTTGCAAAATATTGGAATTATTTTACGAAAATGATTAAAATTTTTTGATTAGTTGGATAAGGATATGGATAAAAAACAGAAAGTTATCCTAGAGATTTGATTATTAGTCAAAAAGATATATGTATTAGATACGGTAGTTTATCCATTCCTTTTCTCGTGGGATATTATCTAATTTGTTATAGATATCACAGAAATATTTTAGCAAACATATCTCCAACAGAAGGCTTATCTAGAATATCACAGTAACAGAAGATTTTGCTCCAATAGATTCGGTTTTTGATTTCCAGATTTTATTCAAGAATATCTCGCTTGAAAAATTCAAAAATATCTCTTTCGAAACAGAAAGTTCTAGCCGTTGGAATATTTTAGCAAAGGAGACGTTATGGATATAAATATCTGAACATCCAGCTGAAGAAAAGAAGGAAGCATTCGGAACGTGATACAAAAGATATTAGTGACAATCCATATTATTCAATCTTCAATTTTCGTGAGAAAGAGAGAGCTTGGTCATTGTGTTTTAAAGTGTAGAGATATAATATTTATTCTCTTGTTTTAGTTTCATTTTGTGTGAGAATTGTAAAGAGTGAATCCATCACTGAAGTTGAGTGTTTAGCTTTTGTAGAAGCTTGTGAGACTCATCAGTGAGACTAGACCTTTGAGAGGTTGATTTGTAACCTTTTATTTGAATAGTGGAATACATCTGGTAACGACAACCAGGATCCCAGCGTGGAGCTGGAAGAGTGGACTGACGCACAAGGCGGAACCACTATAAATATCTGCCTGATCTTCTTATCCCTTCTCTATTTATATTTCAGCAATTTATTTTATAATAGTTTAATTGTTCATATTGTTCTCTTAACTTAAAATCAAAGGGGATATTATTTAAAGGCAAAAATTTTAATTTTCTAAAATAATCAATTCATCACCCCTTCTTGATTATTTTCGGGACCAACAAAGACTACTCCCAAAAAGAAAAAGAAAATGTTTTGACTTGATGAGGACAAGTCTAAGATAAGAAAGACTAGTCTTAAAAACAATATGAAAGTAATTAAATTGCAAGGAAGTAAATAAATTGCAAGGAAAGTAAATAAATTGCAAAACAAATGAGCTTATATGCTCTAAAAGATATATATAGCTATATAGATATATTAGATATAAAAGCAACATAAAGGAATTAGATGATGAACAAAAATAAAATATGAACCTGTTGTTGCTCTCTTTAACCTTCATGGTTTAGAAAACACACACTAAGCTCATACTAAGTAGATGAACATGAAGAAGACTTGAAGAAAAATTACCTAAAAGAACTAAACTGAGAGAACTTCTTGGGAGGAAATTCTTGTAGAAATTTGAGAGAGTAACTTTAGTAGAAGAAATGTGTGAAAGAAGTGAAAGTAAGAGGAGGTATTTATAGGAAAATGTGGGAGATAATTTGTGTTAATTAAATAAATTAAAAATAAAACAAATTGGGAAGAGTGAGAGAGGGGCCGGCACACATTGTAGAGTAAAGGGGAGAGAAATTTATTTTTTTGTATTTTGGTTAATTAAAAGAAAGATATAAAAGATGTGAAGTTGTATTGGAAAAGAAAATGTGTAAGAAATAGAGGTATGGGTTGTAAGAGTAGGTTATAAGAAAAAGTAGAGATGGATAAATAGTGTAGAATAGTAGTAAATAGTGTAATGTAAAGTAGACATGACAATTTAAATACCGATAGTAAGAAAATACAAGTATAAATGTAATATCTGATATTTTTAGCTACTAAAAAATTATGAAATTAATATTTTTGAAAATCTTATATTTTTACGAGTCTAACAGTATATTCAGAATATTTTTACTATTCCGAGCTCCGAGACACGTTTTTCAAGAACTGTGTCCGATCGGGTTCAAACGAGTCGTGGTTTTACTAAACTGATCTTTTTAAGCTTCCTTGGATAATTACGAACTATTCTACTCACTAAACTCTTTTTTACTCTCTTAGGGTTTCTTAAACAGGAATGCCGGACTTAAGTGGTTACAGTAAATTAGGGTTTTGTTGACTTTAGAAATCCGGTCGACTTCTAATTAGGGTTTAAGCTTTAATTTGAATTCAAAACTTTGGGGGTTTACACACCTGCGTAGGAAAGACTAAGTTTACAGGAAAAATCAACGATTTCTCCTCTTAGGGTTATCACTTTTAACTATTAACTGTTTTAACTGACCATTTCCTGTATCCATCCTTATAAACTCCCTAAGTATTAATCATGTCAAAGCGATACTACGGGCGGCGTTCTTCATTGCCACTTAGTTCCCGTAGAACTGACGGAACAAAAAAACCTTAGAAGAACTAACACTTTAGAAAAACCAAGCATTAATAGAGAATCGAAATATTAATACGTAGCAGGCTGTCGCCTACTTATATATGCAATAATGCAGTACGTGCAATGCATGATCAGGTTATTTAATAAGTCAATAATTCTTATTCAGTTTCATGGTTATCATACATTACACACAATAATCATCATACTACTTCACATCATCATACCATTGTATTATCACTTTTGTAATGGTAGATTATCAATCATACAATCAGATCACAACACATTTCAATCAAAACATTCATATTATTATCTTTGCATTACATATTCAGCTAATTATAAGCACAAATTTAATATGACTGAATTACTCACCTGCTCATAGTGACTAGTCGTAGTAATCTGCTGAAAGGTCCTCTATGGTATCAAAGTCCTATTGAGATGAATAAAATATTCATCAATATAACATAGGTTATATAACTAAACTCCTATAAGTGTCTAGTGTCCTAAATTGGTATGTGACTCGGTTTCTATTACTTATTTTGGTCATTTAATGGTCTTATGATAACAATTATCAATTAATTTTTATTTTCATGTTGCTTGTCTCGATCTTACTTGATATTTATATACATTTATCTGATATTCGAAAAATTGATATTTAACAAGTTTATACTTTATATTTATTATTACTATTTTTATGTTATTCTCTATCTGACTCATTATTGTAACTCATATTCGTTTATTATTGTTTAGTGTCGTCGTGTTTCTCTTAATCTACTTCATGCAATTATTTTTTCATTTTTAGAAGTCACATTATTTATAAATTTAGCTTGTTTCAATTTCCATTCTTACCTATTTATCTATATAAAACAAGTATTTGATAATTATAGTTGCTAATAATACTTAACATTTTTCTACAGTTTTTAGGGTTTTAGAAGTTATTGAATATTAAACATATTGTTATTCTAAGTATTTGTATTTATTTATTTTCTTAGTAATTTCTGTTTTGATATACATACATATATAATATATTTATTATTTTTATTATATATATATTCTGTCCGTGTAATACAGACTTTACGAAAGAAAAACATGTTTGTACGCCGGCTCTAATGCCGCCGATATTGAAACCCAGATGCCAGCATTCTTAGGTTTTACATTTTATTTTGTACCAGGTTGCACTGGCTTGTAGCCGGCAACTTTACCACGTACGCCAGACTATACGCTGCTAGCGTATAACTCCAGTTAGCTGACGTTCATTCATTTTATGTAAAAATAAATTTTACGTAGCTTCTGTTCCAGTGTAAGCCATCTCAATACCGCCGACCTACCCTCTTACGCTGCCGTGTTCAACATCACACTGTCGGTGTAGGGACAGTATTGACATTGTTCATCTTCTTCTCCGATTTTCTTAAATTCGAAACTTACTTTTCCTTTAACATAAGTATATCATACTTGTATTAAAGCTTCTCCTAAGTATTTCTCTACATTCTACATGTATTATACATGATATTTTAGTACATATTATATCATGTAATCATTATTCACCCTAGTTTCTAACTTCAATATATTAATGGAACTTTAGGATTAGCTTTTACATTGTTTAAGTAAATTTGAAGGTGCTATACTCCCCCTCGATGTTAGATTCAATCCTAGAGTGAGCAATAACATTATTTAGGATAGTGTTTGATATATAACTGATTCAAATATGAATTTACCTTACCTTGTTATGCTTCTTATCCTAAACTTGGTTTGGTGCTCTAATGTTGTAGATTGTCTATGGAGTTTGTGTTTGTATGTTTGGGTTGTTGGTGTTGCTGTTATTGTGTGGTTTAAGTTGTTGTTTTGGTATCCTTAAATGGTTTTGTTTGATGCTAATTAAATTGTCTTATATAGAGGGAAGGAAGATTGCAGCTACAACTTGTACAAATGATGAAGTCTTTTCCACCGAATGCACTCTTGATTTGCTAGAGCTCAAATGCATTAATTAAGGTGTGGATTTGGGACATTCTCATTGGTTTAGCAATAGTTTTTATTGAATTTTATTACCTTGTTAGGCCCATTTGTCTCATAATTTCAGCTGTGCAAGGTTTAAGAAATTCCCAGCCACAATTAGAGTACAACTTACACCGAAAATTTCTTCATTAGCTAAAGAAATTATTATAATATCATCAAGTTATGTAATTACCTTAGTTTTAGGATAGTTTATCAAGCTAATCGGTACAAATATATTTTTTATTTTGAGAATTTTGATCTGTTGTTTGTGTACAGAGAGCTCCAAAAATTTGATAAGGAGAAAAGAATGTAAAAATAAAAATAAGAAAAATGAAAAAAAAGATGGGGTATATAGAAATACAAAAATAAAGAGAAGATGATGAATTTATAACCAACAATTGTGTAAGAAGTGGGGAAAACTATGATCTTGTGAAAAAAATCAATTTTGTGTGTCCAAGTGACACGTTTGATAAATATGATTCGATAATATTATTGGATAAAAATTTACAGATTGACGATATTAAATATTCTGAATATTATGGTACACATAGAATCTTTAGTTTAAGATTTTTTTCCTTACTGTTTTTATAATTACTATCGTAAATTATATTTTATCTATTTAAAAGTTTTATTTTAAGGTTCAAAACCATAGACCGGACCAATACTACTTATATTTTAAATGTAGAGTCTCAGTTGGGTTCAAAATTAGCTATCTATTTCTTATTTTATATTTCTACCTATTTCTATTTATATAAAAAATCTCGGGGTTTACAATTACACCCTGCTTTGGCAGAACCTACAATTGGACGATCTAAGCCTTGACAAGTGTCAAATCATGGAAGGCATTTCATGATTTAATATTATTTAAGGGATTTTTTAAAGGTGATATTTCATATTATGAAGCATGTAAGACTGTAAACATGGTATCACATACATTTACATATATCATCATCTATGATATAACATGCTTATATAGAAGATAAAATTGTGTCATAGCATGGCCTTTAATCTATGTTGATCTTCATAAGCCAATATAAAGATCAATGGTCCAAACCTAAGGTGAAGATCCATTAGCATGGATCTGAGTTGTAAAATTCCTTATATCTTCATGATGGTCCTCACACTTCCATCTCTATAAAATTAGAAAAGTCTTCATGACATATTCATGTCTTCATTACAATAATGAAAAGATATAAAGAGATTCATACTACTACTTAGCAGAAAATAAAGTACAACAAAACCAAAAACGACACGCAGGTCGTATTTATAAAATTACGATCCATTTAAAAGAAAAGAAAAAAACTTGTCAATCACATAGGTCTTAGGGTCGTACTATGCACATACATACATGAAACCCAAGCACACATAGAAGTCATACACATAACTCACACACTTCAAAAGTGTGTTTTATGTTAAGAATTGCTAATTAGTGCTTATCAATTTAAAAAGCGCACTTTTGCAGGGTCAAGGGATACGTCCCCTTGTGGGGGTCAAGAGGGTAGCGTCCCCTACGGGGTTTTAGGGGTGGCGCCCCTGAAACCTAGACAAAATTGAAGATCTGAGCAAAGAAACTCCTTTGAAAAACTGAAATCCTTTCAAAATCCCCTTTGAAAATTCATTTTTCAAAACTGTTGTGAAACACTTAGATAATTCATAAATTATTGTTTGATCAAATCAATTCTATACAAAAATAGATACATACGAACCTCAAAATATTTTACTCAAACTCATGTCATACACGATTGCTAGGGTTAGTTTATAAAAACATAGATTTACCAAAACAGATCGTGTTGTACACGATTGCTAAGGTTTCTATATGAAACGCATATTTAACAAAACAGATCATGTCGCACGCGATTGCTAGGTTTCTTCATAAAATGTAGATTTAACAAAACAGATCTTGTCATACACGTATGCATCTTGCGAGATAAACATATCATATTAGTCTATCAAAACCACATTGACGTGATCTTCTATAATCCTATTACTATACATCTAGTCGACCCCTTACGAACAACCAACTTTTCATATGTTTAACAACATTAAAAATATAATCCGATTGCAATAAAAATTTGTAGATTATTTAACCATTAAACAATCTACCATATACGAATCTTATTAATCCATATAGATCAGTCCAACATATATAAATTAACATTGTATGCATAAAATTATTCATTTCATAAACATCTATATATCCGCATTAAACTTTCCCACAGATCATGCATATCAACATACATGTTGGTTCCATTAAAATAATCAAGAGGGGTTGAATTGATTATTATATGAAAATTTTCGCCTCTTTTAAATAAAAACAAAATATTGTTGAAAACCGTGAGAACAATTAAATAAATAAAATGCAATAATTAAAAGATCAGAGTTAGAAGATCAGGCAACAAAATATAGTGGTTCCGCCTTATGCGTCAGTCCACTCTTCCAGCTCCGCATCAGGGTCCTGGTTGTCTTTACCGGTGGTGTTTCACTATATCAAAATTCAAATGAGAGTACAATCAAGCCACCGTATTGGCAAAGTCTCACTATTGAGTCTCCTTAGCTTAAACTCTAAGCTAACACTCAACTGTGTAGTGATAGATAACTCTCACACACTTCTCAAGAAGTAACAAATCTTTGAGGATTAAGAATATAAAGTTCCTCTACAAATTAAACTCAATAAAATATATGAGTAGGCTATTTTTTCTGGAAGAAGAAATTCTTCTTTTTATGCAAATCTGAATGCTTGTTCTTGTCTTTGCTTCTGATTTCTTAAATATATCTCTTAATCACCAACGGCTATTTTTTGCAAAGTTCGAAGAACTTCTTTTGTTAAGAAAAGATAGATAAATATGATGTGATCTTCTCTTCCTTTTCTGTTGTAATTTTAATTTTAATTTGAAATGATATAAACTATCATGATCTTCATCCAAGATATTAGATGTATCGAGATCTTCTCTTGTAATCCTAACTTTGGATAAACTTGAAGAAATCTTGTTATAATCATCGTGATCTTCTCTTGAGGTTATGATTCTTTACGGGATTTTCTAAAATGAAAGAAACAAAAAACTAACAATATCTTTTTTTGATATATCTTTGCCGAAACATAATCTTCCAGGTGAATTTTCAAAAATCAAATCTTCCTTATCTGATGTATGACGTGATAAGCTTCAGTGGTTACCAAGATATTCTTATCATAAGCTTCTTGATAGATTTTGAACTAACAAACTTGATATTGTAATCTTTATCCAAAAAGTTGGTTGTGATATTAAAAAAAATATGAAGACCTATTCTCTTGTAACAAACCTTATCCTTCATATCTTTACTTGTATAACAAATCTTATCATAGAAAAACATCATGATAATTTTGTCATAAAAAATAATTCATGCATTTTGGTAAAAATAATTTGAAAAATCAAATTATTTTATCTATATAGAAAAACTCGAAAACATCTTGATGTGATTTGATCCCCATGATATTAAATCCATCTTTAGTGTAATACATCCAGTATATTACCCAAATATACTTTGACAAATAAAGCTGGGTCTTGACAAATATTAAAACAAAGTTTTAATCACTTTTAAGATCAACAAAAAAAATCGTATCCAGCTTTAAAGGTTCTAAAACAGCTTATGTTAACTTTATCTTTCTATTGAAGAAGGTTCTGCAATTGCCTCTGACTAGCTTGATAAGCATATTTGTCTACTAATGTAAATTCTGAAAATGCTTCTGACTAGCATATATGAGTTTCACTGAAAGTTCTGAAAATGCTTCTGAAAGACTTTCTTTAGATACCAAAACTTAAACGAACCTTCTGAAATAACTTCTAACTCATTTATACAACTATCAAGGTTCTGAATAAGCTTTTGTTCAATCATACCTAGAAACAATTAATCTTCCTTTTGTTATCATCAAAATATTATTAGAGAACTTAACAATACATATATCATATGGAAAATTTGATTGAGTCGCAAGTGGCTCTAGTACCACTATTGGGAATTCAAGGATCCAAGAGCAGCAACAATTATTATTTTTATGTAAAACGAATTATAAATCCCCAATTTCGTATCCATGTGATTCAATCAAATTAGAGCAGATTGAATTACATTTTTTATGCTTTAGAATTTGGAAATTCGGATATGAGATATTGCAAGTGTGAACATCATCTACTATATCCATACGAATGAATTTCCAATCAGATCTCTAATCGTGGTACCATGTTGGATCAATTCCAAATTTTTTTTGGGAATCTCTCTCAATACGGTTTCTCTCTTTTGAGTTACAAAGTTTCTTTATAACTCTAATGTAACGGAAAGGGTCTGTTGAAACCCTAAGGGAGATCACTGTGTTCTATTTATAAGAAACTGTGTCATAATCAACTGCCCTAATCTTATTAGGGATTTCAAAAGTTATTAGGAATTCTCAAAAGACACACGTAAGTTATTAGGAATTCCAAATGACACACTTCCTATAAAATAACGATTGTAATTAATAATTATTTATTAATCATAATCTTATTAAGATTAATGGATAATTAAATAGTATCATTATGGCCTAGGGTACATCACTAGCAAACTACAGCCTAGCCAATCTGATATGACTCACAAATTAGTAGGATTGGTTTGTTCGCCATGATTACAAAGAATTGATAAGAACAGGAAAATCTTGCCACAATCGATACGATCGATAAGAGAAGGAAATTAGAGAAAACTCCAATTAGGTTATCAAAATATCCAAAAATTGGTCTGGTCGCAATATAAAAGGGCGAATATATATCATATGCCCAATAAAATAAAAATAAATAAAAATTAGCATTTTTAAAAGGAAGGCTGGCATTATATGCCGTCGGCCTAGGGTTCAATGCCGCCGGCATTGCAGATATGCACCACCGACCTTGAGTTGGTGTACTTGGAAACTCAATCACTCGAGGCAACCACACTGTCCTCTATGGCCGTGATTTATATGAACGTTGTCGGCATTGTAAACCCCGGGAATTTTTCACATTAGTACCCGACTTTAGAATAGATTTAATAAACTAGATAATAGATTAATATTTAGATTTTGGATAAATGAAGAATTTAGGAACCGAATAAAGAAATTCTTTAACCTTGTTAATACCAAAAATGAGATTTTGTATCTTGAATAACTAATTCAAGATATGATCTAAAATCTAGACCCGAAACCTAGAATACCAATAGATTTAAATAGAAAACATGAATATAGAGATTAAATGATTGTTTTTTATCTCGATAATGATTCGGGATTAGAATAACGAGTAGTAATGAGTTTATATTTAGACCTAAACTCTAAATTCAAGATTTCTAGTTGAAATTAAAAGCTACTATTAAGAATTTAGGTTCCGTATCCAAACTAGAGATATATAAATAGTTTGATTTCTGTATTAAGTCCAATACTGCATAAATGATTATTTATACTCCTAAACAAAAAACGACAATCCAAAAATGAACCGTTAAGATTTTAAATACACAACGAAAATATAAACTAATGAATAACTCAAAATCTAAACTTCAAACAAATAATCGGATCACGTTTTTGTTCTAAACCGAGTTTTCTTAAGTTATTGGAGTCTGAAACAAAAATTGACCTAATGAGCTTAAGAAATCCAAATCGCGGGAGATAAAATTATACAAATAATTAACTACGTATATATATAATCTAAATTTGTATTATTTGAAAATCTAAGTGGTTTGTATAACTTTATACACCTATTTTTGTACAAAAACTTCCAAATATTGGCTAATTTATACCCGTATAATTCGTATAATTAACTCAAAACTAAAATAGAATAATAAACTAATATATATATATGAATCTCAACTGATTTTCGGTGGAGATACAAAGAAGAAAGAGGAACCGGATTTTTGCTCAATCATGCACCAAATTTGTCAAACAAAGTAACCTTCACACCAATCAATAGTTGCCAACTCAGCTCCACATTAATTGCAAGGAAAATAACAGCTAAAAGAGTACAAATTCGGAGGTAAACGAAGAAGAACAGCCGCAACCTCATTTCCCTTTCTTCTTCTATATATATATATATATATATATGTGTGTGTATTAAAGGCCATTAATGAAGAACAAACAAAACTCCTTCATTCCCAAGTTCCACAGCACGAAATAGACTCCAAATAACAACAACAAAACGAATCAAAAACAGAAAACAAACAGATCATAAAACACAAACTCGGATCAAAGGAAAAAACAAAGCCAAAAACCCTCAAAAACGAGTTCAAAGGTAAGTTGACATGATTCAAAGGATTTTCGTTCAAATATATGGTTTGTAACTGACTTATAATCATCTTAGGAACATATTAACATAAACACAAGCTTCGGATTGCATCAAACAAGCTCCAACGAGGTAATAATCTTAAACCCTAGCTTTGTTATCTAAAGAATCGAGATCTATAGATATATGTTTTTAAACGTGTTGGAAGTTGTTTTATGCTCTTATATGAAGTATATAAACATTTACAAACGGTTTAGTAAAGTTTTTAACGTGTAAAAATCAAAGAAAAAGAATCGAACCGAGGAGGAAGACGATGAACAGTGCAACACTGCCTCAAGGCCGGCAGTGTAAACGTTGAACGCCGACGGCTTACATGGATAGGCCGGCGGCTTATAGGCAGTTTACACTCAACAGAGGCTACGTAAAATAATTTTCACGTAAAACATGAACGTAAGCCGGCTTCCTGGAGATTTACGCCGACGACTTAGGGCCGGCGTACGTTGAAAGCCGGCAGCCTTCAACACCGATGCACTTGATATGAATTTTTCTTCAAAAACAATTTACACCGGCACCTGGGGATGAAGGCCGACGGCCTTGAGCCGGCGTACAGCCAAAATTCTCCAACGAAAGTTTTTCTGACCTAAACCGAAATTATATATATATATATATATAATATATCTACTAAGGATATATATGTATGTTAAACAAATATATATTAGATAGTGACTATAATACAAGTATTTAAGTCTATTTAGAATTAACATCTAATAACTTTTGAAATCCTAGAATTAAGAAAATATTTAGTATTAATTAAAGTTGGTATTAGTCAAATATTTGTTTTAAACAAATAAAATAGATAAGAATGGAAATTGAAATAAGTTAATTTCTTGAGTAATGTGATTTCTAAAAATAACCAAACAATTATGCGAGATAAAATAAGAGAAACACAACTATGCTAAGTAATAATAATTACCAGAATATCGAGTTTAGGACACAAAGCACATATAGGAAATTTAGCTAGATTGTATTGATGAATACTTTGTCTTAGATAGGTGACTTTAACTCACTAAAGGATCTACCAGTGGATTACTACGATTGAGGCAGTATGAGCAGGTGAGTAATTCAGTCATATTGTACTGATTGTGATTGTAAATAGTCAAATATGTAATGCACGATAATCAAATGAATGTTTGTTGAAAGTATGATATGATATGATTGTATGATTGTTAAAATATCTTTATACAAGCGATAATGCAATGATTGGTGTTGTGCAGTAGTATAATGATAATTGTGTGTAATGTATGGTCACCTCGAAATTGATTAAGACTTTTTGACTTAACAAATAATATGAACATGCATTGCACAAATTGCATTATTGCATATATGGTTGTGACAGCCTGCTACGTATTAATATTAAGGATCTCTGTTTTCGCTTGGTTGATCTAATGTATGAGTCTTCCAAGGTTCTCTTTGGTCTGGCGGTCCTATGAGGAACTAACAGGCACCGAAGAACGTCGCCCGTAGATTCGCTTTGAAATGATTAATACTTAGGGAGTTTCTAGGGAAGTTGCAGGAGATGGTCAGTTTAATCAACTATATTAAGAGTGATAGCTTAAAATGAGAAATTGCCGATGCTCCTGTGTATTTAGTCTCTCCTGGGCAGGTGGGTCATTAAGATTTGGTTCTTCAACCATTAAAAAGAGGGCGTAAATCTTTTTCCTGTTTGGATTCTAGATCATCCAAACTTGTATCTGTGTATATGGTTGAGTGCTTGCATTGCATATGAATTGTTAATGACTTGTGTGATGTATGGTATGTCTGATTATTCACCGAGCTATGGTTTCGCTCATACTCCTACAGTCTTTTCAGGTTCACTTTACGACCCTGGTTAGTTACATCCAGGAATATGGCTCCAGTAAGAGCTTTGAAGCTAGAAGTCTACAGATATATTTTAGTTTGATGGTTATGTATTATTAGATTAGATTATTTAGTTGTGTACTACAAAGGAATTATATGGTTTGTAATAGTAATGTAATGTTTATTCACTAAGTCATTTCTCTCATATTTGTTATTTCTTATCAAGCAACTAAAAAGATCCTGTTGTTTTGAAAACCTGTCATTCTCTGAAGGTAATCTAGTAATGGTGTGCAAGTGTAACTTGTTTACTACTACTAGGGTACCCTCGGGGCGTGACAGACATTTAGGAAGAAGGCCGCTAGCCTTGACATCAATGCTACCAGCTTTAATTGCAGGCCTTTAGCTACTGCAACTTCTATCTTCAATTGTTGGTCGGCATTTGCGTGGGTCTTCATATCCTGATTCCTTCCTGGCTTGAAAGCGTATCTTATGTCCTTTCTCACTTGACCTTTGTTCACTATTAGACCAATAGATGAGGCCGTGAAATGATTCCCATCATCTTGCTGGCCTTATTGAATATTTGTCCTTAAATCTAATGAGTCTACTGAAATCCTTGCCTTTCGTCACTTACTGTCTTGAAGCTTCTGCTATTTTTGGGTCTTCTTGAGATGCTCATTCACACTGTGATGAGTCTTCTAAATAATCTACTCAATTTCCTTCTTATCTATAAATAATGCTTTCTTTTTGTTCATTCCGTTCTTCTGCTTTTGCGCTTCATGTACTTCAGCAGGAGTCATAGGTTTTAGAGCAATCTTCTTGCCATCTTTCTAAAACATATAAGTGTTCTGAATCCATCATGCATTACCTTCCTGTCAAATAACCAAGGCATTCCTAATAAGATATGTGAAGCACACATACGAAGTACATCACAAACGATCTCAGCCTGATAACTCTCTCCAATACTAAAAGACACCATAGCTCTCTGAGTCATATGCAAACTTCGCTGTTACTTAGCTAATGTAGCATACACAGCTTAGGATAAGGAGTCACAACCAACTTCAATTTATCAAGCAATGATGCTGCCACCAAATTCGTGCAACTTCCTCCATCTATGATGAGAGAACAACGATTTCCATTGACTCTACAAGAAATATGAAAAAGATTCCCTCTCTGTCCCTCTTCAGTGGAAGGAAAACTGGTCATACTCTTGCGTAATACATTAATAAACAAGTATTGGTCTTCCCCTTTATCTCCATACACCTCGACATCAGCATCCCTATAGTACTCATCTAATACTGCAGAAAAATCTTCTATTTCACCTAATTCTTTCTCCTCTTTCTCATCCTCTTCCTCTCCAACCAATCCTCCATCAGTAATAGTCATCACTCATTGTTAGGGCATCGAGAAGCAATATGCCCATAACCTTGGCGCTTGGAATATTTCACCTCTCTAGTTTGCTTCCAAGAACTCTCAGCAACGTCTCTTTTGAACTTAGTAGACACTACAATCTTACTAGAATCAGGAGGAGATTTCTCTACTTGTTTATCATTTATTACTTCATTTCCAAAATTAAGATCATCATCAATACTCCTGCCTGCTTCTCTAATATCAGATACTAGAGATTTGAAATATACTCCAAATTTGTTAGAATATGATCTATGAGCACCACTATGCTGCTATCGTTCAACCTTAGGAGCTATCCGAATAGCTTCATCAAGTGTCTCATATCTTTGTAAGTCAACACTGTAGGAGATCTCATATTTTGAACTTGTCATAAACCTAGCAATCATCTGCTCTGGAGGCTCAGTGGCTCTACTCCTAATCAGCAGAGTCACAAATTCCTAAACATATTCTTCCACACTCATACCACCCTACCTTAAGGATTGCAATCTCATGAAGATCTCATGTTTGTAATGGGCTATAACAAACTATTTCCTAAGCACCCTTATCATCTCCTACCTTGTCCTAATCTCTCCATCCCTATCTCACCTTCAAGTAGCCAACATGTTCTTCCACCATAAAGTAGCATAACCTGTGAATTCAACAGCAGCAAGTCGAACTCTCACATGGTCTTCGATGTCATACCACTCGAATAATCTAGAATTTTTTTTATAAAAGACCTCATATGGATATTTTCAATTCAAGGTCTTTGTTGGTAATTTGTATATCAAAGAAGTAGATGTAAGAATACATTCACCCTAAAACATTTTGGGAAGATTAACATAAAAATGAATGGCACGAGCCGTGTCAAGCAAGTAGAGATGTTTTCTTTCAACTAATCCATTTTGTTGAGAAGTATAAACCATACTTTTTTTACGAACAACACCATTTTTGTGAAATAAAGCTCAACATTCATGTGAAAGGAATTCACTCTCATTATCTAAGCGAACAATCTTTGGTGTTGTATTAAAATGATTTTCTACGTATTAAAAGAAAATCTTAAATCTATATTCAATTCTCTATTTTCATTTGTGATGAATCTAAATTTGGAATTTGTTAATAGTGATCCATTGCATTTAGCTAGTTCAGATAATCCAAGAATAGCAATTACTAGAGTAATTTTCAATGGAATGAACTTCTTAGGATGGAGTCAGTCGATTAGATTGGCTTTAGGAGCTAAAGACAAGTTAGGGTTATTGATGGTGATTGTGAAAAACTTGAGTCTGATTCAAAGGAAATCCAACGATGGATCAAGTGTGATTGCATGATTCGTTGCTGGATTCTCAATTCCATGACAAATGAACTGTCTAAAATCTTTATGTATGCACAATCAGTAAAAGAGTTATGGAAAGATGTTTGTGATCATTTGGAATAACAAATGCACTGCTCTGATGCCATGTTGAGAGTAAAAGCTAAATACAAAAAGTTAAACTTACTAAAACTCCATTGAAGAACTAACAAGAATGATGAAGGTGGGAAGTTGCAGAGGGAAAAGTTTGTCATGTTCTATTTTTATTTTCTATTACCAATAAATATATTAAGACGCCCATGCCTATTTATACAACTATGAAGTACACATGTAAGATAAATAAAGACTTAATACTCTCTCAACTTATAAGGGTAAGTATATTGGAAGTCTTGATATTTATGCAGGTCAATCAAGTATTAGACATATTAATGAATCAATTATGTACTTTCAAAATTTATGTTGAAATTTAACAAAACTCTTATATTGTTAGTAAGCCATTTGAATCCTCTATATTTATATAGTTACATCATATAAGTTCTCTTTTTATATGTGTAGTCATATTTTGTAGAAAATTCCAAAAAGAAACATACTTGGTGCAAAATTAACAATATATAGGTATTTTTCCAAATAATATATTTAAACTTTTCAAGTTAGCATGCTGTCTATGGCCCAAAAAAAAAAAAAAGTTAACATGGAGTCATTTTATAACTTAATTAAATGGGGTTATAACGAGTGCATAGAACTTTGAACTCATAATATCTTGCCTTAATACTATATTCACTATTTAGCTTAGCATTGATCTAAAAGTTTTATAGATATAATGTGGGGGCTATTATATTTATTATACAACCTAAACGACCTATTACACCCTGAATTAGGGTCAAGGCGTATCCAGCCGCCACGTATAATACTTCTCATTATACGTTAAGGCTAACCTGATGGAAATCAGATTGCTTCAAGGCAGGGAAAAGGAAAGCTATAAGAACAATTTCCAAAATGGTGATAAGAGATCAACGTTGGCAACTAGGAGTGCAATGCCACCGATGTTAATGATATTAAATGCCAACGTTCATTACAATTTGTCCAGCATGACATTTAAGTTTCTATGTTAGTTACTGGTATTAAATGCCAACGTTCATTACAATTTGATCAGCCTGATTTTAATCTTCTATGTTATTTCCTTATATTATTATGTTTTTTTCTAAAGAGAAAGGGAGTTTTTGAATATCTATGTTTTGAAACACTCTTGAGGGAGTTGTAAAACCCTTTTGTGGTTTAGATTATTGAGAAATCTAAATTTCCATTAATGTTTATTCTTATCAAATATTGAGTTATATAGATTTGTGGCGAACACCGATTTTGAATCTCATGATTCATTGACACCATGAGTGCTTTGTAGATTACGGTGCTATCGATCTATAATCCAATCATAAACTAGTTTGTTTTTTGTTTGTGGAATCTATCGAGCGATGATTACATCCATATCCTTCTTTAGTTTGTAATTTCACTTCGTTCTAAAACCCTAAAAGACAAAGATTGGATTTTTATTTGAGATCCATTGAGGAGGTCAAAAGAGGAAGGAAAAGACAAGATGAAGGGCAAAGTAGTCGAAGAGAAAGCTCCATAACAAAAAAAAAAGAGTAGAGACATCAAGTGTTTTAAATTTACGGCATGGATATTGCTTCTCAATGTCCTAACAAAAGAGTGATCGTCTTGAAAGATGATAAACTTGAGAGCGAGGAAGAGAAGCGAAGAGTAGTGAGGAGGGGGAGATTGGAGTGGAAGACATGTCTAAACAGCCTTTGACCTTATTCTTAAGCAGGAGAAAGCTACTCCCGATCAGAGAATTAACTTGTTTTATATTCAAAGTTTAGTGAAATGGAAAACTTGTTTGGCTATGATAGACACAAGCAGTTGTGCCAAACTTGTTTCTACTGGAATTGTTTCAAATTTGGGATTACAATTGGAGCAACGTCCAAAGCCCTATGCTTTACATTAGTTAAATCACAAGGAGTGATTCATGTACGTAAATAAGTTCGTGTTCCTATCTCCATTGGTAATTATTCTGATGATATTTTATGTGATGTAGTACCCATGGATGCTATACATCTAGTTCTTGGAAGACCATGGCAATATAATCTTCGAGTTTTATTCGATGGGTACAAGAATGAATATACCATTCAACACCAGGGCAAGAGATTCAAGCTGATCCCTATAAGTTTTGAAGAATTAGAGCATGCCAAGTTATTGCATATCAAGAAGACCAAGGGCTTGAAGAGTTTATTTGCTTGGACAAGCACGATGATCAATTCCAACCCTAATGCCAATGTGCTGAAATTAAAGACTCAAGATTCAAGGATGAATCTTCTTTAACTAGGGGACAATGATAGAAATCAGATTGCTTCAAGACAGGGAAAAGGAAATTATCAAGAACAAGTTCCAAAATGGCGATAGGAGATCAACGTCGGCAACTAGGAGTGCAACGCCATCGGTGTTAATAATATTAAATGCCAGCGTTCGTTACAATTTGACCAACGTGACATTTAAGCTTCTATGTTAGTTACTGATATTAAATGAAAACATTCGTTACAATTTGACCACATTACTTTTAAGTTTCTATGTTATTTCCTTATATGTATTATATTTTTTCTAGAGAGAGAGGGAGTTTTTGAATATCTATGTTTTGAAACACTTTTGAGGGAGTTGTAAACCCTTTTATGGTTTAAATTATTGAGAAATCTAGTTTTCCTTAATCATTTGTTCTTATCAAATCTTGAGTTATATAGATTTGTGGCGAACACCATTTTTTAATCTTGTGATTCATTGATACCGTAAGTGCTTTGTAGATCGTGGTGCTATTGATCTATAATCCAATCATAAACTAGTTTGTTTTTATTGTTTGTGGAACCTATCGAGCGACGATTACACCCATATCTCTTTAATTTGCAATTTTCACATCGTTCTAAAACCCTAAAAGACAAAGATCGAATTTTTATTCGAGATCTATTGAGGAGTCCGCATCATAACCTAATCTACAATTTACCGTGGCCATTGATAAACAAATTTTAGATTTTGAAATCATTGAATTAGTTTATGGAAACAACTGGAAGTTTGCAGCGAAAAATAAATTTGTCAAAACATTTTTCTAAATAGACTACTCTAGAGAGTAGACCAATATATATGTATAACTCAGTACTATACCACTAGGTATTTCAAAATAAAGAGTTTCAAATATCTTAAAAATACATTCCACATTAAAACATAAGTTTGATAGTGAAGTTTATAAAATATAAATAAGATAATTATCCAGCGGATGCTAGTCACTCCATCCATTGAGAAATTCCTCGAAGTCTGTACCATACCCCATGTAATCATAGGCGTCATCATCATAATCGTCAACACCTGAAAAAGAAAGGAATAAGCTGAAACCTAGCACGATAGCAACGCAAGCACAAACGAGATTAGTATATACACCTATTCCAAATGCAATGCAACAGACAATAGTTTATATCTTTAAATTAAAGTGTAACAAACAATAGTAGAGCATTCATACTCCGGCAACATGCTAGGAACCTAGAGGTCTTGTCACACCCCGATGGGTATCCTAAATGTGACAGTCCGTCGTACACAATACTAAAGCCTAAGAATGACTACCTTAGTCATGCAAAAGCTTCCATATCATGTACAAGGTGTACATCACAACCAAGAGCACATATTAGAGTAGCACTATTTACATTGATAATGATCAAGTAACAAGACAAAGGGAATACTTATCATAAAACATAAACATGATTGATTAAATATCTTAGGGGCATACCCCCGCTATTGTCTCCAAATCTCTATATATATATATATACATTTCTTTAGGAATCTTTAAAATACTAACATAGCATACATTACATATAGGTAATTTAAAAAATAACTTCATCCTATATTCTCATTACCTCCACAAGAGTTTAAAATCCATCTATGACTTCTTTAACGTCATGATCCTTGAATAGAGCCCCAGGTATACCTGTTTCAACAAAAATCTATGGGGGTATAAGCTACAACTAGCTTAATGAGGTATTCCTTTTCATTTGCACCATGGTTTCAAACAAGTCCAATTAATTTTTCACACATATGCTATGCATGTTATGCAACAATCACGTGATTACATAAATATATATAGTTATCCGGAAACCATATATAGAACGGATTTACCCATCCGTGTCGAAGGTTAGGAAATTGTCGATGAAGATCATCGACCTTCTACTGCTAATCCCTAAGCCCCTGCCCAAAGTGTTCGGTTAGCTCGGTTTCAAACTTAGAGTCGCATTCCCCGAGCGATTAGGATTCTCTAGGAAGGAACATGGCTCGTGTCCCAACACGATAACAGCCAATCCAACTCTACGCATAGGAGTAGCAGCCTTCCGAGAGAGATGTGACTCAATGGATGCTATGCGTGAACATTTTATTTTTCTTAAGTCCAATCTTATTAAGATTTCTTAGGGGTGATCAAACAATTTTGCAGACAACAAGCAAGCATAAATGCAAGTAGACAAAATACTTAACAAACAATTCGAAGTTGCGATATTCTTAATTCCCATTTCACACATAAGCATAGAATCACATATATACATATCCCCGGATTCCCCATACATGTCCATTTTTATCTTTTCTTATTATACTAATGCCACTATTCTAGAAGCACAATCAAGTAATAAAATTAAGAGAAATAACTCACTCGTCCATTTTGCAATCTTCTTAGTCGCAATAATCCTCTGGAAGGGAAATTTCATATTCCACGTCACCTAGTCAAAAGAAATACCCGGGATGAGCATTTCATAGAAATTCTACTTAAACTTTCTAATTCTATTTCATCATGTTCGTAAAAAATCGCATAGAATGAAATTCCAACTTCAAATGGCTATAACTTGCTCATTTTAACTTGGAATTTCCTATATAATATACCAATTTCTACTTATTCGAAAAGATCTATCCATTTCTAAGGTTGTTTTTGTCATATAAGGTTGTTTGGGTTCCAAAACTGTAACGTACAAATTCATCATGAAAATTGTAGTTTTCAAAACACAAGTTTGCAAACTTTTACTTATCCAAAAATACTTGTACCAAAAATGTAGATATTAGTACAATTGGAAAAATCATTTGAATATATATATATTGACTCATATTGTATGCAAGATTCTAATGGGGTTGTCTCAATGATTAATTTTCGTAAAACATGTCTTGCGGTGTTGAAGACTTATATCTTAATAATTTCTTTCCTAAGTGTTTTGAAAAATTTCATAATTTCTTGAGTTATTATAAGTATTCTTATTTTGTTTTCTAATTTATTTTCTAAAATCAATTTTCTCTTAGCTTTGGTCATTTACAAATTTTACTTTTAATGATAAAAATGAAGTTTTTAAGAGTTTTATTAAGTTATTGATAACTTATAATAATTTGAGTTGTGTATATTTTCTTTTAAAAAATGACTTTGATAAACAAGTCTTTCTATATTTTCATTTTCCAACTTCTTTAAAAATAAACTTTATTTCTAAAACTTGGTCTTTTAACTTTTGACTAATTTTACTTGAAAGGAAATCAAGTTTTAATATTTCCTTAAGTTTTTGATAATATCTATTGTTTTCTAAACCTCTACCATTCTTTTTTCTTTGAAAATGAGTTTATCATTTAAAAACCTTGCAAACTTTTATTTTTCTAAATGAGTTCATAATTTAGTGAGTTGATTTTATCTTAACTTATAAAACTTAGTTTAGTTATTATTTTTTGGTAAAAATTCCTATAAGTAAGCTTTTTCAGAAAAGTTTATTTATCAAATAATTATTATTACTGAGTTTTAATAAACTTTATGTGATTTATATAATAAAAAAATTATTTTGTTAGTTAACTTCTTTGAGAAAATAATTTTTTATTGTTATTTAAGAAAAGTCTTGGTAGGTTTGGAAAGAAGTTGTAAGTCCCTAATTTTTGGGTAATATCAAGTTCAAACCCTAAACCGAAAAGTCAACCGGAGACCTAAGTCAACAAATTCCCAGAAAACCCTAATAGTTTAGATCCGGCAATCCCATGTTCCTAAACAAGAAGTCGAAATGCGAGTGAAAAATGTAGTTTGGTTCATAATAAACTAGGGTGCTTAAAAAGATCGAATTAGCGAATTTTTTGATCTATTTCTACCCAATCGGATACAGACTTTGAAAAACGTTGTCCCAGGCTCGAGATATTAAATATATGATATTAGTAGTTAGACTCGTAATTTCATAAGATTTTCAAATATATCGTTATAAATTTTTCGGGTTATAAAAGTTATAATTATAATTTTTTATCTATTTTCTTATACCGATACTTTATGTCTAATCTACTTTTTGAATTCTTTATCTATATTCACAAGTACAACTAGCTATAACCTATTCCTTATATTACATCTATTCTTACAATTTCTTTCCTTACAATTTACTTTTCTAATATAACTTTTATTACTTAAATTACTTATTTAATTTTGAATCTTACACAACACAACACAACACAAACAACTCCCCCTCTCTCCTCTTGTAAGAACCGACGCAACCCCTCTCCTCTTTCCTTTCTTAATTTGTTTATTTCTTTTCTTTTATTACACAAACCCTAATCCATTTGTCTATATATATCCCTTTATACCAACTTCATCTCACTTTTTCACTTTTCACTAAAAAACTCTTGCAAAAAAAAATTTCTTTCTCTCTTCCTCTCCTCTTGTAAATCGTAACTCACATACGCACACACTCACATATTTTTTTTCTTTAATATTCTTGTTCAAACATCTAATAGTAATAGATCTATACTTTATTACCTTAAAACATATAATGGCAAGATTATTCATGTGTGATTCCACTCAAAAAATCCCCATGAGCTTCAAGCTAGGGATGTGGAAACACTTGAACATGAGATCCTTGCCATCATAATGTTATAGATCTTATTATTTGAGTTATTTTGCTATTATCTTGTTTTATTATCAAGTTATGTTGTTATTATTAACATTTTATGCATGTATTCATCATCTAGCCACATCCACATAATAGTCATAGTGTTCATGCATTTATAACTTGTATAATAAACTAGATCTAGTTGTTTAGAGCTCATAAATGCATTAGTTTTGTTTTATGTTTATAAATAACTTGTAATAGTTGATGATAGTAGAAAATATTAGAAAGCTCAATATCTACTTTAATTTCAATAAAAATAATTTTTGAAAATTCGGATAAAAAAAGGAATCATATTTAGTATTTTTTCAACTTCAAAATGTATTTTACATTAAAAATAAAGGACTTAGGGAATAGATTTCATAAATGAGTGATCTTGATGAGAAAAGCTTAGATCTACTAAATATTTTCAAAACAATGGCAAGTTTACAAAAGTTATATTTCAATCCCAATAACAAGTTTTAAATTTGTAATAAAGGAAGCTTGAAGGTAAACACCCATTTTTCAATTCCAAAACAAGATTTTGATTAAGAAAAGGAGCCTAAGGAGTAGGTTTGATTAGGAAATGGTTTTTGAAAAATTAAATGAGTTTTACAAAAGAAACAATCTCAAAAAGAACTTTCAAAATTCAGATTTGAAAATACCACTATTTAAATACCATTTCCAAATGCCAAAATGATGATTTTTATGGAAAAATGGAAGTCCTGGGGATGCATGCAATAAAGACCCAATTTCAATAAGGATAAGAGAGGTTTATCAAAGTATAATCCTAGAACAAGGAATGGTTTCTAAGAATAGATTAAACAATGCTTTCATTCTCTAAAATTTTGTAAAATTCTTAACTGTACTATTTAAACATCTATTTTCTAACCCAAAATGAAGTTTTTTATTGAAATAATGAAGGTGATGGCTAGGTAGGTCATCAGGATTGAGTTTTGATAAAAAAGTATGATTTTACAAGAAAAAAAAAACTATTTACTTAAGTCTAGTAAATTTCAAAAGGTTTGCAAAACAAAAGTTTTTCAAAAAGAATTCTTGATGCTATATCATTAAGAATATACATATAGATAGTTCATCTCATAACCTTTATGACAATGGCTTGTAGGTGTTGCACATACACATGATGCATTAGGTAGCAACAAAGTTAGGGAAATAATGTCATATACATCCTGTTTGACATTATCTAAGTGCATGAGGAATTAGAATTACCAACACTCATGAATCATGCATGATATTGAGTTGTATATGTATATAATAGAGTATTACAAGATATAATGATAGCTAAATATCTATCAAAGTTTTTGTATGATGCTTGGTTTGAAATTATGAATTGAATTGTGGAATGGGAAATTTTATAGCATCATGTACCCTACTGTTCATGGACCAACCGACCTTTTTGTTTGAAATAACTCTAGAAATAGATAGCTCTCGATGAATAGGTAGAAATCGGTATATAATATGCGAAATTTCTAGTTAAAATGACCAAGTTATAGCCGTTTTAAGTTGGAATTTCCTTTATAAAATAGAATTTATAAGTTCATTCAAACTTCATATAAATACTCATTAAAGTTATTTATTTAGGAGATTAGGAGACGGACTAGACCTTCCCGATGATTATTACGATTAAGTGGATTTTCGCTATGGCAAAGTGAGTTCACTATCTTTAAATTTTATGCTTATGCTTGTAATGTTAGTGGTATTAGAATTAGGATAAGATAAAAATTTGACTGTGTGTATATGATTTTTACAGTGAATTGATAATAAGAATACCAAAATGAGCTTGTTGTAAATATTTGTATGACCTAGTATAGAATTGATTTGTCTGCAATATCTATGATCACCCATAAATTGTTAAATTAATATGCCATGATCCTATAATTAAATTGGCCATGCACATCATATGTGAGTCACATTGCATAGGTTATTATACCTTTGTGGGAAGAAGGCATAATAGCTGGGGGCCTGTAAACTCGAATGTTGGCGTAATGGCCGGAAATTGAAATCTCGGCGTAAGGGCTAGAATTTAAAACGTGTGTGGGTGGGCACTTGTATCAACCACAATAAAAAATGAGAAAAATTGAAATCTTTGGTCATATGGGCCTGAAACACTTAACCCCGAATGGAGGGCGTAAATCCATTCAAAATAAGACTTCCAGACGGTCTTATGTATTGTATGCTCAAATATTTGTACATTTCATATGGTTGTTAATAACTTGTCTATTATGTATTGCTGTTGAGTATTTAATTTTGAAAGTGGAAATCACTAAGCTCGTAAGCTTATACCCTTATAATTTCCTATTGCAGTACGAATATTTATGGATATCTCCGAGAAGCCACTTTTCTCAGGTACAGCTTTTGGAACTTAAGGAGCTTTTTGAAGAAGTCGGACCTAGATGTAGGCATAGACATCTAATTGAATCTCCTAAATTGATATATATATATATATATATAATGGCTGTTGTAAGAGACTTTTGAGGACTTAAGAACTCTTAATATTTTGACGAGGTATGCCCCTTAGCTCATGTAATAGATGAATCTAGCTATAACTATTATGATTTACTTTCTTATTGCTATGTATGTCTTTTTAAACTAATCCGATTCAAAGTATGGTCCCCTATTTGTTGAACGTGAGCCTTACACTCAGTGTTTAAACTCATGGAATGACTAAAGTAGTCATACAAGAGTTTAGATATTGAGTGTGGCGGATTGTGCGTTTAGGGTACCCTTTGAGGCATGACAGAATTGTAGAAATAATTTTTCCTAGGTGGGTAATAACAAAATCTTGATGTATGTAAAGAGAGTTTGGTTTCATTTTTCCTTTATTTCCTTGGTAAAATTATCATTGTTGACACTTAGAAAAATTTTAGGAAAAGTTTGAGAAGAAGTTGTAAAAATACATTTTGTAAGTTGTTGTTGACAAGTTTCTTCATTTAGTGACTTGTTACATAATAAAAGAGTTTTAGTTTCAAATTCCTCTATTAAAGAAAAATTCAATTTAAATGTTGTTGAGACAATATCATTATGAGGATGCATGTATATGAGCATGTGAAATGAAAATGATGAAAAGATAAGAAAAAGGTAAGAAGCAAGATAATAATAATAAGCAATGTAATAATATGTATTGGGAACCTTAACTTCATTAAGGTATCTCGATCAAGTATTGGGAGCCTTAGCTTTCAAGGCAACCCAGTCAAATATTGGGGCCTTAGATCAAGCATCCTAGGACTAAGAATAGACTAGTTCCATAAAGAAAGAGAAAAAGAAAGAAAAGAAAAGGCAATAATAGAAGCATTAATAGTAAGAGTAAGTTAGTAAGAATTAGTAAGCATTAGGCTCTAAATATATATATACATATATATAGTAATATATATAGAGAGTTAGATTAAAAACATAATAACAATAATATTAACAATAATAACAACATATAATCATAATAACAAAATAATAAAATCGCAATATCTTGGCATGTGCAAGAACAAAACATGAATATTGTTGCTTTTACTACTCACATGAGTTTCAAAACAACACCATGGTCATGCTAAGTTACATGACATGGGTAAACTAAATGGTTGGAAGAGTTTTACCTAAATTGTTTTTGTGGTGTGAAGACGATAGCTGAATTGGGTATTATGCGGTTGGTAGTATGCGGTGGATAGTTTATGTATAGAGAAGGATTTTGTGAAGAATTTGTGGAAGAGAGTTTTTGTAGAGGGAAATTTTAGAGAGACGATTTGGAGTGAATTTGAGAGAGTTTTGTTATATGAAATGAATGTGTAAAAGAAGCAGGAAGAGAGGGGGTATTTATAGTTGAAGATAAGGGAAATTGTGTGTAATAAAATAAATTAAAAAGAAAAAAAATGAGGAAGGTACTGGGAGGGGCGCCGGCCATGTAGGGAAGAGGGAGAGAGAGAGATTAAATTTGTATTTTTTTTGTAAGAAAATAATTAATATGTAAGATATGATTTGATTAGAGATGTGTTGGGAAAGTAAAAAGTAAGAAAAGGTTATAGGTAGTAAATAGGTAGTAAGAAAAGTAGATATAGATAATAGTAATAAATAGTAGAAAAAGTACTATGAGTAGTAGACTAGACAATTAGAATACTAGTAGTAAAGAAAATACGCGTAAACGACCCATATGTTATTTTTATTACCGAAAAATTCTAAAATATTTTTGGAAACCTCATATTTTTTAGAGTCTATTGGTATTGTGGAATATTTTTTCTGTCCAGTGTACCAAGGCAGGTTTTAAAAAACGATCCCATTCGAATCCCAAAGACACTAAAAATTTGCGAATCTAATATTTTTAAGCTTCCTTATATTATTACGAACTATTATTAACAATTATTTTTGCTCCATTGTTTAGGGTTTAAGAGCGCGAGATCACTGGATCTTAAACATTGGGGTTTGTTGTAAACTTTGTTAACTTTTAGGGTTCGGTTTGACTTCTGGCTTTGTTAAGTTATTCGTAAGATCATAAAATTTTGGGTTTTTTCCATATCATTTTTTAGTTCAACATTTATGGTTTATTTTATTTTATTTGTGATTATTTAATATTTTTTAGTTCTCGTGATCTATGGTTTGTTTTATTTTATCTATGGTTAACTCAGTTTGACTTTTGGTGAAATTGAAAATTTTTATTCTAAAATTCACCAAATGATTTAAAGTCTTAGTATTTTGTGTGAGAGCGTTATTTGGATATATCATCTTGATTTGCGTGTTAGATGATCTAATTAGTGTACGGATGTTGAATCATTCGATTGTTGGATTTTCTATTTTGTTTTGAGGTTCTCTTTTTCTAAGGTTAAGAATTTTCGTATTTAACCTTATTTAGAATTTGGTTTTAACTTGGGTCGATTTTCAGGGTTTCAGTTTTTGTGTGAGACTTCTATGATTATTTTCTAAGAACTATGAAAAATTCAGGGGTTTTACAGGTCCTGAGTGGCACCAACTGCTCAGGGAGTTGATATAGGCAGTCAGAGTACCTATATTTCCTATAGGATCATCTAGTAAATAGCCTCATACAGGTCACAGTTGTTACTCATTATCCAAATTAGTCTATTGCAATTAAACGGAGTAACAAAGTCTATATATTAAATCACTTGATACGACTTTTTCCCAATATGGATATACATATCTTGATGTATCCCCTATTAGCTATCATTGAGCCACTAATAATCATCATTTGTTCAATGTTAATGATTGGGGGTGGCCTAAGCACCTAACTACCATGTTGGCACCACCTAACAAAGTTGCCGCCCCTCGGACCGAGTCTCAAGAACGGCCATGCACAATCAACAACAATAATTAAGGCCGATTTTAAGTATTAATTCATTTAGGATGCTTATTCTAGCAACACATAAGTCACTGTGTACCTAGTACAGAATATAGATAACAAAACATAGGTCAAAAGATAAAGCATAAGTTAAAGCAAAAGATAGACTCATAACAATATCTGTTTGAAAGATTAATTCATATAAGCATTTGAATCAATTATCAACTTATATCAAACTCGTATTAAGTACTTAGTTTTCTAGTGAATATATATTTGAAACAATATACTCCTTTATTACTCATGGTATATCATATACAATTATCTCTAAGTCAATTACAAGTTAATTTTATCATATAAGAGTTCACTAATTAGATTAATAGCTAAGTGTAAATTGTTGGTCTCTGAAGAATTTACAAAACCAATATTGGTTAATAAATCTATATTAGCTTAATTTAGCCAAGTCAAATATAATTAGTTATTCAAGTTCATTTTATGTTCAACGTAGTCTATTGAACTCATTTCATGGTAATTAGGTCCTCAATGGTATTTTCAATGACATATCCTCTAATCAATCCAATATAATTTAATAAGCAAAATAACTCATTTGAGATATAGTTATTCTATTTATATTATTTATAATCTATTTTTACCTCTAAATGTGCTAAGAAATCTAAACTAATTTCCTATTATGTTTACAGTATCTTATAATGTCATATTTATACCTATTTTATTAAATAAATTCATCCTTAATTATTTATCTTAAAATATCATTTTAATATGTGAACACATTATTTACATTTATTTTATATTCATTTGATTAGAATTAATTTACCCTAGATTCCAATATTTCATTTCTTATAGAAAACTAGTGCACCCTAACTTTAATAAATCTATTCACTATCTTAAAATCGGGTTCTTAAGCTCAAGTTTTTATGTAAACTCCATAACTCATATATTTATATGTTTATAAGTTCATTTGTCCTGAACTAATTAGTTAATTATGGTTTTAATTTTAATTAATTCAAACTATAAAAAAAAGAGGATACACAGCACAACTGATTGGTCCACCCAATTTTTGACCATCGATATGACTGGTTCTTTGCTGGTTAATTACACGATTGTAAAATAGAACATGGATCTACTATTCCAACACAGTTTCGTAGTCGTTGGAGATCATTTAACACTAGTTTGGCCTTCGACATCACCACTATAGTGACAACGCGTAAAGCTGTCCGAGTTTTTTTTATGATTTTTGAAATTTCCTTGTTTAATCCAACTCCTAACCTATTTTGATCATCTAAAATATGTTTCTTTTATGTTTTTTATCTAGTTTATACATAGATTTATATTTTACAATTAAAATCAAAATAATAACTCAAATCTTCATCATCTGCACTAATTTTGCAATTTCTAGCACATAAGCAATGCATCCAAACTTGCATATATATAGTTGATAATTTCATTTCAATAAAACACATGAATCCAACATAATCATACATTTATATACATATTTCAGCATGTATATATAAATATGCTCTAATTTCACGAATCAACAACTATTATAACATAGAAATATATACATGTTCATTCTGGTTTCCATGCATACATATACATATATTAATCATGTTGGTTTATCTCAAATGATGATTTTGATGATAACAAAAAGGAGTAAATAATTACTAACATATTTATTAAGTGTGCAAGGATTTAATATAATCAAAGTGGTTTACGATGACTTCAGAGAATGATTCAAAAGAGACTCCATGCAAAGATAATTTAGAAAGTGTTTGGAGAAGATTTCAAGAACAAATGAGCTGTCAGAAGGATAATCAGAAGGTTCTCCACTGGCTTTTTAAACTATCAGAAGGTTTGTCAGAAGGTTCATCAGAAGGTACGTCAGAAGGTCATCAGAAGGTACATCAGAAGGTGAACTGTAGCAAAAAAAATGACGAGTTTCAGCTCCAAATTCGAATTTTCTTTTTAGATTTAATATGTTGAAGACCCAGCTCCAAAGATTGAGTATATTTGGGTAATATACTCAATGTGTTCCACAAAGTTGGTTCAATATCCATGGGTATTCGAATTTCGTCAAATTAAAGTTCATTTTTTGAGAAAATCTGTTTTAACATCAAGGAAAAGAACGTGACTTATAAGGATCAATTTTCAATAGTTATTCAAGTTTTAGTTGGAAATATGGAAAACATGATCTAAATATGCAAGGAACTTGTCTGATGATTATTTATCCATACAAGGAAGTCGAAATTTATGGAAAATACGATCTTTTTGTTGCATGAACAGTACCAGACGAAGGAACGAGTCAACAACGGTGATTTCAAATTCGAATTTCAAGTTCAAGATAATTATACAAGTTGTTAGAGATTTAAACTTATCCATTGGAGCAAGAATTTCGAGATTACAACAACAAGATCAAGTTATTCAAAATTGCAGATTTTGAAGAAAGAGATAAGCTAATATTACGCACAAAAAAAGGAGCAATGTTTATCCAATTGATTTCCTAGCCGTTGGAAGATACAAGGATAAGTATACTCCACCCAGACAGGAAAAGGAAGCACAATCACTTGAAAAAGAAGAGAAAATAAAGAACCACGAATTTCTTTGAATTTAAGCAAATTTACTATCATATTCTATTGTTACTGTTCCTTGAGCGAATATATTTGAGGAAACATAATTATTTATTCCTCTTATTTGTTGTTACACATTTAGTGTGAGTTGAGAGTTACAAGTAAGCTTACTTGATTGATTGTTTGTGAGAATCAAGCTAAGTGAATTGTAGCCAAAAGATTGGCAAAAACTTATTGTAACTTCTTTGATTTGATTGGATAGTGGAGCATAACCGGTGAGGAATACCGGGACCCTGGCTTGGAGCTGGAAGAGAGGATTGACGCTCGAGGCGGTACCTCTATATATCGCTTCGCACTCTCTACTCCTTATCTCTATTTAATTTTGTGATTTATTATTGATGTTGTATATGTGTGATATATGCTCAGAAGGTTAATCAGAGAGTAAATCATTCATATTTTTCTTACTCAGAGAGTTAAGCAGAAGGTTTCTAAGTGTGAAAGTCTTGAATCACTTTTGATCCGAATTTTTGCTTAAAGCTTTTATTTGTTAAGTTTATTATTCCAAGAAAGTTTTAAAGCCATTTTAATAGAATAACCAAATGGTGTGAAATTTGTTTAAATATTGAAAAATAAGTTTTATAACCAATTCACCCCCCCTCTTGGTTATCTTTTCGGGACCAACAAATCAATACTTAGATCTAAGTTTGTTTTTAGTAATTTAAATGCATATATATTTCATTAACATAATCAAAATATTAATTACAATTACTTACTTGGTTTAGCAAATAAACCCTATAAATCTCCACTACTACTGCCTGAAGAAGTTAATGATGCTTTTAATACTAATCCCCGATTTAATCCTTGGTTTTGTCTTCAAATTTCACCAAAGAATCAATGGAAATAGAAATTAGATTTTAGGGAAGAAATTGAATTGCTAAATCCTTGGTATAGAATATTTACCTTTTAGTAGAACCCTGATAAAAAGTCACGAAAAGAATAAAACTCATAACCAATAGGATGAAAGGATAGCATTAGTAAAGGACTCATTACCATAAGAAAAGGAGAGGCATATTCTTTCAAGATAATAGAGGAAGATAGATGACCACCTTGACAATACAAAAGAAAATAGAAGAGAAGCCAACCCTTAAGAGATAACTGCAATTTTCGAGAAGTATTTACGAAGATTTTTGGATAAATGACCCAGATTCTATTCAAGGAGAAAAAGATCAACTTGGTAACTAGACTAATAACCTATAAGGAGGTCGGAGAAACAACAACAAGAAACTCTAGATCAAGACCTTATGCAATGAAGTATACCACCACGAAGAATACCCGTTCAGCTTATAATGGAAGAAAAAGGATAAACCCCAAGTTCGACGTATTAACTTTTGGAAAAGAACAAAGTGAACATCCACTCCTTGGAAGTGAAAATCTTTTGACCAATTACAAGGAGCGAACTCGTTTTCTCAAGGTTTAGAATCACAATACTACCAACTACGAACCAGATCAAAAAGAAGTGACCCTCGGACCCTTTATAGACCCCATAAGTTCTAGTAACTCTTTTTGGACTCAAACCAAGAATATAAGACCCTGTTGCATAAGTTGATAATTGAAAAAAATCGTGATATAGTCTGAAGGAGGGATAATCAAGGAATGTAATCATAAGTATGGGAAGTTAATAAAAAGGGATTGAGAAATTAAGACAAGGCCTAAAGGAGGAAACAGTCAATAGAATATCAAAGCCAACTGCGTAAAACGAATAAAAGAGCTTAAGATAAAAGAAGGAAGGTGTATTGTAGGAAATTAAAAGACGATTTAGCATAATTAAGGACAAGGAAGTCAGTAAGAAGGAACTACGAATACAATTCATAATTTGAAGAACTCCGATATAACAAAGTTTAAGGGACATTAGAGGAAATGAAGTATTTATAAAGAAGTAAGAAAATGAAAGGACGAAAGGATCTATAAGGACTCAATAATATCGGGAACCTCCTCGAGATATTGATTTCTCACATTATTAATAAGAAGGCAAGGATGATTATAGTATAAACTGATCAACCGACAAAGATGATTTATCTCATAATCGGTCAATATAGCAACCTAACGAAGCTTTATGAAGAAAGATGATATGAAAGCACAAAGTTTTAGTCAAAAAGTCATGACAAAACCAGGACCAGAGTATGGAGTAACGATGAGGAACTAATAACGAGTTTTGGAGAAAAAGAGACCCCTTGATGCTACATAACAAACGATCAAGAAAGACAATTCAAAGACCTTAGGAGGAACAATCAAGAGTGTCTTATGAAATGAGAAAGACACAAGATAGACGAAAGAAGTAAGACTAATCGGAGAAGAAGGACCCCAAGAGTTTCAAAATAGGAAATCATGTGCGCTTAAGGATAAAAAGTAATTACCATATGATCTTTTGAGAAGTAATAAGACAAGAAGAAACTCTAGATTATTACATAAAACATGTTGGAGACAAATAACAAATCCCCATTTAACAATTGGTCAAGGAATCAAGTTACGGAGATGAAAGTTAATGTTTTTGAAGGAAAACTTTCCTTATGAGGAATACCCAATATAGGTATTTATCTAGAAAAGTTCAGAGGATAAGAAATGAGAAAATCAATTAAGATGAACCTTTTCAAAGTAACCTAAGGGAATAGGGATGAAGCACAACATAAGTATTCGAGTTTGGTTGAAATAGCAATTAGGAATTTCTAATTTTTGAGGACAAAACTTTCTTTAAGGGGGGTAGGTTGTAAACCCCTAAATTTTTGGAATCAGTTTAGCATAAAATCCTAAATCGAAGGTCAAACAGAACCCTAAAGGTCAACAAAACCCTAGTTTACCGCAACCGATTAAATCCGGCATTGCCGTTTTCTTTGGCCTTGGAAAATGAAGTTGAGATAATTAGCTAGAATAATTCGTAATAACCATAGGTTTTATAAAAATATCAGTTTCGCGAATTTCGGGTGTCCTTTGAACCCGATCTGATACAGTTCTTGAAAAACGTGTCCGGAAGCCCAGAATAGTGAAAATATTCCGAATACACAGTTAGACTCGTAAAAATATAAGGTTTTCAAAAATATCAATTTCAAAATTTTTCGGTAGCTAAAAATAATAGATATAGCTATTATACGCGTATTTTCTTACTACCGGTACTTTATTAGTCATAACTATCTTACATTACACTATTCATTACCATTCTACACTATTCTTTTATCTCTACTTTTTCTTACACCTACACTTACACACTACATAACCTATAATCTTAACTTTTTACCTTTCCATAACTTTATTTCACATCTACCTTACACATTACATCTTTTATTTTCCAAAAAGTCAAAAAAATAAATCACTCTCTCCCCCTCTTCTACAATGGCCCGCGTTACCCACCCCCCCCCCCCCCCCCCCCCCCCCCCCCCCAAAATGCCCTCAATCTTGTTTCAATTTTACTTTATTTTAATCACATAAAATTCACTCCACATTTTCCTATAAATACCCTCTCCTCTTTTACTTCTTTCATACATTCACTACCCACCAATTCTTACCAAAACTCTCTCAAAATAATTCCACAACCACTTCTACCAACAAACCAAAACCCATAACCACATAACCATACCAAAGTCTTCTTTAGGTAACCACTTCATATTTCTTTCTTCTTCTTCATGTCATGTAACTTTACATGACCATAGTGTGAGTTTCCAAAGACTACAAGTTATGGAAACTATATTATGTTCATGCATTGTTCTTGTTCATGCCAATCCATTTATGTTTATGTTGTTTTATTATTGTTAATATATTATTATCTATATATATATACATATTCTTTAGAGCATATAAGCTCACTTGCAATTTATTTATTTCATGCAAAGCAATTTATTTATTTATTCCAATGTAATTTATTTACTTATTCCTTGTTTTTTTAAGACTAGTCTCTAGTCTTAGACTTGTCCTCATCAAGTCAAAACAAGTTTTTCTTTCTTTCTACATTTTATTTTGTTTTGGGACTAGTCTACTTCTTAGTCCCGGGAGCTTTGAAAAAGCTAAGACTCCAATACTTGACTTTATTATTTATGTTTTATGTTTACTATTATTCTCATAATCATGTTCATTTAGATTGTTGTCCAAAAATTTTAATTTCTAAAAATAATTAAACAAAAGAAGAATTTTGTCACTTAGAGGTAAGTTTATATAAAGTAGAAAATCTATAAGATAACAAAAGATAAACTCATTTCCAAAAAGAACTCACTATAATTTTAGAAACTACTTTTACCCTAAAAAGCTACTTAAACCTTTATTACTCCACTTTGTTTTTCAAAAGAAACTATTTGTTGATACAAAAATGGTTCTTTTTATAAAAAGATAAGCAAGATGAATGGCTAAGGAATTTTCAAGTAAAAAACCTTTACAAACAAATAGGCAAATCTATGGTTTGAAAAGAAAAATAAAGTTATTTCTTTTCCAGTTACAAGAAGGAAACCACTAAAATTTTAGAAACTACTATAAAAAGGTTTCTTAAGTCACATATTGATCTACTTTTATCAAGAAAATAAATTTCTATGCATGGATGAATTTTATGAAAAGCATAAGACATGAGGAAAGAATGAGAAATTTTCAAAAGAAGATTTTTGTAAACAAATAGACAAAAAAATTTGTACAAGAAAAATAAATAGGAAGAATAGTGTGTTTTCTAAAATAGTGGAAACTAAGAAAATAGAAAATTTATTTTCAAAAAGTTACTTAGGAAAAATAATAAAACCAACGTAAAGTTTTTAGAAAACAAAAGGAAACAAGGTATTCATTTCAAGAAATCTACGAAAACAATTTTTGAAAACTATATTCTTCCAACATTGTTTTACTCAAGAAAAATAATTGGATAACAAAACACTTAAGCATGCTTAAATATGAGTGATATAATTATAAAAAAGAGAATTTTTCAAACTATATAGATAACTAAGTAGTTATTAAACAAATTTTGATTTCTTAAACCAAAGTTGTTTTGTGTGGAAAACTCGTGGTGAACTTTGTCGCCATTGTTTCAAGGCCTATATGACCTTGTTTGTTAAAAGTAATTTTGGAAATGGGTAGTTCTTTTCGAGTAGGTAGAAATCGGTATATTATATGCGCGAATCCGAGTTAAAATGACTAAGTTATGGCCATTTTAAGTTGGAACATTCCTTTATACGAACTTTAATATTCTTTTGACATTGTTTTGTCAAATTTCAAGAAAATCATCAAGGAATACTCATTGTGGGTATTTTCTTTGGCTAGATGACCCCGAGGTTTCCTTTACCCCGAGGATTATTACGATTAAGTGGAATGTGTGAACGACTCATCCACCTAGAGGAGTAGTCGACATGGCATCGTGAGTTTATTTCCATTAAATGCTATACTTGTTGTGCTTGTAAATTAGTCGCATTAGAATTAGGAAAAGATAAATCGATATGTATGTAAAATAATTCTTTGAAAGAATTTTAAGAATATCGGAGCCAGAATTGTTTTAAATGTTTGATTTAGTATAACATTTGATTTGTATGAAATTCTTTTATCGCCTTAAACTCAAAAATAATTATGCTATGACATTATAATAAATGAATTCATGCATACCACGAAGTGAGTCGCATTGCATTTTGGGTTATTATCCTTGGGTGAGAGGGATAGTAAGCTCATGTCGAAAGCAACACTTGGCGGATGATCCGAAAGCGATTGCTTGACTGCTTAAGGGAAATGCTTGGCGGAAGATCTGAAAGCAAGGTCAATCAAGTAGATTCGGAATGCTTGGCGATGAGTGCTCGCAAGCATGAAAACTTTTTAATTAAAACTACTTGAATTGAGGTTATGTATCACCAAACCCCGAATGGAGGGCGTAAATCCATTCAACATATAGTTCCCGGAAAACTATATGCTTGTTTGCCCACGTGTTTGTTGCATTACATTTGTTTGTTTAATCAACGTGTTTGAAATTTTGTTATAAGAAGTTATTTATGGAAATATTCTCACTAAGCCATTAGCTTATACCCCAATAGATATCTTTTGCAGTTCCCTTACTTATGGTTAAGGCCACGAGGACCCTGAGGGCAGGTAATTTCTTATTGGATACTAGAACTAGAAATAACGAGTAGCATTAGTATTGATGTACAAATACTCATGTAATAGATTAGTGATCAAAGGAATATGTCCCTAAGTTTGTAAAAACATTGATATGAATAAATGATTATTATCAATCCTCTTTTCTTAAATATGTTATTTATATCTTCTTAAACTTCATAATTCCATATATGGTTCTCTAAAGTTGTGAAAGCACACTTTACACTTAATATAAACGCTTTTGGAATGGCTAAGGTTATCATACTTAAGCTCTAATATTGAGTGTGGCGGACTGTCACGTTTAGGATACCCGTTGGGGCGTGACAAAAACTAACGAGACGTGAAGAATTTTTACTTTTAATTTGAATTTAAACCCATACATAATATTAAAAACGATGTGAAAGACCATTCGTATTAAATGTAATATCTTTTCTGGTATAAAGGACCAATAGGCATTGTTCATATGCGAGCTTCTACAGTCCATTTATGAGACCATTCAGCAATCATCTAACCATTAAAATATATATAATAATTGGAATATTACTATTTTGTTTTCGATCATAGTTGGGTTATGGTATGAGCGTTGATGGTGACGGACAATCCTGTCAAAATTTATTGATGGAACCATAGAATTTTCCCATATGGTATGTATGGCTTGCCTTTTTTTTGCCTCAAGTCAAGAATTTAGTGTAAATTAAGTATTTATATATTTAAATTTTATGTGAAACATTTAAATGATAATCTTTTTACATGATACAATTATAATTTGAATTCACAATGGAAACGGAATAATCTTGAATACATCATTTTATTACCTCAATTAGTTTATAACTTTCAATTTTACTTTTATGATTTGAATTCAAATCATAGATATAATATGAAATTTGATGTGAAGGATTCAGTTCTCTCTTAAAACCATATTGAACTTTTTATGAAATTAATTGATTCTTCAATAATGCAACTAACTGTTTTAAAAATTATTTTGTATATATAGAGATTATTGTTTAAATGTTTTCACATAAATTTAATTTATAATCTTTAATAAACTTTCAATTACTTTTATGATTTGAATTCAATTACTTATATATAATAAAAAATTAGATGTGAAGGATTCACTTCTCTCCTAAACACCTATTAAATTTTTATGAAATTGATTGATTCTTAACAATACAAACAAACGGTAACAATGGCAGTAGAAAATTTAGAAATTAAACTTGTTGGGGAAAGCTTACATCAAACGATGGGTTATCAAGAAAAGTTCTTGGTGAAATTAACTAAAGGTATGTACTTTATTTGTATGCATGTATATTTTTATTTTTTTATCATCTATAATTCTTCATCTTTGTGTTGTTTTAGTCTTTTCTGCAAGTTAATGTATGTCTGCCATACTAGAGTTTAGTTGTTTAGAGTATTGGATTTTAATTTATTATACCAAAAATATATAGAAGAAGTGCAATTTTTGTAATTTCGTTTTTTTTTTCCCTCTAAATAATAAGATTCTCTTAAGAATGTCAGACTAATAAGGTTGAGTTAAGTCTGATATTATATTCATGATTATATTTTTGAGGAATGATTACTAGAATTGATAGTTATACTTAATGGCGCATAACTCAAGAAAAAATTTTCAAATTTGTAATTTTTGTATACTCATTAAAATTATCTAAAATCTCATTTTTATTGCAATGTTGGAAAATACAATTATTAGTTTTTTTACCACTTATCAATTCGTATAATTATAAGATATTCCATATCTTTTCGCATTGGCTCGTTAAAAGATGGCTCAATATTTTTTATACGAACTAACTTACTTTAGTACAAGTGTGATCTTTTATACAATGCAGAGTTTAAATTACCTTCTATAATAATGAAATTATCTTGACAATGTAATATAGTAACATTTTTCAAAAAACGTTTTATTGGGATTGATAGTGATGAAAAATATGCAATAAGTAATATATATCATGTGTTATAAATGATAGATAATATTATCATAATTTGACAAATAAAAAATGTAGGGTTGTTTTTAAAATAACTTATCATCCATGATTTAGGAACATGGTAAGTGTCATACAATACACAAATTTTCCAATAAAAATAAGAATATGGCAATTTTGTAACACTCATTCAAATTATTTGAAAGTAACTTATATTTATTGCATTGTTGTATAATTTTATTAGTAATTTTTTACTTGCATTGATCACAGGACTTAAAAATATGGGTAAAATTCTAGAAGAAGTAACATGTCATTTGCTTCAAAATGGTTACAAGTTTCCTTAGTATAGGTATGATATTGTCATACAACATTGAGCTCAAACTTTATAGCACATGCATTGAGATAGTTGCTTAGTAGCTAATAAAAGTTTCTCATTTAATATAAGAATAAGATGCAAGAAGATATTAAGAAGATTAAATTAGAATAGAAGTATAGTGAATTACAATTAAAATGATACAAAGCAAGAATAAGATGATAAAAATCTATCATGAGATAAAATAAAATCACATAAGAATCAAGTAGAGACAATACAAATAAGATCACTTTTGGTTAGTAGATTTAATGATGCCATGATATATAATGCAGAGACACATGGTAAATGGAACCGATCACAGCACCTCTACCAGAGTCAACCACTCGTTTGCGCAAGAGTTTGGCACGAGACAGTGAATTTTTCACAAGTTAGTTATAGCAATAAGAAGTTTTCATTAGTTGAAGCTACATAAACATTATAGCTTTTGAATTTTATGGCAAGAGATGTTCTTTTTAATGGTGATTAGAAGCATTTGATCTTGAAGGGTTAATGAAAACTTGGAGTCATTGTGATGTGGAGATATAAATAATACTTATGGCTAAGTCTAGCACAGGATATGATATTCAGAGTGAAGGTTTTTTGTACACATTACATTAAGTAATAAATGTAAAGCCTGCATCAAATGTACAAGTTAAGATCTTAAAATCAAAATTTACAATTATTTCGAATATCTAAAATTTTTCTTTTGGTCTCTAGTGCTTGTTCATAGTCGTCATTGTCTTGAATGTTTTTTTTTAGAAGTTTTGGATGCTCAGGAGGTATCTGATACATAATGGATTTCCAAAGACATCAACAAACTACTTCTCATTTAGGAAATTATCTTTGGACATTAAACAAAAGAAAAATTGTGTCAACGAGGAAAACTTAGCTTTATGGAACTAGAAAACGATCTTTTTAAGGAAGCAATGATATGCTTTTAGATCAATGAATTCAATAATTCCAATCCTGAACTTCAAAAATGGGCGATCGAACAATCTAGAGGTAAGCTCATGATTAGTTTTCAAGGTGTCTAGAACCATTAACTCAAATATCCTAATAAAGGTATCGGGGTTGAGGTTTGATGATATAGGTATTTATAAATTAGATAGTGATTTAAACTCAAGAATCCTATTTCTAACTTATTGATTGGCAGCCACAAACAATCTGGATGTTCCCGTAAGAACATGGTATGTCTAATTTATTGAAGCAGAACCAATAATTTATCAATTAGTGACTGATTATTCATGAAAAATCTTAATCAAACTTACTTAGATGAAACTAATGCTTTCTTCAATCAAGAAAGACATTCTGAAAATTCAAAACAATCATCGAAGGGGATCTCATGGTCCCCATGCCAAGTACATAAGTTTGATCTAGTACTGCACTTTCAAGTATAAGTTAGCTAGACATGGTTGTTTGGATATACACAACGAGTGTTATTGTACAATGGTTTAAATTAAAGTTGTTGGCTTTGTTGATATGATTAGAAGCACACAGCAACAAAAGAGAATGCAAGCTATCTTTGATGCCAAACAACTAAAAAGAATAGACTCTCAATGGAGCTGCAAAAATCAGTTAGGGTAAGAGTCGCCGATCTTAAGGGAGTTTTAATAATGAGTCTAAGGTTGTTATTGATGTACCAAATTACAATTGTTTATTGCAATTGAGATCTCTGGGTTATATTGGTAGATGACTGCACCAAAATCTACACGAAAAAAGGCATTGTTAATACATCCATTCCGGACACAACTAGAAGGAAAGCAAGCCTATACATGCAAATCAAAATGCTGGTGTACCGCGTCCAAATCTCATTGAGATCCTCAAGAGAGAAGACCATAGAATGGAGAATCCACCTTGCGATTCAACATATTATGTTTTTACTGATGTTTAGAAACAAGAACAAGCTTCACGCCTTCGATTGCCATCATAAAAATAAGATTATCCAATGTGTGTGCACTTTTATATTTATTATAACATTTTATTCATCATAGAATGAGAATTTTTTATTATTGTTTTATGCTTTAGAGAAGCTGATCCACTAACTAATTTTTGTCATCGCTTAGAAATTACCTATTGTTCAACAGAAAGCCAAACCTCTTATCCATTTGGAGGAGAAAACAATGCATCCTAGATAGGAAACAGAAGTTGCAACCACAAAATGTAGCAGAAAAGGCAAGAACAACAACACGAACCATTACTAGGAGCTGCAGCATAGGCCTCTTATCAGTAAAATCAGGAGCCTTACGTTCTCCATTAGTTACCAATCACCACACCTCAAAAGGTTCTAAATTCTTCATCAGTAAGAAACAAGAGCCTTGAATAAGGTCAAACATAAGCAAGTTAGCTTAAAGGCTAGACAAAGATCAGAATGAGCATGAAGAATGAATTGCCCAGTGTGCTGGTAATCTTTTAGGACTACACTTGATGAAGATAAAGAAAATCTTACCTTTGTTGAAAGTAAGTACAACTTGAGGGAATAGAATTGGTTTAGAGAGGAACTATGCAACTAAGCTATAGAATACTTCCCTCAAAGATCTTCGTCATAAGAAGATGCATTTCTAAAAATATTTTTTTTGTATCAACTTATTGGATGTTCTATATGTTTTTTAATAAATTTTTCATGTTTTGAAAATTTGGTAATACAAATAGAGCATGTTGTATTTAATAAAAGTGTTTTTTCAACTTTTTTGAGAACCTTAAATATTATTGTATTGATTTCAAACAGTTGCAATCACTAATAGCTACTAGTGGTAAGCACTGTCGTAAGTAGAAAGTGGATGGTAGCAATGGTTACTTCTTACAGAAAATATTAATGTAATATTACAAAAATGACTTTTATTTTGAAAAAAATGAACATTTTTTTTTTTGTTCTTTTTAGCTACTTTTTACAATGGTTATGAATAAACCCATTAGTGAATGATCGACATTAGTATTTCCAACCATGAGATTACTATAATGATTTATAGCAACTAGAGTCATGATATAACAAATTTTTTGAAATTAAAAAAAAACTTTCAATGAAACAAGTTTTATTTTAGTATTAGGATTTGCAATGGGCCTCACACACATGTATATATTGAATTTACACATTTATAATTGGATAAATCACACTAACATCCTAAAAGCTATCAATGTTCAAAAGAAATAATTAAATAAAGAATAAAAATAAAGGAAAAAAATTCAAATTATTAAAATGTAATGCGTTTAAAAGTTCAAGATTTCATCCAATTAAATAACAAAACAATATTTTATATTCAATATTTAAATATAGTAATCTTTTTAAACCGAATAATTGCTAGATATGGCTTATATTACTTGATAGATATATTCGAGAGCTAACTAATTCATGCATTCATAAATCTATCCAGACTAATTTATTTAGGTAGCATTTTGTAGTAAGGATTGAACAATATAAGAAGTATTGAACTATACAGTATAAGGAAAATTGGGAAAAAAAAAATTTCTTGTTCCATGTTTTATATACATGGTATTGAACAGTACTTAGACAAAAGTTTTAAGTTTTGTCAAAATTCATAACTTTGATCACCGCCAAACTCTAGGATTTAAATCACACTCCAACAATATTCAAGATCGATGTCGTACAAACCCTAATAACACAAAAAGATTAGATCTTGCTATTACGCCCCAAGGGGTACTAAACGTGGCAGTCCGTCGTATACAATATTAAAGCCTAAGAATGACTACCTCAATCGCGCAAAGGCTTCCATATCATGTACAAGGCGTACATCACAACAAAGAGAACGCATTGGAGTAGCGCAATTTACATTGATAATGATTAAGTAACAAGGCAAAGAGAATGCTTATCATAAAACATAAACATGGTAAATTACAATTCTTATGGGCATATCCCTCTGTTGTCTTCAAGTCAAAATAAATACACTTCTTAGAAATTTCCAAAACACTAACATAGTATACATTACATATAAGGAACCTTACAAAGTAACTTCATCCTATGTTCCCATTGCCTTCATAAAAGTTCAACATCCTTCCATAACTTCCTTAATGTCATGATCTTCGATTTAAGCCAGGGTATACCTATTTCAACAAAAGCTATGGGGGTATAAGCTTACAACTAGCTTAGTGAGGTATTCCTTTTCATTCGCACATGGTTTCAAACAAGTTTATTTAAATTTTCACATGCTATACATACAATGCAACAATCACTTGATTACCAAATATATAGTTATTCGGAAACCATATATAGAATGGATTTACCCCTCCATAATAATCAAAGGTTAGAAATTGTTGATGAGGATCCTCGACCTTCTATTGCTAGTCCCTAGGCCTCCGCCTAAAGCTTTCGGTTGGCTCTGCTCCGAACCTAGAGTCGCATTCCCCAAGCGATTTGGATTCTCTAGGAAGGAGTCCCAGCACGATGACAACCAATCCAACTCTACGTATAGGAGTAGCAACCTTCCGAAAGAGATGTGACTCGATAGATGCTATGCGTAAGCGTTTTTTTTTCTCAAACCAAGGCTTATCAAGGTTTTTTAGGGGGCGATCAATCAATTTGGCAAGCAATAAGCAATCACACAAGAAAGTAAACAAAACACTTAAACATGCAATTTGAAGTTGCGATATTCTTAATTCTCATTTCACATATAAACATAGGATCACATATATACATATCCCCGGATTCCCTATACATATTCATTTTTATCTTTTCTTAGTATACTAATGCCATAACTTTACAAGCACAAGTAAGGTAACAAAATTAAGAGGAATAACTCATTCGTCCATTTCGCAATCTTCTTAGTCGCTGCAATCTTCGGGAAGGGTAATCTCGTATCCTTCTCCACCTAGACAAAAAAAATACCCGGGATGAGTATTTCATATAAATTCTATCTAAACTTTCTAATTCTATTTCATTATGTTCATCAAAATTACATAGAATGAAATTTCAAATTAAAATGGCCATAACTTGCTCATTTTAACTCGGAATTTCGCATATAATGTACCGTTTTCTACCTATTCGAAAATATCTATCCATTTCTAAGATTATTTTTGTCATATAAGGTTGTTTGGGTTTCGAAACCGTAGGGTACAGATTCAAAACGAATATTTCTAGATTTTACAAAATAATTTTCCAACTCAACTTCATTCAAAATTCTTTTAGTAAATATATATGTATATATATGATTGATAAATCTTTTGATTATATTAATAAGTTCACTTTATATGCAAAAATTCTAATGGTAGTGTCTCAATAATTTATTTCATAAAACAATTCATTTTAAAGTGTTAATGTAAACCTCCAAATTTTTGAAATCGGTTTAGCTTAAAACCCTAATCGAAAATCAACTGGAACCCTAAATCCAACAAAACCCTAATTAGACGTAATGGTTTAAGTCCGACAATCCTGAATAAGCAACCCGAGAAAGTAAGTAAGAGTTTAGTATGTAGAATAGTGCGTAATTACCTAAGGAAGCTTAAAAAGATCATATTAGAAAAATCGCGACTCGTTTCGAACCCGAACAGACACAGTTCTTGAAAAACATGTCCGGGGGGCTTAGAATAGTAAAAATATTCCGAATTTACTGTTAGACTCGTAAAAATATAAGGCTTTCAAAAATATCAGTTTTATAATTTTTCGGTAAGTAAAAATAGCATATATCGCAATTATACGAGTATTTTCTTACTACTAGTACTTTATTAGTCATATCTATTTTACATTACACTATTTACTACTATTCTACACTATTATTTTCTCTCTACTTTTTCTTACAATCTACTCTTACAACACCATAACCTATAACATTTACTTTTACCTTTCCCATAACTTTATTTCACATCTACCTTACTTAATATTACATTTATTTAATAAAAATACAAAACAAATCATCTCTCTCTCCTCTATCATCATGGCCAGCGCCCCTTCCCTTCATCCCTCTCAATTTGTTTTATTTTATCTTTATTTAAATCACACAAAAATTCATCCACATTTTTCTATAAATATCCCCTTCTCTTTCACATCTTTCACACAATTACTACTCACAAATTTCTCTACAAAAACTGTATCAAATTCTCCTCTCAAAACTCTCTCCAAATATCCTCACAAAACTCTCTAAAAATAATCTCAAACTACTTTTCTATACAAAACCCATAACCACATAACACTTCAAAAACTTTTTAGGTAAACTTTTCTCCATGTTTTTTTTTCTCATGTCATGTAACTTTGATCATGGTGTGAGTTTCAAAAACTAAATGTTATGGAAGCTACACTACGTTCATGTATTGTTCTTGTTCATGGAAATCTATTTATGTTTATGTTGTTATTTTGTTCATATTATTGTTATTATATCTAAGCATTTTTATGTATTTATATATATATTCTTTAGAGCATATAAGCTCACTTGCAATTTATTTATTTCCATACAAAGTAATTTATTTATTTCTTTCATTGCAATTTATTTATTACTATTTTAAGACTAGTCTCTAGTCTTAGAATTGTCCTCATCAAGTCAAAACAAATTTTTCTTTCTTTCATTTTATTTTTCTTTTGGGACTAATCTACTTCTTAGTCCGAGGAGCCTTGAAGAAGCTAAGACTCTCAATACTTGACTTTATTTATTATTTATGTTATTTTTGCAAGCTATTATTTCTCATAAATCATGGCATTAAGATTGTTGTCCAAATTTTTTCCAAGCTCTAAAAATATTTGATAAAAAGGAGATTTTATCACTTAGGAATAAGTTTATATGAAATATAAAATCTATGGTTTAACGAAAATAAAGTCATTCTTTTCCAAGATTATAAGACGAACTCACTACAATTTTAGAAGCTACTTTTGTTTTGAAAAGCTTTTAAATCATTTCAATATCACCTTGTTTTTCAAAAAGGAAATGATTTTTTATACAAAAATGATTTCTATGAAAACATGATATAAAGGAAACCTTATGAGAAAGGAATGAGAATTTTCAAATTAAGATCTTTTCAAATAAATGGTCAAAGAAAAATGGTATAGAAAATAAATAGGAAAAGTAGTACTAATATAAGAATTTAGAAAAGAAGAAAATTACTTTTCGAAAAAGTCATCTAGGAAAAATAATGAGTCAAACATAAAGTAATTCTTTGAAAACAAAAAGAATCAAAATAATTCATTTAAAAAGATTTACAAAAGGAATTTCTTGAAAACTATATTTTTCTAAACATGGTTTTACTCAAGAAAAATGGTTGGACAACAAATACTTGAGCATGAATAAATATGAGCTAAGTAGCTATAAAAAAAAAAGAAGAATTTTTCAACTATATAAGATAACTAAGTATTTATCAAACAAATTTTGAATGATTTAAAGTTTGAAACAAAATTTGTTTTTGGGATAGAAAAATTCGTGGTGAATCTGATCACCACTATTTCGGGGCCTAAATGGTATAGTTTGATAAAAAATAGTTTTAGAAATGGATAGATCTTTTTGAGTGGGTAGAAATCGGCATACTATATGCGCGATTCCGAGTTAAAATGGCCAAGTTATGGCTATTTTAAATTGGAACTCTCCTTTATACGAACTTTGACGTTCTCATGACATTATTCTGTCAAAATTCAAGAAAGTCATCAAGAAATACTCATTTTGGGTATTTTCTTTGACTAGGTGATTCCAAGGAAGAATACCTAAATCCCGAGGACTATTTCGACTAAGTGGATTGTGTGAGCGACTCCGTTTAAAGGAATTGTCACATAGCATCGTGAGTTTATTTCCTTAAAATGCTTTACTTGATTGTGATTATAATCTAGTTGCATTATAACTAAGAAAAGATAAATGGATATGTATGTAAGATAATTTGTTGAAAGGATCCTAAGAATGTCGAGGTCGGAATTGATTTAATGTTTGTTTTAGTATAACACTTGATTTGTATGAGATTCTATGATCACCTTAAATTTGATAATAATGATGCTATGATATCATAAATAAATGGATTCATCATACCATGAAGTGAGTCACATTGCATTGGGTTATTGTCCTTGGGTGAGAAGGATTGTAGCTCAGGTCGAAAGCAACACTTGGTGGAGTGACCGAAAGCGATTGCTTGGCGACATGAAGGAAATGATTGGCAGAAAGTCCAAAAGCAAGGCTCAATTCAAGTAGACTTAATATGCTTGGCGATATTGATCGAAAGCATAAATATTTTTAAAATGAAACTACTTTTTTTGAGGTTACGTATCACTAAACCCCGAATGGAGGGCGTAAATCCATTCAACATATAGTTCTCGAAAAACTATATGGCTTGTTTACCCACGTGTATGTTGCATTTCATTTGCCTGCTTAAATAACTTGTTTGAATTCCATTACACGATAAGTTATTTATGGAAATAGTTCTCACTAAGCTTATTAGCTTATATCCTTATAGATATCTTTTGCAGTTCACCTATTTATGGTTAAGGCCACGTGGACCCTGCAGCCAGGTATTTTCCTTTTTGGGTTAAGGAATTTCTAGATGAGCGTTGGATAAGATGTAAAAATATTCTTGTAATAGATTCGTGACTGAGGAAATGCCCCTAAGTTTTGTAAGATTATTGTTATGAACAGATGAATGTTATGAATCCTCTTTTCCTAATCTGTTATTATATCTTCTTAAGCTTCATAATTCCATAGATGGTCCTCTAAATTTGTGAGAGCACCCTACACTTAATATCAAAGCTTCTGGGAGTGGCTAAGGTTGTCATACTTAAGCTTTAATATTGAGTGTAGCGGACTGTTACGTTTAGGGTACCTCTTGGGGCGTGATAGTTAAAACTTAACTTGATAAATTTCTTTTCAAGTATTTTAAAGAAACTTTATATTTTCCTAGGTTATTATAAATGAATATATTCTTATTTTATTTTCCTTATTCCTTTTTCCAAAACAAGTAAATTTTCCTTTAACTTTGGTTTTTTATAATTTTTAATTCTAGTGATAAAAGATCAAAGTTATCAAAAGTTTATTAAGTTGTGGATAACCTATTTATAAATTTGCATTTAGAATTGTTTTAGAAAATGTGTCTTTTTTTTTATATTTCTCGTTTAAAATATTAGTTCTTGTTTTCTAAAACTTTGTCTTTTATTTTATTTGAAAAGAATCCTCTTTATTGATAAAATCCTTTGTTTTTGATCTTATCATATTTATATTCTTTGAAAATAAGTTCTTTCTTTAGAAACTTGAAAATCATTATTTTCTTAAGTGGGTTTATAACTTTATGGGTTGATTTTATCTTAACTTTGAAAACTAATTTGCTTTTTGGTTTTGTTATGGAGTTGAAAAGAGTTTAATCTTAAGCTTTTTGTGAAAATTTTGAATACCAACAAATTGTTTTCCTAAGACTTAGGTTACCATATTATGAAAAAAAAAGTGTTTATTTCTTATATTTCCTTAGTAATGTCACGCCCTGAGGGTACCCTAGTAGTAGTAGACAAGTCTCACTTAAATACCATTACTAGATTACCTTCAGAGTACGACAAGTTTTCAAAACAATAGGATCTTTTAGTTGTTTGATAAGAAATGACAAATACATGAAAGAATATAATTAGTGAACAAACATTACAGAACTATTACAAACTAATTAATCTATTCTAATAAAACATAACCATTAGACCAAAGTACAGACTTAGACTTCCAGCTCCTAAGCTCTTACTAGAGCCATACTCCTGGAAGTGACTAACCATGGTCGTAAGGTAAACCTGAAAAGACTATTGGAGTATAAGTGAAACCACAGCTCAGTGAATAACCAGACATATTATACATTACCCAAGTTATTAGCAAATCATATGCAATGCTAGCACTCAACCATATGCACAGATACAAACTCGGATGATCTAGAATCCAAACAGGAAAAAGATTTACGCCCTCTTTTTAAGGGTTGAAGAACCATTACTCCATGACCCACCTGCTCATGAGAGACTAAGTACACAAGAGAATCAACGATTTCTCGTTTTAGGGTTATCACTTTGAATATAATCAATTAAACTGACCATCTCCTACATTCACCTTAGAAAACTTCCTAAGTATTAATCATTTCAAAGTGATACTACGAGCGGCGTGCTTCGGTGCCACTTATTTCCCGTAGAACCAACGGAACAAAGAAAGCCTTGAAAGAACTAACACATTAGAACAACCAAGCACTAACAGAGAACGAAATATTAATACGTAGCAGGCTGTCATCCCAATTATATGCAATAATGCAATTCGTGCAATGCATGATCATATTATTTCTTTAAGTCATAATAATCTTATTCAATTTTATGGTGATCATACATTACACACAATCATCATCATACTACTTCACAACATCAAATCATTGCATTATCATTTTGTAAGGATATTTTATCAATCATACAATCAGATCACAACATATTTTCAACAAAACAATCGTTTGATTATCTTTGCATTATATATTCAACTACTTACAAGTACAAACAGTACAATATGACTGAATTACTCACCTGCTCATACTGAGTCGGTCGTAATAATCAACTGGAAGATCTTCTAGTATTTTGAAATCACCTATTAAGATGACTAAAGTATTCATCAATATATTATATATTATATAGCTAAATTCCTATATGTGACTAGTGTTTTAGACTCGATATTTATCAAGTTTTGTAGTAACTAATACTAATTCTATGTTACTCTATACTTATCTCAATAGAAAATTATCTATATTTATTAACTCTTAGTGTTGTCGTGTTTCTCCTATTTTATCTCGTATAATGATTTTGTTATTTTTAGAAGTCACATTAATAAAAAATTTATCTTATTTCGATTTCCATTCTTACCTATTTTATCTATTTAGAACAAATATTTGACTATTTATAACTTTTATTAACACTAAATATTTTTCCTTAATTCTAGGGTTTTAAGAATTATCAAATAAAAAATATTTTAAATATTTGTATTTACTTAACTATTTAATAAATCTTATATTACCAGATATATAATATATAATCAGTAGGTTTATTGCACATATATATATATATATATATGTATTCTGTTTGTTTTAAAACTAGCTTTCGTTGAAGAGAAATGGGTGTACGCCGGCTTTCAAACCCAAGTGCCGGTGTTGATTTAGTTTTGTAAATTATTTCATATTGGGTGCACCGGCTTTGAAAGCTGTCGGCTTTCAACGTACGCCGATCCTACGCCGTCGGCGTAGATTCCCAAATAGCCAGCTTACATTCATTTTTACGTGAAAATAAATTTTACGTAGCTTCTGTTCAGTGTAAGCCGTCCCTATACGCCGGCCTATCCATGTAAGCCTCCGGCGTTGAACGACTACACTGCCGGCTTTTAGGCAGTGTTAGCACTGTTCATCATCTTCCTCGATGATACGATTCGTTTTTATTAAATTTTCCACGTTACAAACATTCTTAAATTATTCCTAAGTGTTTCTATATTTTATATATGGACATAAAACAATTCTTAACACGTCTACGAACATATACACTTAAATCTCGATCTTACTAAAATATAGCTAGGGTTTCGGGTTTTTACCTCGTTTGAGCCGATCCAATGGAATTCAAGCTTGTATTTGTGTTTATAACATTCCTATGATTAACATAAGTCAGTTCTAATGCTTAGAATTGAAAGAAAATCATTCGAATTACATCAACTTACCTTTGAACTCGTATCCAAGGGTATTTCGTACTGTTTTTCTTTTAATCCGTATTTGGGCGATTCGATCTGATTGTTCAATGTTTTTAATTTGTTTTGGTTACTATTCAAGTGTTGATTTGTTCTGGAAAGTTTGGGAAATAAAGAGGATTGTTTGTTTCTCCATTATGAGTTTTGAACTATATATATTGAAGAAGAATAAGAAGTTACGGCTGCATTTCCCCTCGAATTTCCTCCGAATTTGCTCTCATTTGGCTGTGTTTATTATGTTGTTTTCACTGCAATTAATGATAGGTTGGGTTGGCATCATATGATTGGTCATTGAGGTTGATTTGGTTGACAATTTGGGTGAATTATTGGATGACTTCTAGCTCTCTCTTCTTCTCCGAAATTTCCACCAGAAACCACCGAATTCTTATATATATATATTAGTTAATTATTTTAATTTAGTTTTAGGATAATTTCATAAGTTATACGGGTACAAATTAGCTAATATTCGGAAGTTTTTGTACAAAAATATGTTTATAGTAGTATACAAAACACTTAGATTATCAAATAATAAAATTTTAACTTTCATATATACGTGATTAATTATTTGCATAGTTTTATCTCCCGCGATTAAGGTTTTCTGAACTCATTAGGTTAATTTTTGTTTTAGGCTTCAATAGCTAAAGAAAACTCGAATTAGAACAATAGCGTGATTCGATTATTTATTTGGAATTCAGATTTTGAGTTATACAACAGTTTATGTTTTTGTTGTGTATTTATAATCCCAACGGTTTATCTTTAGGTTATTGTTTTCTGTCTATAAGCATAGATAATTATTTACTTAATATCGTATTTGATATAGAGGCTAAACTATATATATATATATATATCTTTGGTTTTGATACCTAACATGAAATCTTATTAGTAGCTATTAATACTATCTAAGAATCTTGATTTTAGGGTTTAAATCTAAATACAGGCTCATTACTACTCGTTGTTCTAATCTCAAATCATTATTAAGTTCAAAAGCAATCATTTAATCTCTATATTTATATTTTTCTATTTGAATCTATTTGTATATCGGGTTTCGATTTTGAAATTTAGATTTTCTTTTAATCATATCTTGAATTATCAGTTCAAGATACAAAATCTCGTTTTTTTTGTATCAGTTAGGGTTGAGGAAGTTCTTTATTCGAATTCTAAATCCTTTATCTAACCAAATTATAGGTATTGATCTATTCTTAGACTTTGATTAGAATCTAAATCTATTAACTAGTTCATACAATCTATCTAAAGTCGTATACTATTGTGGAAAATTTTCGGGGTTTACAAATAAAGCTATCTTCGTTATTTGAGGAAACTTGCATTATTTATTTCTATGTTGTTGATAATAACTCCATTATTTAATAACAAGTCACATAATAAAAATTATGGTTTCAAGTTCCTTTAAAGAAAAATTCTACTTTTAAATTTAGTTGAGACAATATTATTATGTAGATGCATTTATTATTAGCATGTAAAATAATAAGAATATGAGAAAGATACTGGAAGTAAATAATAATAAGTAAAGTAATAAAAATATCAAATATTGGGAACCTTAGCTTCATCAAGGTAACCCGATCAAGTATTGGGAGCCTTAGCTTTATCAAGGCATCCGGGACTAAGAATAGACTAGTCCCAAAAAGAATAAAGAAAAGAAAGAAAATGTTGTTTTGACTTGATATAGACAAGTATAAGACTAGAAAGACTAGTCTTAAAATAGCATGAAATTAAATAAATAACAAGTGAGCTTATATGCTCTAAAGATTATATATAAATACACAAATATATTTAGTTAGATATGAATAAGAAATTGGCATAATAGTAACAATAATAATGAATAATAACATTAACAACAACATGTAAAAAAACATAATAACAAGATAATAAAATAGGAATTTCATGTGCAATAACAAAATATGAACATGTTGTTGCTTTTACTAATGTGAGTTTTCAAAATAACACCATAGTCATGTTAAGTTACATGACATGGATAAACTAAATGGTTGGAAAGGTTTACCTAAAGTGTTTGTGTGGTATGAAGATGGTAGACGAATGGGGTATTATGTGGGTAGTGATATGTGGTAGATAGTTTGTGTATAAAGAAGATTTTTGTGAACAATTGGTTTAAGAGAGTTTTGGCAAAGAGAAATTTTGGAGAGTGTTTGTGTAAAGAATTTGATAGAGTTTTGGTAGTAAAATGAGTTGTGTGAAAGAATGAAGGAGGAATGGAGTATTTATAGAGTTTTTGAGTGAAAATTATATGTAATTAAATTAATTGAATAAAGAAAATAATTGAGAGTGAAGAGAGAGAGGGGTGGATGGCAAAGGGGAGGAAAAGAGAGAGAAAATGATTAAAAATTAATTTTAGAAAAAAAAGTGAGAGAAGTTTAGTAATACGTGTTGTAGAATTTTTATGGGAAAAGAAAATTGTAAGAAATAGGTATGTAAATTGTAAGAATAGGTAGTAAGAAAAAGTAAAGATAGATGAATAATAATAAAAAAAATACTATGAATAGTAGACTAGACGATTAAAATACCGATAGTAATAAAAATACGCGTATAAATGCGATATCTGTAATTTTTAGTCACCGAAAAATTCTAAAATTGATATTTTTGTATTCCTTATATTTTTATGAGTCTATTGGTATTAACGGAATATTTTTTCCATCCGGTGTACTAAGGCACGGTTTTTGAAAACTGATTATGTTCGGATCCGAAGGACACTAGAAATTTGTGAATATGATATTTTTAAGCTTTCCTATATTATTACAAATTATTATCAACAATTATTTCCATTTTGTTGTTTAGGGTTTAAGAGCATGGGATTGTCGGATCTTAAACACTAGGGTTAGTTGTAAGCTTTGTTGACTTTTAGGGTTCCAGTTTGACTTCCGGCTTGTTGATTTTATTCATATGATTATAAAATTTTGGGGTTTTGTCCGTATTATATTTTTAGTTCAACGTCTATGATTTATTTCATTTTATTTATGAATATTTAATATTTTTCAGTTCTCGGCATCGTTTAACCGAGTCTAGGGTTATGAGTTAACTCAGTTTGACATTTGGTGAAATTTGAAATTTTTTATTCTAAAATTCACCGAATGATTTAAGGTCTTTATTTTCATTGTTGAGTTTTAGTTGGATATATCATCTTGATTTGCGTGTTAGGAATCGGATAGATATTTAATTGATGTACGGATATTGAATCAACCGATAGTTGGATTTTTTATTTTGTTTTGAGGGTTTTTTTTTCTCAAGATTAAGAATTCTCGTGTTTAACTTTATTTAGAATTTGTTTTTAACTTGAGTCGATTTTTAGGGTTTCGGTTTTTGGTATTAGACTTCTAAGATTATTTTCTAAAAATTATGAAAATTTCAGGGGTTTACACTTGCACTTACCAAACATCCTATTGTTGCAACTGTATTCTATCAATGTGAATCTTCAAACCTAGATTTGCAGAAACGTGAAACCTTTGCTCTGATACCAAATTAAATATGATATGCCTAGGAATTTAATCACTAGTATATCTATGAGTTTCTTGAAAAACAAGAAAGAAGAGACATGAACGGCGTTATTCTAGGATATGACACACCAAGAATAATCTCAACTATACTCTCGCTAATTTAATATGACTCACAAATTAACTAAAGTGGTTTGTTCATCACAATCAGAAAGATGATAAGAACAGAAGAATCTCGCCACAATCAAGAGTTAATTGATAAGAGTAGGGTTTTCTCACAAAGAAAGAAATTTTCACTAATCATCCAAAAATTGTCATCTTTACAAATAAAAGCCCCTTTATATGCTAATGATCTAAATAAAGGCAAAATAGTAATTAACATAAAATCGTAATAAAATATATTTAAAAGACACCTAATAAAACAAAGAAAGATATAAAATAGATTAAATATTCCACATCATGATTTGATCATCATCATCAACGTCGTCAGCCTTAAGAAGAATGCCACCAGCCTTAAGAGGAAAAGCTGCCAGCCTTGAGGATGAACGTCGCCGGCCTTGAGAAGAAGGTTGTCGGCCTTGAACTTGCTGCTTCATTTGCTTGTTCGCTATGTTTTCCATATTCTCTTCTTTTTCTTGATTCAATTGCAATTTGATGCTCATCAACACTATAAGGTTTTTGTTAATGAAACTCAAAACCCGCCTGATAAACCCTATAAGGTATCCAAACCTGAACCAGAAACCCAATTTGAATTTCACTTCTCATCATTATCTTCTTCTTCTTCACCCATCTTCACGCCAGAAACAATAAATAAATAAGAAATCAAATACATTAGAAAATATGTGATAAAAACACTTTTCCAGGAATAAATAAATTTAGTAATCTTTTACTGCTTGCATTATTTACTATCTAACTCTATCAAGTAGACAATAGGAAAATTTAAAATAGGAACTTCAAAAGTACATTGACTATGAGAATTTTATTTGTCGAACTTAGCAAGCACATTATATGAATTCCGAGTCTACATATGTCCTATAATATAATAATCCATGGTCATAAAAGCCACAACACTTATTACATTTAAATAGTGATAAATTTAAACTTATACTTTATATAAAAAACATTTAATTTTACCATAATAAGATATTACTTTATTTTTAATTAGCATAGGTTAATTTGGTTCTTCCAATCCAAGCAAAAACGTCATGAAAAAAAAGTCATCTGACAAAAAAAAATAATCTCAATATGCATTAAGTGGGTTTTTAAGCACTTCCATTTCTAAACTGGAAAAAAATGAAAATGCCAAGCCAAAAAATCATCTAACAATAACCGGATCTAATCATGACATCTTCTACAGAAAGGAAAGACAAAGAGAGCTGATAAAAAAGTTGAGATCTTACCATGGTTACTAGTCTCAGCTTGAGCTTCAGAGAAGATGAAATGATCTAAATTTAAATTCTATTTAATTTCCATGTGTTTGTTTATTTATCTTAATTGTTGAATTGAATGAGCATGATTATTATGATAGTTGTGTTGCTAATAGTCTAAATGTGTTATTTTGCATATGTAGTGAAATTAATATTTTTGTTTTATATGTATTAATGTGTGTGTAGTATAATTATTAATTGTGTCTTTTATACATTAAGGTGTTAAGTTAAGTTTAGATTTATAAAATCAACTTGGTTTTGCTTAAGGTTAGTTGATAGAAGTTCTTAGTAGTTAAGTTAGTAATTAAGCCTAAATAAGCCCCAAATGAACCTCAAATGAAGCTCAAATGCACCCCAAATGCAAACTAAAGTTGCATATGCCTTAAAAGTCAAATTTGGGATATGTTTAAGACTTAATTTTGCTCAATTAGACTCCTTTTTGGGCAGCCCTCCTTTTCATACGAATTTTCCTTTTTCTTTCTTTCTTTTCTCTTCCTCTTTCATTTCAATTTCCAAGTCTAACCCAAAGACAATATCAAGCTTTGAAAATCAAAGTTCTTCCCAAGACAAGGCATATACATGTGAGTTGATTTAAGATGACTTTTGTTTTGTTTTCATTTCTTGTAGTGTTATGTGAGATCTTGAATAGTTGAGTTTAAATGCTATCTAAATTGCTTGTTCGTGCATTGAGATTAGTTAGGAATATGTTTTGTGAGTGTGTAAGTTTGTTTATGTATTATGGTAGTGATATGAAGTGTTGGGAGGAAATGAAGATAGTTTGAGTGGGAAAGTTGATGAATGAATGGAAATGGAATTAGAAGTGATCAAATGTGTTGATTTCATGTTTTGAGTTGCTAGGATTGAGAAGTGTAGAGATGAGTATATGAAGTTAAAAAATGAAGTTGAAGAAGATTTAAAAGTGTTATAGGTTGAAAAGTTGTAAAATGGAAAACAGGGGATTGTGTTCTGTCAAATAGGTCTGTTTTGAATGTATGCCAGCATCTGGGAATTCAATGCCGCCGGCGTAGAGGCAGCGTTAGAGCCAAATAGAAGTAAATCTTTTAACGCCGCTTTGCAACACTGTCGGCTTTTATAATAAATTTTGCCAGCGTTTGTTATTCAGAACGTACGCTGGCAATTTGAGAGTTTAAGCCGCCGGCGTAGGGTCAAAGGCTGCCAGCGTATCCATGTACGCTGCCGGTATGTACATCTCGGGAAATTTTAGAAAATTTGGATTTGTATTATACACCTGCTCAAAGCCACCGGCGTAAATGAAGGCAAGCGGCGTACCCTTGAGCGCTGCTAACGTTGGCAGTGTTGATTTTCATAGTGTTGAATACCGGTTCAAAGCCGCCAGCGTTTAATGCCGGCGTATCCCCTGCGCTTTTGAATTTTAGAAACTTTCTTCAAAATTTTCCGAAGTTTGATATTTGATCAATTAAGTATTTGTTAAGCGATCTAGGATATAATAGGATGTTTAAATGCTTTATTATGACTTTGTATTAAATTATTTGAATTTCTTTGATTAATTGTATATATGAGTTAAATAAACATGTTTTATGCATGAATTTGATATTTAGACTCTATGCAAAGTTTAATGAATTTCCTTGTACAATTGATCTAGGATCGTGATATATAGATATATATATATGTATATATTTGTGAATGAGGAATCTATATTTATTTATTGATTATTTTGATATTCCTATTTCAGTTAAGGATTCTTCGGTTAGTTCTTCACTGAGATATCATAATAATATACTATCGGGTTCAGGTACGCAATAACTTGTTTGATGTTTGCTAGGAATAGGCATTCCTAAATTAACTTAATTTAACTTAGCTTAATATTTGATTGAATTGGATGTCTATTACGCTACTTAATCTGGTCCGAGGAGCAGCAAACCTGTCATGATGCAATGACATGTTAGTTAGGCGCTTAACCAAGTCATGATGCAATGACTTTACCATGATGCAATAGTACGTATGATGCAATAGCGATCCTCTTTTGTTAAGTGGATAGCCGATAGGGAGAATAGTATTTGAGTAACGTTTGCTTAAACTTATGGGGAAATATCATGGTTTAGTTCAAAGTTTATGGGAACTTGTGAACTAGGCTCATGTTATGGACTGAGTTTAAGTAGAGTCGAGCAACGGTTTTTGAACCCTAAATGAAGCTATTATCTTCATGAAATAGATATAGGATATAAGTATTCGGGCTGCTTATATCAACCCCCTGAGCAACTGCTGTTACTCAGGATCCCTGAATTCCCAAAGCGTGATCAGGGGTTTGAATACCCTCCTGTTGATTTGCAAAAGAAAATTTAATAAAGATAATCACTTGTCTTCTAATGCATTACATTGGTTTGATGACTTGTTCTTGCATTTGTTATTGTGTACTGGGCCTTTGGCTCACTTTTGTTGCTTTGCAGGTAATGGAGACGAGTTTTATGATGATTTGGGCTATGGGTCCAATTTCGAGAGATTCCTGGATGAGTGGGACGAATAGGACTCGAACACCCTGGGCTTTTGGAAGAATTTTTGCTAAGGGAAAAGTTATGTATAGAAGGCTTGATAGATAAGCTTATTTCTGTAAAGACCTTAAGATCCCCTAGGATTCTTTTTTATTTAAGAAAACATGTAATTTTTGTAGTGTCTTGTATTGACACTAAACAGTGTTTATTTGATGTAAATGTATGTATAAATTGCTTTTGTTAGCAATCTTGTTTTATTAAAAGTTCTATAGAAAGTTTTAGTAGTTTTGATCAAACAATTTTCATAAACTGTTAGTTTTAGGACAACCTTACATATATAATGTGAAAAACGCTATATGTGGTTGGAGACTCGATACTTTAAGTCTCGGGATTTAGAGGGTCGAGTCTTTACAGAAGATAAGAGAGGTGAGGCACTGAAGCGAGGAGGAGTGGGGCATGGAGGACTAGGATGAGTGAATAAGTGAGTCCATAAGTGCTTGTGTTGTGTGAGAAATGAAATATGATCTAGGGTTGTTTTAGTTTTTTAAATGAAAACTTAAAAAAAAATGGTTTCACGTCTTTTAAGGAAGAGTGGAGACCATCTCACAATTGTACATGATGGTCTGAAATTCTCAATATTCTTAGATGAATCTTTCTTACATGTGAACTGCAATTCATTAAATTTGAGGGGGTATGTGCGTGTGTATTAATGGCTTCGGGTTCCCAATAGGTTTTATACCCATCTGACCCAAAACCTTATAGGGTATCTATTAGGTTAGGCTGAGCGGGAAACCTATAAGATCTCGCCCAATTACATCCTTATATAACATGCATCAGTAGAAACTCCTGCTTTGAGAAAGCTTTATGCGATTTGGGGCTAATGTCAATCTTATGACTTACACTATCATTATGAAATTGGGGATATAATAGTGCAAGCTTGCCACTGTTTCATTGCAATCGGCAGATAGACGTATCAGACGACTAGGGGGTTTAGTGGAAGATGTTATGGTTGATAAATTTGTTTTTCCAGCTAGTTTCATTGTATTAGATATGGAAGAAGACCAGAAGATACCTTTGATTTTAGGTCGATCATTTCTAGTGTAAACCCTTGAATTTTTTAAAACTCTTAGAAAATAATTCTAAAGCTAAAAACCAATATAGAAACCCTAAAACTGACTCAAGTTAAAACCGAACTCTAGAAACTCTAAACAAGACCAAATATGAAATTTCATAACCTTAATAAAAAGAGCACCTTCAAAAACAAAATGAAAATTCAATAATCATTCAACTTGAAATCCTTACACTAAACAATTCATCTATTCGATCTCTAACATGTAAATCAAAACATTATATCCGAACAATATTCAATGAACAAAATTATAAAACCTTAGATGCTTCGGTTAATTTTAGAATCGAAATTTTAAATTACTACCAAAAGTCAAACCAAGTCAACGCCTAACCTAAGTCTCAACTAAACAATTCCGAGAATTGTAAAATATTAAATAAATAATAAAAATAAAGTAAATTTTAATTTTTGAATAAAAAAAATATAGTATAGCCATAAACCCCTAGATTTTATTATCTTACGAGTAAAACTTAAAAGCCGAAAGTCAAACTGGAACCCTAAGTCAACCTAAGGCAATAATAAATCTTAGTGAACTTATATCCGACAATCCTGTACACGAAACCCTAAAACATTAAAAATGATATAACTATAACTTATAGTTTGAAGTATTGTCTTCTAACTTAAAAAGATTATATTTGCCCAAAACTCGTTTGTTTCAAACGCGAAAGGAATCAGTTTCTTAAAACAGGGTCCTGACATGTAAAATGGTAAAAATATTCCAACAACATATCTAGACTCGTAATTAGATGATGAATCATAAAATACAGTCATAGAATTTTTCTTACTATCGGTATTTTATTTGTCTAGTCTACTATTCAATTACTATCCACCACTATTCATCCATCTCTACTTTCTCTTATAACCTATAAACATATTTCTTACATTTATATTTCCAATATTACTTTTCACATAACTTCTTTTACACTTTATTTACTTTTCATTATTAAAATTAATTTTGAATCTCATTCTCCCTCTTTTCTTTACATGGCTGGCCACATACTCTCTCTCATCCCTCTCATTTTATTTGTTTTCATTTAATTTAATTCACACAAATCTCCTCTCTAAAACTCTATAAATAACCCCCTTTCCCCTTCACATTTTACACATTTTTCTTCTACCATAACAAAACTTTACCAAAAATACTTTCTCAATTTCTCTCTCTAAATTTTCCCTCAAACTTTTTCTCACTAAATTTCTCTTCCAACTTTCATTCTTTCATCCACTCATACACGATCTTCCATCTTTGGATAAACTACTAAACATACCTCCTAAACATAACATGTAAACCCGTAGATTTTATGCTAAATAAATGCCTAAATCCTAGAATTGGAAGTCAATCGGAAACTCTAAAGTTAACCAGTCTATAACAAACTCTAGTGAATATAAATCTGACAATCCTACGCTTAAACCCTTAACAATAAAATTGAGACAATCATAGATTATAGTTCGTAATAACATAGTAAAGCTTAAAAAGATCAAATTCGTCGAAATTTAGTTTGTTTAAGACTGAACGGGATCAATTTTCAAGACTGGAGTCTGAACACACCAAACGGTAAAAATATATGATGACACCATCAAACCCTAATAATGTTAGAATTCTAAAAATATTTGCTTTAAAATTTTTTAGCATCTAAAAATATCATATATAATTTGTTTATGCATATTTTCTTTACTACGGGTATTAATTTGTCGTGTTTACTATTCAAGTTTGTAATATACAGATAAATAAATCATAGGGAAGGGTAATATGGTAATATAATGACACTTAAGAGGGTAATTTTGTCATTTAAATAGATGAAATTGGTCAAACGAGAGTTATTCGCAAAGGAGATTTGGAGTTTCAGCCGGCCTAGATAGGCAAAGCCAGTGGTCTTAGTGGCAAAAGACACCGGCCTAAGGCCGACTTACATGGTGTTTTGGCGCCTCTTCGAATCTAAGCTGCCCCTGAACTACCAACTTAGTTCCAGCTTATATTTCCACGAAATAAAACATCTTTTCTTGGTGCTAGGGTTTCCTAATCCTCATATATATAGCCCTAGGTCTTTTGTTCATTTCCTATATCTCTTCATAAGGAAAATTCTAGGTAAGAATTCCTCTACATCTCTTTTGGGTTAAGTTTTAATTAAATTTTGGTTTATAAAGGTTGAATTCATATTGGTATTTGAGGAATCAAGTTGCTAGAGATAGAATTCGTTGGAGACAAACCTTAGGTGTAGTTGGATTGTGAGTTCTTAGTGATCAAGGAGGATTGGAAGTCTCATCCTAGGTAAGGTATAAATCTATCTTGTCCTTGTGGTATTAAAAAAAATAGTCTTTTCTGATTTGTTGTTTATATTCGAGAGATTTTGTGAATTGTGAAGAAAACCCTAAGTTGTGATTGGTTATTTAGTCCTACAATCAAGAAGGCGTGAAATCCGAAACTTTGGGTAAGTATGAATCCTTTCAATCTTTGTGATTTTAAAGATGAGATCTTTCCTGATAGTTGATTTATTGTTGATTGAGGATTTTAGGGTTTGGAGTAATTTGTGGAGAAAATTTGTGTTTTTGGGATTTCATTGTCTTGTGAATAAGAGGAAACAGGTGTGTGAATCGGTTATCATAGATTTAATGATTTGGATTGTGGATTTTAGAATTTATGGTTTAATTATGTGTTGGAAAACAAATTTTGATTTGATGTATGTTGATGATCACGTTTCCGGTGAAAATTAGGGTTAAAATCTTTTAAGAGGATTTGTTGTTATTGGAGTTTTGTGAAAGAGCTGAATTAGGTACGACCTTACCTTGCTTGATGTTCGTTCTTGTAGGATTACAGAAATAAATTAACTTAATTCTATTCGGATTATAATTGAAAAGTGTGCTACTAGTATTTGACTTAGTTAGTAATGATTATTGTGTGTCATTGTCCCTATTGGAGTTGGACTTGGAGATGATTCTGGTAGATTAGGAGTCATGTCAAGCCTTACAGTGTTACGCACCGGTGGGTGGATCGCATCCAACACCAATATATGTATGCAAAAGTATTTCGCATAAAACTTGTTTTATGGAGTCACAAGTTACTCCGTGTTTAGGACTAGTTTGCAAATGGTTCTAAACCGTGCTAAATTATACATAACAAATTATGCTTGTTGCATTAGTTTTAGGGTTGTATGTGATTTATGTATATTGCATGAACATGCGTATTTGTTTTGTGGTTTGGTGTACTGGGCTTTTTTGCTCACTCTTTGTTATTTTTCAAGTACAAGTGATGATGATGCAGTATATGATTTGTTTGGCTATGATATATTCATGGATCATGGGGATAGCGATAGTGGATTAGACTACCCAGCTGATGATCAGTAGATTTTTTGATATGGTAGTAGGCAAGAATAGTTATTGAGATTTAGCGTTTTAAAACTTTATGAAACTTGTTATTAGGTTTCTTTTGATTTAGACGATTTGAAGTTCTGGATTGTATAGTTCATGAGATTTTGATATGAGATTTTTAAAGTATCCATTTATGAGAGTTTTGATTGATTTGAATTAACAACTGCTGAATTTAGTATATTATAGCCTTAGCGTGTTCTTAACAAGAGAAGGACACGTGACAGGTTATAATGCCTTCAGGTTAGGGTGTTACAAAGTTACTATTCATCTATTTATACTTTTTCTTACTACCTATTCTTATACTCTACCATACTTATTTCTTATAATTTTCATTTCCCATAAGACTTTATTCACATCATATCTTCAAAATTATTACTTTTTATTACAAAAATGCAAATTCAATCAAATCACCCTCTCTCCTACACTAAAACCAGTGCCCCTCTCTCTATACTATCTAATTTTTTTCTTTTTTATTTTATTTAATTACAATTAATTTCCCTCCATATTTATTTATAAATACCTCATCTTCCTCCATGTCTTTCATGCACTTATTTACCATACCAAAACTCTCTCAAATTCTCTCCATAAAATCCTTCTAAAAAAAAAATTTCTTCCCAACTCTCTCTTCTTTCCATACCATTACTATCTCCATACAATATCAACCTCTCTTTCTTTTACCATCTACTTCCTTACCCTAGGTAAAAATTTCTTAAACATTCTTCATGTTCATGTTAACATAACATAATCATAGTGTATGTTTTGTAAACCCATGGGTATTATGGAAGTAACGATAGGTTCATGTCTTGTTTAACAACGTTCAGGTATTATTTTTATTATTGTTATATTGTTGTGTTTTATTATTTTTTCAAAATCTAACTTTTATATATTACTAAGTATATTTATGTATATATGTTCTTAGAGCATATAAGTTCACTAACATAACTTTTATTTATTCATGCTCTTATTTTTCTTGCATTTTATTTATTTCATGTTATTTCATTAAAACTTGTCTTTCTAGTCTTAGACTTGTCCTTATGAAGTCAAAACAATTTTTCTTTTCTTTTCCTTTTTTTTTTATGGGCTAGTCTATCTCTAGTTCGAAAATCTTGATACAAGTTAAGACTTCTAATACTTAATTTTATTAATATGTTCATATGTTTATTTAATTTCTTATATTTTTTATATTCTAATGAGTCATTTTTCTTCATATAACATAATTATATGTTCATGTTCATGCATAATCATAATGTTGTTGTCTAAATAAAAGGAGTTCCTTTCTTTTGTAAAAATTAAAGACTAAATTCTTTACAAAAATAATTTTGGCACTTAAAAAAAGTTTCCATTCAAAACTTAGAAATTATAATTCAATGATATCTTTTTAAGAATTTAAATAAGTTCAACCTAGATTTTTAAGTGATGGTATTGTGTAAAGTTTTTCGAGTAGTTCATTTACCCTTTTTTTTAAAACACTAAAATAAATTTATTAATAAATCTTAAGGTTGATAATTCTTTGTTATACAAGTTTTTTTTTTAAATTATTTAAAAGAACCCTTAATAACACTTTAATAAACACTAAGAATTAGATAAATTTCCAAGTCAAGTTAAAATTAACTCACTAGTTAAGAGAACACTTAGAAAGTAATATCATTAAACAACCTAAAGTAACCAATTTTCAAAAATATAAAAGCATATTTTTATAAAGTCTATAAAGTAGGAAATGATGGTTAAGATATAAAAATTAATCATCTAAAATAAACTAAAAATCTTAGTTTTCATTTCAATAAATTTGCAAAGGAGACATATAGATTCCAATCCTTCAATTTCTAAAGAAGATTGTTTGATTTAGTTTTGCAAATGTATTGATTTAGATGTAAGCCCTTAAATCAGTAGACATGAAAAACAAAAATAGGTTAGTGGACATGGATAATTATTTGATGCAGCCACTCAATGATCAATTCAGTAAGGTGTTAGGTGAATAGGAAAACAAAATGACAAGGTGGAGGTTATATGTTACCACACCTCCTTTTTAAATGATGTCCTAGAGGAATATATATAGAGCATTCAAGGTTAGCAGTTGCCTATTGCGGTAACCAATTTGTAGAGATAAAGAAGGTTACGAAAGCAAGTAGGTGGTAGTTGAGGGCCACTGACTTACATTCTTAAATCGTATGAAATTTACCATTGCAGTTTGAGGATAAGGAACTTTCCATTTCGTTTGACCGTATTTTGATGTGGATGAGCATGTTGTGGACGACTAAATACATTGTGGAGTTGACCAAGGAGTGATCAAGCAACTTTATCATGATTAGATTGAATCGAGTTTGAGAAGCATCTATCTAGATTTGCTATCAATGATATGATAGAGTGTGATAAAGTAGTGTGGAATAAATAATACTGCAAATTAAAAGTTCAAAATTTAATATAAAGATATGAAAATTTCATTCAAATGATTTTAGTAGAATAATGGATGACATAGAGAAGAAAATTAAAAGAAAAAAGCTTTTGTATAAGAAATTAATTAGCCTATATGCTATTAACGCACATTTAAAGATTTTTCCATCTTAAATATTTTTATAATTTACATTGCCATGTAATCATGCAAGTTTCTATTTTATATTATTGGGTATTTTCTTTCTTCTTTGCCTTATTGATGGTAAGATAGCAAGATGAGATTTTTAAATTTTTTTTTTTTAAATTATGAAGAGATATTGTGTTTACAAGTTAATAAAAGCATTAATGTAACAAATGGTACCTAAATTTTGATAAAATATGCAATTATGTATCTAAATTTTAAAATTGATCAATTTAAAATTTAAACTTTGAAATTGATCAACTGGTAATAACTTTTTATGCACGCCAACTGTAACACCCTAAACTAAAGGAATTATAACCCCCCGTGTTCTCACTTGAAAAGAACATGTTAAGGCTATTAAAACTCTAAATCATCGATAATTAAAAACATATATCTTCAAAACTCCTAAAATAAGGATACTTAAAAAAACATCATAAAACTAAAACATCTTCATAACTAACTAGTTGGCATAAACCAAAGCCAAACCTATCCAACTAAACTCAAATAAACTTTATAAAAATCCATAAATTTAATAAAATGTTTTAAAACAACTTCCCATAGTTTCTCAATCTACTAACAGCTATCCCAAAAACAATCTAGAGATCTGCAGGATAATCAGTTCCGCTAACGTCTTCCCCGCAATCCACATATACATCGAATCCAGATAAGTCATAAACTATATGATCTTCTACCTGTTCCTAAAAAAGAATAAGGATTGAGTGAAAACACCCAGTATACCAAATCGAAACCACATGCATATAAACAAGAAACAAGCAATATCACATGCGACTTATGCAACAATCATAAATATGTTATCTTCAATTAGCTTACAACCAACACAGTCCAGAACTATTGTACACTAGTCCCAAACCCAGAGTATCTCACGACTCCCTAAAAAATCCAATATAAAAAATAGGTAATTACATACATATATGGTGTTAGGAATCTCCCACACACCTAGAGTGTCGTACTCGTAATACTCTTAACCTACCGGAATCATTTCTAGGTGTAACTCCACTCGGGACAATGCTACACAAAGATCATCAGGTTGACAACGTTAGTTCTACACTTTGCGTGGTCTTTACTAACCAAAGCCAAAGACAAGCAACACACATTCAATTATATGCTAGATAAAATTTAATCAATTTATTTTATAACCCTACAAGCACAAACAGCAAGCAATGTGAGGTCATATTTGAATCAACTTTTTCAAAAAACCTTAATATCAACAGAACCCTAATCACATAAACAAAACCATGTCAACATAACCATATACAAAATTAAATCTCATCATAAACCAAACCCTAATCTAATAAGAACTAAGATATAGGTTTGCACACCAACATCCTCAATTGGTATGTTAAACAGAAACTCCAATAGACAAGAATTTCTCCAAAATCCACCAAAACCTTAGAAAATAAAAATTAAATTAGAAAAGACTACTTCGATGATACTACAAAGATGAAATAGATTTATACCTTACCTAGGGTAGGATTTCCAATCTTCCTTGATTACCAAGAACTCACACCAAGCTGGCAGCTCAAGAGCGGCTTAGATTCAAATCAAGGAACATAACCACCTAAGCCGGCAGAAAGCCGACGGCTTTCCTCATCAACTTTGGTGGCCTTTATCTGGCTTTCGTTATACGCAGCCATCTTTCACCAAATTTTCTTACAAACGTCCCAAAGCCCCAAAGCTAACATGAAGTCGACGATTCTTCCATAAAAGCTAGCGACCTTACATTCAAAGTTGGTAGCTTATAACGCGCCTAAGTCTTCCCTTTCTTGTTCTTCGCGAATAACTTCTTCAAGTCCAAATCTGTCTATTAAATGACAAAAATACTCTCTTAAACAACATTTTGTTACAATACTACCCTTCATTATAGATTAATATTTATATATTACATCTCTCCCCTCCTAAAAAGAACTTTCATCCTTGAAAGTTACCTGAATCATCGAAAGCTCAGGGTACTTAGCTCGCTATTCCTGTAAGCCCCCGTTTTCTTAGTAACTTGAATTCGGTTTCGGACATTGGAACCGGGAACCAAAACCCTAAAAGAATACCCCTGAACCAATTGGACCTAGAAACCCTATGTCCTACAAGCCCGAGAACGAAACCTTGAAACAATAAAAATGAGTTAGCTCTAGAATATAGCCCTAAATAATTTATCAAAACATAAAAGGTCAGAATTCGAAGCAATTCATTCGTTTCGAACTCGATCAGGATCTGTTCTCAAAAACCAGTCCCAGGACTCGAAAATACAAAAAGTAAAATATAGGACTTGTTAGAACCGAAATTTAATAAGAAATTCAAAAATATAGTTATAATAATTTTTCGGGTTATAAAAATTACAGTTATAGCCCTTTTATCGTATCTTCATTACTACCTGTAATTTAATTATCTAATCAATTTTTTAATTTCTTTCATACTATTCACCAAGTACAACCAACCATGTCCTATTTTTACATCTTTACAACCTATTCTTACTGTCACGCCCCATAGGGTACCCTAAACGTAACAGTCCGCCACATGCCATATAAGATTCCCGAATTACCACCTTAGTCCTTCTAGAGTCTCATATAGATGTAAGGCGTACCTTTACACAATAGAGTACAAGTCCGAATGGAGATAAAAGCTTAATTTGGCATGCATAGGCAATAGGATATAATTCATGAAACATAAATAAATATTATAAATTCTAAGGGGCATTCCCCCGCAAAAGAATATTTAACGGTCCATTACAGTCATCCAAGTCTTAGAAGTTTTCTATGGAAGTCTAATATAGAAATTACAACTTCTAGGGAAAACTCCTAGCTCCGGTACTTGTTCAGCCGGGTCTCTTCGCCTAAGCCATAAATGTGTAAGCTGCAAAAGGAATGGACTGTAGGGACGTAAGCTAACTAGCTTAGTGAGTGTAATCTCCCACAAAAACATTTATGTCACAGCAATTCAACAAGTTATTAATCAAGCAAGTGTATGCATCAAACACATGAGTTCAACATACATATGACCAACCGGAAATCATATGTGGATGGAATTGCGCCCTCCATCCCGGGTTAGCAGATTAACGACTGCGGTACTAACAATATCCCGTTTATGGATCACGGCTAACCTACGATTATTCGATGTCGTTTATGGTTCACGACTAACCTACGATTATTCGATGTCGTTTATGGTTCACGACTAACCTACGATTATTCGATGTCGTTTATGGTTCACGACTAACCTACGATTATTCGATGTCGTTTATGGTTCACGACTAACCTACGATTATTCGATGTCGTTTATGGTTCACGACTAACCTACAAATGCTCATGCTCCATCCCCTTGTGATATGCACATGTCAATTTAGCATTAGTCCAAGTAGTTGATTAAGCCAATTTACTTAGGCGATCAATCAATTTATCAGACAATCCATCATAGCTAACTATACAATCAAAGTTTATCACCCGGTTTCGATATTCTTAATTTGTTCTCACATCATCATCAATCATATAATTTCCCATTAATCCCCATCATTCATATTCCATTCAATTGACCTACATTCTAGTGCACTACTTTACAAGCACATACAATAAATGAATTGGGAAGAAAAACTCACTCCGCCATTGGTACTCCGTTCTTCTAGTAATAATAGTCCGGAGGCAAATAGTCACCGTCCACGGGTTCACCTATTCATATAAGAAAACCCTAATAAGTATTCTATCAACTTAGGACACTAAACTCTAAGAAAACTTAGTGAAACGAATCGCGTCATTTCGAAGTTCCGTTTTAAAATGGCCATAACTTGGTCGTTTTAAGTCGGAATTTCGCAAATTTTATACCGATTTCTATCTACTTCGGAAGAGCTTTCTAAATATGAAGTTTAAATCAAGTTTTGAAAATATCTAAGCCTCGGAATTGAGGGATCAGATCTGTACAGCGGGTTTCAATTCCAAAAATGCGGTTTTCATGAATGCATTTGAGATTCCTAAGTATAAAATGATACTAAATGCAATGGTAATGATTTTCCCTATCATGAATGTCATGATGTGAACTTTAATGAGTCTATGTTCTTAAACTTTTTGATTTAAAGAATTTTAAAATAAACTTTTCTTAGAAACCATTTATACAATGTTTAGTAAGTGAATTTACTACACTTGACCACACCTACATATTACAAGGATTTTCTTTAGAAAACTCTACTTTGTTTAAAGAAATTTTGACCCTTATATTAGTTATATCCTAAGGCCTTTATTTCTTTAATAAAATTCACATTTATAAACTTTTAAGTGGGTCTTTTACTATGGGGTTTCCAAAAATCCGAATTTACAAAAGTCCATTTTCAAGTTGATTCCTTTAGGAAAAATATATTTTGTACTTAAAACTTTAAGTATTTATTATACCTATATCCTAAGGACTTCATTTATTTAAGAAAATATCATTTTTGAAGTTGGAAAAATAGTGTTTTCTAACCCTACATCCATTATTACGAATTTTGTCTACATGACTTTTAACTCAAAACTCCTATGGACTTCATTTCTTGTTTCCAACATTTTCTTTAGTAAAAACTCATTTAGACTCATGAAAAATACTACTAAACATTATCTATTACCCATAGGCTTCATTTCTCTTATAAAATATATGTTTAGAAGTTGTTAAAAGTGTTTTTGACCTAGGTTTTCAAAGTCATCCGAATTTTCATAAGTCTTTTTCTTGTAAAGTACTTTTCTTTTTGACTTCATGGACTCATCTATCTATAGATCTATATACTAGGAAAGTCATTTACTAAAGACAAAAGTATTAAGACTATTATGCACATAAACAAAAAACAATAATAATGAAACTTTAAATGCCTACATGATCATGAGTATAAATGATGGATCTACTTTATCAAATGCTTAAATGAGTTTTAAAACATAAAAACCATATTTTTATAAAAGATCTTTGTTTAAAAACACTTTTTGTGGAAAACATAAAGCTTTTGGTATGAAAGCTTCTTTAAAAGTTAGATCCACTTTGTAATGGTTCGGGATTTTTGTTTTGATATCTCATTGTCCCTACTAAAAGATCATGGGGACATGGAGTTGAAATATCCAAAAATCACTTAGCCATAACAAAGTTTTATGAGTGGAAGAAGTGGAACTTTACTTACTTGAAGTGGAATGGAGATAAAAGAGAAATGGAAGTTGTGTGTGTGTGTGGCTTGAGAGTTTCGGCCAAGAGAGAAAAGGAGAGGATTTTGGAGCTTTTTACACTTTGTAAAATTTGGAAAGTGAAGAATGAGGAGAGAGAGAGGAAAGATAGCTTATATAGGAAGTGTAATTAGGTTAAATGTAAGAAAAAAATTCAAAAGCATGGAGGGGGGCCAAATGGCGCCGGTTTGAAGCTTAAGGGGGGGGGAGCTTGCTTGTTCCATCTTGATTTAGCTTTGATTTGATTTGTATCACTTGTCATTAGATGAAATGAAGTGAAGGGACAAAAGTTATGGAAGAATGGAAGGATTTGATTGATGGTAAGAGTTAGACTTGTAGGGTGGCTAATAGGTAGTATAGGTAGTACTTTATGAATAGTAATGAATAGTTGACAAGACAATTTAATTTCCGGTAGTAATAAAATACGAATAAAAAGGCTATAACTGTATTTTTCATAAACCGGAAAATTATGAAAAATATATTTTTGAAATCCTTATTTTATTTCGGTTCAAATGAGTACTCATAAGTATATTTTTGAAATTCTAGTTCCGGGGCATGTTTTTCTATAATGGGTCTCGGGATGACCCGGAATTGAAATTTTCTTAAAATCTAATATTTTCTTAGTTTGAAATATAATCAAGAACTAAAATCAAAATTAAATTTTCTTAGAAAAGTTTATTAATTGGAAACCGAGGAAAAGCCGGAATTAGGGTTTCTAGTTCTCACTCCAGACTTAAGCTATTCCGGTTTAGGGTTTTGGTTTCCGGTTCTAGGGTTTTCTTGGCTACTTGAAAAACCGGGGTTTACACTTACATTATCACATCATCTTCCTTACATTTTCTTTTCTAATACAACTTCTACTACTTAAATTACTTATTAAATTTGAATTTTATTACACAAAACAAATCAACACACTTTCCTCTCTCTTCTCTCTCTCAAACCGGTGCCTCCCTCCCCCTTTGTACATCCACATTTTGTTTCATTTTTTTTATTAATTATTCACACAAAACCCTAATTATTTTCCTATATAATATCCATTTCACCTTTCACTTTTTCATCTTCTCTCATTTCTCACAAAAATCAACTTTTGTAAAGTCTTTTTCTCTCTCTCTCTCCCCTTGTTTGCCGTAAGCTTTCTTTCACAAAACACACACACACAAATTTTTTTCTTCAAGTTTCCTTTTCCAAACACTAAATAGGTAATAGATCTTGATCCTACCACAATAAAAACATGTAATGGCAAGATCTACATGTGTGGTTCCACAAAAAATCCCCATGAGCCTTATGCTATGGATGTGGAAATAGTAAAGCATGATATGCTTGCCATCACAATGTGTAGATCTTGTTATTAAAGTTGATTTACTAGTATTTTGCTATATTATTGTTATATACTGTTCTTATAGAAATTTTGTGCATATATTTTCATTATTACTCTCATCTATATATTGTTTATATTATATTTACATCCATAACATGAGTGGTATAGTAGATCTATTTGTTTAGAGTACTTAAAATACCATGGTTACTTGCCTTACATGCATGAAAGATTTGCAATAAGATAGTCTCGATGAAGGTGTTTCCAAAACTCAACATCTATTTTGTTTCTATCAAAGAGTGATATTTGAAAATTCGGATTTTGAGAAAGAATTATTTAGAAAACCTATTTTCCAAGTCCAAAATGAAGATATTACATGTAAAACGAAGGGCTTAGGTGATAGATACCATAAGGGAGTGATTTTTATAAGATGAGCTTAGGTTTACTAAGAGAGAATTTTCAATACAAGAAAAGGATTATAAAAGTTAAATTAGAACTATGTCCCAATACTAACAAAGATTTTGACATTCGTAACTAGGATGAAATACCAAGAAAAACCTATTTTCCAACCTTAAAACAAGATTTTTATTAAAAAAAATGGAAGCCTTAGGGAGTAGGTTTGATTATGACTTAATTTTAGAAAGATTAAATGGGTTTTTCACAAGAAATAATCTCACAAACAATTTCGCAAAATTCGGATCTAAAAATGATCCCCATTTAAACACCTATTTTCAAATATCAAAATGAGAATTTTAATTGAAAAATAGAAGCCTTAGGGAATAGATTTCATAAAGACTTGATTTTTATAAGATCAAATAAGTTTTATCAATGTATAAACTTAAAACAAAGGAAAGGTTTCCAAACTAGGATAGAACAATATTTTCATTTCCTAAAATTATATAAATTCGTCACTAGGCAAAACCCACATTTAAAATCTAATTTCCAACTTTTAAACGAAGCATTTTATTAAGATAATGAAGGTATTAAATATATAGATCATCAAGGGTTTATCCTAGTAAAATTATAGATGATTTTCAAAGAGATAAAACTAGTTTTCTCAAACAAGTGTTCTTGACATTGTTGCAAAGTAAAAGTTTTCCAAAAATTCTTTTAAACAAAAATCATTAAGGAAATACATATAGATAGCTCATATCATGTCATTCATGATAATAGCTTATAGATAATGCATGCACATATAATCTACTTAGTAGAAATAATGCAAATTTCACAAAACAATTTCGGAAATGCAAGTTTTAGCTACTGATCCGAGCATTCCAAGACCTAAACATTTTTAAAACTTAAGAATAACATCATAAATAGATAGATCTTTTGAAGTAGATAGAAATCGATAGCTTGTTTGAGAAATTTCGAGTTAAAATGACTAAGATATGACCGTTTTAAGTTGGAATTTCCATCTACCACGGAAATTACGAACTCAAGAGTTTTATTTAATAAGTTGAATTAGTTATGGTATGAAATACTCATTTGGTTATTTTTTTGTTTAAGTGATTTTGAATCGGGAGAAAATTCTTGTTTCTAAATCGCTACCATTAGAGATCGGTGTCAACGGACGAGTGAGTTCACTATCCTTAAATTACATGCTCTTGATTGTGCCTATAATAATAGTGGCATTAGAACTAGGACAAGATAAAATTGAAATACGCATGTGAATCTTGTTTGATTAAATTGATGCTAATAATATCGAAATGGGAATTGTTATAAATATTTGTATGATTTAGTATAGAATTGAAGTGTCTGCAATATCTATGATCGCCCATAATTCGTTTAAATAATACGTCATGATCTTATAATTAAATTGACCATGCATACCACATGTTGAGTCACATTACATTTTTTATTATACTTTTGTGGAAGAAGCATAATAGCTAGACAACGAGTGGGCGAAAAACTCGAATGTTGGCATGGAAAGGCTAAATTAAAATGGAAGTGGTGTTGGCACTTGTATAAACTATAAAATTAGTGAGGTGGGTATGACCTGAATCAACCACTATTATATTAGAAAAATTGAAATCTATGGTCGTATGGGTGGGTGAAACACTAACCCCGAATGGATAGCGTAAATCTATTCAACATAGGACTCCCGGAAAGTCTTATGTATTATATGCTCATGTGATTGTGCATTTCATATGGTTGTTAATATAACTTATTTGTCACGTTGCTTTTTGAAGAATTTAATTTGGAAGCGAAACTCACTAAGCTAGCGTAGCTTATACCCATAGCTTCTTTTTTATGCAGTTCCCGTACATATGGTTGCGTCCCCGGACCTAGCTAAATTAGGTAATGCGAAGTTATAAGTGTTTCCCATTAGAAGTTTATGATTAGCTCTATATAGTCTTTCATAGTAAACCTTGAATGTTCGGGTTATTACTTAAAAGATAATGCCTAGACTTTTGTTTATCAGGGAAATGCCCTTTAGTATTTTGTAACTGATCCTGAGATATCTGTGGTTTATGTTTTTATGCTTATACTATCAAGTTGAACTATCTATCTCCAATTGCATATGTATTATATTGTCATGAGGGAACGTCTTGCATCTAATACAAGACTTTTGAATAACTTTGATAGTGATTCTCAAGTCTCGTTTAGCATGCAGCGGACTGTTACATTTAGGGTACCCTTTGGGGCATGACAATTCCTCTTATAACTCCCAGGTACTTCCCGTTCGGTTTGGTTTGTCCATTGCACCTTCACATACTTGATTACACGTCTTCTTAAGATTTTCTTTTGTATCCAGAATCCTTGTTGGTTTTTTTATTGTAGCGAGATTAGCTTAAACTTGCAATGGCCTCAGAGCTATAATTTGTTGAAGATCTTGCACATAATTCCTCAACATCAACACATGAAATACGTTGTGCACTCCTTCCAAGCTTGGTGGCAATGCTAATCGGTAAGCCATATCACCTATCCTTTATAGAATTTCAAATGGTCCAACATATCTGGTGTTCATTTCGCCTCTCATACCAAATCTGACCAAACCCTTAGTCGGTGATATTTTAAGCAAGACATGCTCCCCTATCTAAAATTCCAATGGTCTTCTTCGTTTATCTGCATAACTTTTTCTGAAGCTTTGAGTAGCTTGCAATTTTTTTTCTGATCGCTTTAACCTTGTTTAACAACATCTTGCACAATTCCGGCCTTAAAATCTACCTTTCACCTACTTCATCCTAGTGAATCGGTGATCGGTATTTCCTATCATACAAAGCTTCATAAGGTGGCATCCAATTGACGCTTGATAGCTGTTATTATACGCAAACTCCACCAAGGCAAATACTCATCCTAGCTACCTTAAAGTCCAAGACACAAGCTCTTAACATGTCCTTAAGAATCTAAATGGTCCATTTAGACTGCCCATCTGTCTAAGGGTAATAAGCGGTACTGAAAACCACTTTAGTACACAAAGGGCTATGCAAGCTTTTCCATAATCTTCCTACAAACCTGGTGTCTCGATTTGACACAATGGTCACTGGCATTCCATGCAGTCTCACGATCCCCTTGACATATAACTTTACCAAGTGTTCCAAAGTACACCCAGTCTTAATAGGTATAAATCATGCTATCTTTGTAAGTCTGCCTACAATTACCCGTACTGAGTCCAACTTGCCCTTAGTTCTAAGTAGAGCTATGGCAAAATCCACGTTCATTTGTTCCCACTTCCATTGAGTTATAGGCAAAGGCCTTAATTCACCGGCTGGTCTTTTATGCTCAATGTTGATCATTTGACAAGTGTGCCACTTAGATACATATTCAACGATCTCCTTTTTCATGTTATTCTACCAATATAGCTTCTTTAAATCCTGATACATTTTGTTGCCTCAGGGATAGATAGAATGACTTGAATAATGCACTTCTTTCAATGATTCTCTTTTAAATTCTCCTTGTTCTGGTACACATAATATTCCTTTGTATCTCACAACACCTTCTTCATCACCGTGGAACTCAAGGGCTCTACCAACTTCCATTCCTCTCTTTATCTCCTGTACACTTGAATCATCCACTTACCCTGCTTTGCATTCTCTTTTTTTGTCACTATTTCCAATTCCAATTTTCTCATATCATCTAACAAATGACGCTCAGATGTGATCAAAACTACTAAATTCTCATTCTTTTTCCTACTCAAGGCATTTGTCACAGCATTTGCCTTTCCTAAGTGATATTAAATATCCACGTCATAGTCCTTTATCAGTTTTAACCACCTCCTTTGTCTCATGTTCAGCTCTCTCAAGGTAAAAATATACTTCAAACTAATGAGTAGGATAATTTCTTTCATAAGATTTTAGCTGTCTAGAGGCATATGCTATAACCCTACCTCCTTGCATCAAAACATAACCTAATTATTGTATAGAAGCATCACTATAAATAATGTACTCCTCACCACTCACTTGTAATGCTAATACCGGTGCAGACATTAACTTTTGCTTTAACAATTAGAAGTTATGCTCACAATTCTCATTCTACACGTACTTTACCCCTTTCTATGTCAATTTTGTTAAAAGATTAGCAATTTTGGAAAAATCCTCTACAAATTTCCTATAATATCCTGATATCCCTGGAAAACTTTTGATTTCTGACACATTCTTAGGAGTTAGCCATTCCATCGCTACTTTCTATCCACAATATGTCATAAGAAAGACACTTGTTTCAACTAAAATTCACACTTTGTGAACTTAGCATACAACTTCTCTTCTTGTAATCAACTCATGACTAAACGCAGATGTTCTTCCTTAGTCTTAGAATACACCAAAACATCATCGATGAACACTACTACAAATGAGTCTAGATAATCTCTAAAGATTGTTCATAAGATCCATAAAAACAGCTGGAGCATTTTTAAGACCGAAAGGCATAACCATGGATTTATAATGCTAGTACCTAGTCTTGAAGGCTGTCTACTGAATGTCCTCTGCTTTAATCCACAGCTGGTGATATCCTAGCCTCAAATCAATCTTAGAAAATACTCGTGCTCTTGCAAACTGATCAAACAAATCATCTATTCTAGGCAACAGGTACTTATTCTTGATCGTCACCTGGTTCAACTCTCTATAATCAATACATAACCTCATGCTCCCATACTTCTTCTTCATGAATAGCGCAAGAGCTCCCCAGGGTGATACACTTGGTCCAATGAACTTTTTTAAGCAAACCTTTCAATCAAACCTTAAACTCTATCAGTTCTGTTGAAGCCATACGATATGGTGCTTTACACTTAGGCAAAGCACCTGGTACCAAATCAATACAAAACTCTACCTCCCTTTCAAGCGGTAAACCCGGTAAATATTCTGGAAAAACATCAAGATACTCTCTTACAACCGATATCTTGGTAGGATCTGTCTTCGATTCATCTCCAATAGTCATAGCTGCCATTGCTAACACCGACCTTTCCCACAACTCATATGTAGTCTAAACTAGTTGTCTTGCTTATGTACAAACTGGTCCCCATTTCGTAAGTCAAACTCCACAACCAAGTTGTGACAAGCAATCTTAGCATGATATTTTGCCAACCAATCTACTCGTAAAATGATATAAAAAATACAACTTATCCAAAACTACTAGATTCTCATATAAATGTCTACCCTCTATCTCTATATCAACATCCCTACATATCCTACTCAGCAAAGCTCCACTCCCTTAGGGAGTATTTACAGACAAACATCCAAACATATGCTCAACATTCATACCACATACAAATACAAAAAGAATCAGATACACATGAAAAGCTTGCACCAGTGTCAAAAAGAACTTAAGCACTATGCAGGGATATGTGGAGCGTACCTGCAACTGTGTCTATACTGTAGGTGTCCATATGCTAAAAAGCATATAGTTTGGCTGGTGCTCTTTGTCCTCGACCACTTGAAGCTCGGCCTATATGAACACCCGGAACTACTTGCATTCTATGGCCCTGTGTCCTCTTTGTCCCCATTTAAAGCAAAACACATGTGGAGTCACGGCTTTCTCAGTATAGAATTTATGACTATGTCTAATCTTCCCACAAGTGAAGCAAGCATTTCGAGCCACTTATAATCCTTGACTTCATAGGTCCCTGACACCTGAAGCATCTTCTATCAGAACTCTAATATGCTGATCTGACTTGTTGGGTGAGTGGTCTCTTTCCCCTATCCTGGGTAGGAACACTAGCAGCTGGCCTCTTCCCTAAATAGTTTTGTCCCCTCTATGGTTCACGACTCTTCATCCTATTCAATCATTGTTCCATAGTAATGGCTTTATTAACCACAGCAGAATAGTTTGGTCAGGTCCATCAAGTTCACTTGATGTTGAATCTCGGGCTCCAAACTAGTAATGAACGTACTCATCTTAGCATCATCGCTTTCCTTCAAAGGATTAGGAAGGAACCTCATTAGCCTATTTAATTCTGCTTCATACTCTTCGACTGTCATTTTGCCTTGCTGCAAGGTATAGTACTCTTGTAGCATCTGTTGCTTAACATTATCAGGGAAAAACTCCCTATAGAATGCCTGTTGGAACCTATCCTAAGTGATCATTCCAAGCATATGCTGCTTAGTGCTCAACCACTAATTGTTTGCCCTCTTAATTAGCAAGTAGGAGGTATACTCTACCTTCTTATGTTCTGGAATATCTAAGGCAGCGAAAGTTTTCTCCACCTCTTCCATCCATAATCGTACATCCAAAGGTCTTCTAGGTGTCAACTCAAACTTGTAGACTAGATCCATAAACTTGTTCAAACATAAGACATCCACATGCCTAGCTCCATCACCTCCATTACCATTCAACCTATAGGTCTCCTATCTTTAAGCTTCAGCATTAGCCTGGATCACTTGCATGCCATTCCTCATGTTCTGTTGCTGTTGAGTAACTACTCCTAGAAGAGTCTGCATCAACTGAGCAGCATCTACTGGCACCTTTTGTCCTATAGGTGGAGCTGATAGTGGCGGGGGTAAATCCTCAGGTATTGGATTCAAGGGTGGCTGGTTCTCTAGTGATTGCTCCCTACTAATTCTGGAGGAACCACCATCAAGGGCTCTTCTTCTTGGAGGCATTCTAACATAAATTAACACACCATATAAGATAAAGGTAAATCCAACTTATAGATCAAAACTCTATATATACACTTACTAGGTTAAACCAAGCTAAACCAAATAAACAACACCTACTATTGCTACCCCACTCATCAGTGATCACCGTCTTAAGGAGTTCATAACCTAATTCTATTAAGGTCAAAACCAATTGCTCTTATACCAATTAAGTTGTAACGCCCTAACTTAAAGGTATTATAACCCGCCACGTGTCCTCACTTGGAAAGAACACACTAAGGCTATTAAAACTCTAAATCACCAACAATTAAAAACATATATATTCAAAACTCTTAAAATAGAGATCCTTTAAAAACATCACAAAACTAAAATATCTTCATAATAACTAGTTAACATAAACAAAAGCTAACCTATCCCAACTAAACTCAAATAAAAGTCTTTACAAAAATTTTATAAATTCAATAAAATATTTTAAAAACAACTCCCTATAGTTTTCAATCTACTAACAACTATCCCAAAAACAATCTAGAGATCTGCGAGTAATCAAGTTTGTTAACATATTCCCCGTAATCCACATATAGATCAAATCCAGATAAATCATAAACTATTTTATCTTCACCTATTCTTGAAAAAGTACAAGGATTGAGCGAAAATGCCTAATACACCAAACTGAAACCATATGCATATGAACAAGCAACAAGCAATATCACGTGCAACTTATAACTAATGCAACAATCATAAATTTCTTATCTTTTATTAGCCTGCAACCAACACAGTCCAGAACTATTGTACACTAGTTCCAAACCCGGAGCATCTCATGACTCCTTAAAACATCTAATATAGAAAATAGGTAGTTACATACATATATGGTGTTAGGAATCTCCCACACACCCGGGGTACCGTACTTGCACTACTCCTCAACTACTGGAATCATCTCTAAGTGCAACTCCACTTAAGACAACGCTACACAAGGATCATCAGGTTGACAACATTAATATCACTTTGCATGGTCTTTACTAATTAAAGCCAAACATAAGCACCATGCATTCAATTATATGCCAGATACGATTTAATCAATTTATTTTCTAACCCTATAAGCATAAACAACAAGCAATGTAAGGTCGTACCTGAATCAGCTTTTTCACAAAACCCTAATATCAACAGAACCCTGATCACATAAACAAAACCATGTCAACATAACCATATACATAATTAAATCTCATGATAAACCAAACCCTAATCTAACAAGAACTAAGATCAAGGTTTATACACCAACCTCCTTAATTTGTATGTTAAACAGAAACTCCAATAGACAAGAATTTCTACAAAATCCACCAAAACCCTAGAATACAAACATTAAATCATAAAAGACTACTTTGATGATACTACAAAGATAAAATAGATTGATACCTTACATAGGGTAAGATTTCCAATCTTCCTCGATTACTAAGAACTCACGATCCAATAACACCTAGGGTTTGTCTCCAATCACTTGATTCCTCACAAAACGAATTGAAATAACAACTAGAAATCAAGATCTAACCAAAATTTAACCCAAAAGAGAATTGAGAGAAATTTATTACCTAGAATTACCTTAGGAAGAGATGTGAGGAAGGAACTAAAGACCTAGGGATCATATGTAGGGATTAGGAAACCCTATCTCAAGAAAAAGATGTTTATTTTTCGTAAAATATAGGTTGGAACCAAACTAGCAGCTCAAGAGCGACTTAGATATAAATCAAGGAATAGAACCACCTAAGCTGGCAGAAAGCCGCCGGCTTTCCCTGTCAATGCCGATGGCCTTTGTCCGGCTTTCGTTATACGTGGTCATCTTTCACCAAATTTTATTGCAAACTTCTTGAAGCCCAAAAGCTGACATAAAGCCGACGGTTCTTCCATAAAAGTAAGCGGCTTATAGTCGGCCTAAGTTCTCTCCTTCTTGTTCTTTGCGAACAACTTCTTCAAGTCCAAATCCATCTGTTAAATGACAAAAAAAAAAAAAAACCTCTTAAATAACATTTTATTACAATACTACCCTTCATTATAGATTAATTATTTGTATATTACGCCAACAGTACCTCTGTTAAGTTCTTTTAGGTACTAAATCGATCAATTCTAAAGTTTAAATAACTAATTGTATATTTTAACAAAGTTTATGAACCATTCATTGCATTATTCTTGAATAGTTATCTCAACTATTTGTGCTCCAAATAATTATATTAGATTAGATATTTACAAATGGTGCAAGAAAATAAAAGTTGGCCATGACTAATTTATAGAGATAACTATCAAAGTTAAATTGCATGAATTAATCCCCTAAAAGATCCTTATAGCAAGCGCCATCTTCAAGCTAGAAAACCCTAACATTTTTCATCAAATTTTTTTCCAAAATTCATCAAAATATGCTCAAGGTACTTCTTTCAAGTCAAGACTAATTTAGGTAAAGTATTACTTACCTTTTTCAATTCATTTATTTACTTATTTCCTTCATAAAACCAATCTTTATTCTAATGAATTCTTAGATGATCTTAAAGTTTAGAATTAAGCAATTGGTCTTAGTTTAAACATGATTAAGCTTTTATAACTTAAAAGAGTATAGCAGTAGTCAGTTGAGTTTATCATGTGTATTATAGAAGATAGGTGGATTTACTTAGTTACATGTTAATCTATTAGTGAACATACGGTTATTGATGTTATTGGTGTTAGATAAGTGAAGTTTTGGTAATAAAGTTGATAGTTTAGTACTTAAACACATGTATGATGAGTTTTGTTTGCTTAATAAATTTAAAGTTAAACATGTCAATATCAATGTGCAGTATGTATATAAACTACTCGAAGCTTAATACTAAGCTTATATGTTGATGCTATGATGTATATGCTAAAAATAGTTCATATTAACAAGTTAATGATGTAAAATTTCAAAAATTTCAAAGCAAAGAACATTAAATCAATACCCTATCCATCATGGGCGTGGCGAAGGGCATTATCCTCTCAGAGGACTTATCTTAGCTAGATTGCAAGCACGATCTCCTCGACATGATTTTTACAACTCATTCACGACCTTAACTTTTGGTCGCAATTAGATCACAGCTATGCCAAAGCCGTGATCTCCTCTGCATGCTTTCCAAAACTTAAAATGCCCTTGATCACGGATGTGATAGTGCATGTGATGAAAATCATGAACTTGATCTTTCCCATGACCTATATCATAACCTTGATCATAGTTGTGATTCCTGATACTGTTAAAAAAACAATATTTTGAAATATATATATATAGATACATACACAAATACTAATTTAAGTATTTGCATAAGATATTATTTAAGTTGAATAATTGAACGTAGACTTAGCATATATTTTAAGACTAATATTTGAATCTGATAAGAAACAAATTCTTTTAAACAGATCCCCTAACACCACGATAAATCCGTTGACATTTAAAAAAAAAAACACAATATTATAGAATAAATATATAGATACATACACAAATATTAATTTAAGTATTTGCATAAGATATAATTTAAGTTAAATAATTGAACATGGACTGGCATATATTTATAGATTGATATTTAAATCTGATAAGAAACAAATTCTTCTACACAGATTCCTTTACTCGATTGTACATTTGTTCTAATTCATTTCAAGATACATCGAGTATCTACTCGAATAAGTAGCGACTTGTTTGTTGTTTGTTTGGGATAGGCATTCCTAATAAACTAATAATTAAATACGACCTTAATAATTGTTTGATGCTTGTGTTTATGTCGTTTAATCCAATTCAAGAAGCGACAATCTTGCTATACAATGTCTGCATGTTAGTTAGGCGTTTAGGCCACCCCCTATCATCATTGATGATAATTCATAGTTTGCTCAACAGGCAGCTAATAAGACAACCAGTATCAGTATAACATTTACTTATACTTAGCGTGAAATAATATGATTTAGTTCACATTTATGGAATCGATTGAACTAAATGATATTCTGGATTAAGATAAGTAAAGATACGTAATGGCTGTGAACCATAAATGAAGCTATTATTATAATGGTCATACATGAGATATAAGTATTCAAGTTGTTTATATCAATCCCCTAAGTGGTTATTGCTACTCAGGACCCCTAGATTTCTAGTAATGTATCATTAGAGTATGAGTGCTCCAATGATGTTCTATTACATTTTAAATTAAAGATAAAATCTATTAGTTGATGCATTGCATTAGATTAAGTGTGTGCTCTTATTATATGTGTTTGTGCTACTGTTGTATCGGGTTTTAGCTCATTATTATTCCTTTTCAGGCAAGGATGATCGTGATGGTGATTCATGTGATCATATGGGATATAGAATGGATTTCTAGAAATTTCTGATTGAGTGGGACACTTACGTACAAGAGACCTTTGATGTTATGTTTTGTTTAAAAATTTACCTTTACATATCAAACTTGTAATTTTGGTTAAGGGCCTATTTAAAGCCCTTTATTTGTAAATTTGATAAAAAAAAACTTACTTTTTTGTATCGAGAAACTAGATACTTAATATTTTTTTAAGTATCAGGTACTAAGATGTAAATATTTATGATGATCAACTCACAAGAATAGCTTTTGAAAAATATTAGTAAAGGTTAAATTTTTGTTGTTTACTTAATTGTTTCCTCATGCTAATCACAAGATTTATAAGTTTAAATTTATTAGCAAATGATCACAATAAATGTTTTCTGTTTGGATGGCCTATGTATGATGCTTAAGTATTATTTATAGCTAGGTTGGGTAAACCTTAACTTATTTTCAGGACGTGACAATTTTAATTGGTATTAAAGCCTACATTTACTTCGATCATTTGCTCAAGCATGATAAACTAGGAAATGTTTGACCTTAGATTCAGCGAGGGGAAGCTTGGATTCTTGTTTGAATATAGTGCTTTTTTGTTGTCTCATTTTAATTATAAATCAAGTAAAAGTAGTCACTCACATTGAATAAATCAACTTGGGTTAAATTTACCTTTTTGTTGATATCTAAAACCGAATTAATCAGAACAATGAATGATTGTTATATATACTATGTCATGTTGTATCATTGTATTATTTAGGTTTGTTTATTTATTTGTTTATTATATAAATGCTTGGATATTTTACTATGAATGTACTATGTGTTTCATATAAAAAATGGATAAGACATATAGGCAGAACAGGCAACAGATGGATAGAAAAATTACACCACCTCTACCTCTTCAACCATCTACGCCATCATCTGCATCTACTCCAACTCTAACTCCTGCTCTTACTCCGGCTTCATATCTTAACCACAATTTCAACAAGTACCTCAATTCCCTCCTATGCCACCAATTTTGGTGCAAGGTCTAACTACAAGGTATACCATGTTTAGAGATATGTTTGCCATGATGCAACAATATTAACAAATGATGTATCAGCACTAACAACAACAATTTATGCGACAATATGCTCCACAAGCTGCTAGACAAGAAGAAAATTTGCATGTAGATAATAGTAGAGATCAAGTAAAACTACATGATTTTGTCAGGCTGGTACCATATTTTGATGGAACTATTGTTGATCCAACTATTGTTGAAAGTTGGATTGAGAAGTTACAAAAAACTTTTTGTAAAACCCCTCAATTTCTAGGGTAAAGTTGGATTGAATCCTAACTCTAGTCAAACCGAAGTTTCAAAAGTTAACTAAGATCAAAACAATCTAACAGTTTCAACTCCAGCAATCCCGCATTCAAAACCTGAGAACAATATAAATAAGTTAATGATGGATTATAGTTCGAAATAATATATGATAGCTTAGAAAGATTAGATTTGTCAAAATTCGATTCGTTTTAAACCCGAATAGGATTAGTTCTTGAAAAACGTGCCCGATGCTCAAAATAGTAAAAATATTCTGATAACATCAAAAGACTTGCAATTATACAAGGATTTCAAAAATATCAGTTTCGTAATTTTTTTGTTACTAAAAATATCAGATATAGCTCGTTTACGCGTATTTTTATTACTACAGCTATTTTATTTCTCTGGTATACTATTCATTATACAATTTATACTATTCCTTACTATTTCACTATCTTTACTTTTTCTTACAACCTACACACCTATTCTTACACTTTTACATTTCCAATACAACTTTATTCACATCACACTTTACACATTATTACTTTTTATTATAAAAATACAAATTCAATCAACTCTCTTCCTTCCCCGTGCATGTACCACCGGCTCCCCCTCTCTCTCTTGTCTATTATTTATTTCTTTTTCAATTTATTTTATTACATCTAATTTTCACTCCAAAATTCTATAAATATCCCCTCTCCCTCCACTTCTTTCACACTTCTCATTTTTCCAACTAAAACTGTACCAAATTCTCTTCTAAACTTTCTTTTCTCTCCATAAAACTACTATCCGCATATTCTTACAACCATCACTTTCTTTCTCCATCAAATGTACACTTTAGGTAACAACTTTCCTACATTTATTTTTCCCATGTTATGTAAATTAGCATGACCATGGTGTTGTTTCTTAAAGCTCATGTGAGTTATAAAAGCAACAACATGTTCATGTTTTGTTCTTGCACATGCCAAGAATTCCAATTATGTTGTTTTGTTATTATTATGATATTATGTTGTTATTGTTATCATGCTTCTAATTTAACCTTATATATATTATTAAGTATATGTATATCTATATATTTCTTAGAGCCTACATGCTCACTAACTATCACTAACATGCTTATTATTATTGCTCTTATTATTGCTTTTTCTTTTCTTTCTTTTTCTTTTGGGATCAGTCTATTCTTAGTTTAGAGAAGCCTTGTGAAGCCAAGCCTTCCAATACTTGATCGGGATACCTTGATGAAGTTAAAGTTCCCAATACTTGATCAAATTATTTTGTTTATGTGCTTATTATATTTCTTTCTATATTATTATGTATTTTTCTTTTTTTTTATTGCTACAAAATCATATTCATGCATGATTAGAGTGTTGTTGTCTTAATAAAAGTAAAAATGGATTCTTTCTTAAATAAAGAAAAGTAAACTAACTTTCTTAACAAATGATTTTTCAACAAAAGACCTAAGTATTGTTTTTAATAAATTATTTTCAAAAGCTTAGACAAGCCAATCATAAATTTTAAAGTATTATGACTGAAGATTTCTTCAAATAATAAAAGGAACTCATTTTTTTTTTTATAAATCGGAACTAAATACTTCATAAAAAAATATAATTTTTAGCATCAAACTTAAGATTTTAACCCAACCATATCTTTTATAAAACCTAAATAGATTCATCATAAACTTTGAAAATCACTTGCTAGGTAAGCTTCTACAAGACTTAATTTTTAATATTGTTACTCTCTTTTCAAAGTTAAAATGAAATTTTTGCTAAGTTCTAATGTTGATAATTCTTTATAATGAAAGCTTTTCTTATAAACTTGTCTAAAAGAATTATATCTCCACTTGATAAATATTGATAATAAAGCAAGGTTTTCAAATCATGGTAAAATCAACTTATTATTTTAGAAACAAACTTAAATAAATAAAACTTTCTAATAAAGTGAAGTTTTAAAAAGGTAAACTTATTTTCTAAGGAAGTTAAAGAATATAAAAATGAGGGGAAAAACATACATTTAAAACAACTACAAATATTAGACAACACCAACGACTTAAGGAAAATTTTGAAAACCTTATTTTTCAATCACTAGAATTAAAATTGGTAGATAACTTAAAAGACCAAATTTTTGGAAATTAATTTATCTTTGAAAGAGTTAGAAAATAAAAATTCAAAAGGAAAACACTTATTTATAATAACAAAAAATTTGTAATTTCTTTCAAACTACTTAATAAGAAATTTTTCAAAGTCTAATTTTCAAAACCATAAGATAAGTCATTTTACGAAAAATAATTATTGAGATAGCATCAATAGAATCATGCATAAAATAGGAGTCTATTTATGTATCAAAAGGTTTTTTTCAACCATATACATACCTATATATTTGTTTAAGGATTTTTTGGTAAAGAAAAGTTTGGATAATCATATTTTAAGGGCTGAGAATTCCGTAACTATTATGTACTGAGGTATTTTGGAACCCAGATGCTTTTTATGAAAAAAATAACCTTAGAAATGGATAAATCTTTTCAAGTAGGTAGAAAACAATATATAATATACGAAATTCCAAGTTAAAATGAGCAAGTTATGGCCATTTTAAGTTGAAATTTCCTTCTATCCGAATTTTAACGCAAATATTACAATAAAATTAGAAAACTCAAGTAAAACTTCCACGAAATACTCATTTTGGGTCTTTCTTTCATTTAAGTAACAAAGCTTGGGAGGATCCGTGTTCGGAGGACTATTACAAGTAAAAAATTTTAGCAAGGATGGCCGAAGTGAGTTTATCTCTTACTTTTACGTACTTGTTTATGCTTGTAGCTAGAGGCACTAGAAGTAGGAAAATATGAAAATGAATTATACATGATAATATTGGTTGAAAGAATACTAAGCATATCGAGACAGAAATTATCGATAATTAAATTATGTTATATTATCATGATGGAGGGTCTGCAAATCTATGATCGCTTTTAAATTATCTTAATCACATATTAAAACTTATATTAATTGATTCATGCATATCACGTAGTTAGTCCCAGCTCATTAGCTACTATGCTCAATGGGACAAGAGTATAACAGTGAGGTTCGTAGGAACCTGCAAGTCTCCCAGATGTGCAAATAAGAGCCCGAAATAATTATTTAAGAATAGGCGAATAGGAGCCCGAAAGAACTATTCAATGATAGGCAGATGGGACTCGAAAAGAACTATTTTGGGATGGGTAAGTAGGAGCCCGAAATAAACTACATCATTGGATTTCAAAGATGGGTTTTAAAGAGCTCGAAACACCTAACCCCGAATTGAGGGATAAATCCATTCAAACATATGATTTCCAGTAGATCATATGTATTACTTATTCACTTGCTTGATGCATTTCATATGCTTGTTTAATGACTTGTTTGGATTTATTGATACAAATATATTAATTCAGGGATACCCTCACTAAGCTAGTTGAGGTTACACCCCATTAGACTTTTGTTGAAATAAAACCGATATCTCTTTTGCCCGAGGTTTCCATATATCTGGGTGAAATTATGTTTTGGGAAGCTTTTGAGGGAAATCCTTTTGAAGATCTCATAATAGATTTTTTTGTAAACCTTTAGTTCTAGTATTGTTTCTTTATGTGAAATAAAGACTAAGTTGATGTTATGTTCTTTGGAGATTTATCGGGGGAATGCCCCTGAGATGATGTAAGGACCATATTCCTATAATGTTAAAGTTAGATATTTATCATTGATTTCTTGTATGCTATATTTACTATCTCGAACCGCACATCCCACCGAAGTCTCCTATTGTTGTAATAGACGCCTTACATATAGTGTTGAAGCTTTTGCATGACTTTGGAAAGTCATTATTAAGTTTTAATACCATATATAGCGGACTGCCACGTCTAGGGTACCCTTTGGAGCATGACACTTTTGCTACCTGTGAAGTTATAGAAGAAAGAAAAGTGAATGTGGCAATGCATATGCTATAATGTGAAGCTAATAACTGATGGAGATTAGCTAGTGAGAATTTGCCAAGACCTATTACAAGGATTAGATTCAAAGAAGCATTCTTTGCACGATATTTCCTTACTTCTGCTAGTGTAAATTTGCCAAGACTATAGACGAATATCATGTAGAATTTTGTAGGCTATTGAGATTTGCAAGTGAAGGTTATCATGACAAGCACATGAAAGTGTAGAAGTTCTATAATGGTTTAAATGTCGAAATCAAAGGAGAAGTTAAGATGTTTCAACTTCTTACTCTATCTGATGCAGTGGTTAAGGCAAAGTTGGTTGAACAAATTCAAAACGAAAGTAGAACGCAAAAAGATAGCAAAGTCACATTCTTAGGAAAAAGAATAGCCTCCTCTACTTCATTTGGAAGTTATAGACGTGGAAGTAAGAACACAAGTTTCCGAAGAAAGGCTAAGCGGCCATTTATAGGAAGGAAGACTAGTCAAGGATTTCCAATTAAAATCTCTACTCTTTCTACTACCTTTGAAAGGAAATGTACTCGAAGCTTTGGACCACATGAGTTAGTGGAGGGTAAGTGGAATCTGAAAGCTTGTTTTGCATGTGCACAAGAAGGACAACGAGTATCGAAATGTAAGAATCCAATACTTCAACCAGTTCGATAACGATGATCGTGACAATGACGAACAATTTGAATGGTTCCAAGATGAAAATTGGTTGATCTAGAAATATTGATATTAGTAATAATAGATTTGCAGTCATTAAAAGGATAAAAAAATGTTTGGAAAGGACGGCAACCATTGGGCATCTTAGAGTACAAGACAAGATGGTTGGAAAAAATAATAAAGTATAACTAATTCGTGAAATCATGTGCATTTATTTATCAATCAATACATGATATCACCATTTGTATTTTTATTACCTTCTAAAATAGTTGTCATAAGTGGTTACATTTGATAATTCATTTCATATGCACTTCATTTTTGCTAATTTGATTTTTTTTCCCATTGTATTGCATATTATTCCGTAATTTTATGCATTATTCAAATAAGTTTTGACATTTTGATTCACATTTACATCTTACACTATAGACAAGTATTCACTTCGAGAGACAATTGGGTAAAATGATCCAACTATTCTATTTTGTTCTCTATAGCATAAAATGAGTAAAAGAAATTTTATACACTCTGTAGGGAGATCATTACTCACATAAGTATTATCTTCTATAATATAAGTTTAAAAGAAAAATCAACAATAAGTAATATGCATTCTACACTTTTAGTATGTATTATATTTAAAATAATGGTAAAACGAAATATTTAATATATAAATACCTTACCTACTTTGCTAAATGAATAAATTTGCAATAGAATAGAGTTGTAATAGGATTTTCATTTATTATTTTTTTCATATAAATATAAATAAAAAAAATCAATCTTGTTAATCAATGGCTATCTGATTTTTTTTTTAATAAAGATTCCTTAATAACAACAAAGAATTGTTGATGGTCAATTCTTAATGAGGCCTACATGAGTCGAACCCCATACATTAATGAACTAAGCAGGCCCAATGCCTAGGCCTTACTAACATGCATTAATGGGCATGCAACCCAATAATAGCCTTGGCAAAACAATCAGATGCCTCTACACCAATTAACGCCCGGTATGAATAGCTCAGTCGATTTTAGCCTGCAAATAATGGGAACGTGGCCTCTCCCCCATGATCCTTGCTACGGCTCCCAACCGCCCACTCACTTACACATCTACTACGGTCATAACTACCAGGTCAGTTGCTTATAAATACCCACCTGTCTCTCTGGAGATAGGCAATGTTGTACTTAATTATCCTCTTTCTTACTTAAAATACAAGTTAACTATGGTAAATATCGACTTAAGCATCGGAGTTTTCACTACCCTGAAGGAGGCCTAAAAGGACTAACCTAAAGTAACCACATCACGTATGCATTTATAATATGAGAACCGCTTTGTAAGTCAAAGAATGTCAAAGCTATACTTTATTTGCTATATGATGCATGTGATTACAAAGTTTACAATTTATAATCCTATTAATTATAGATCCACACAAGGCAATGCACCTATCATGTAATACATAAATAAACTCATATATTGTCCTAAGGATCTATATGCAACTATTAGTATTAACCTTTTTACATTATCTAGTTAAATCCTTCACAATTTGTATATTAATCCTAATGATAATTCTAATTAAAGTTAGTTCCAACGCATTAAATGAATGATGCATTTGCTTTTCTTAAAATTAATCAATTCACAAACTATGCCCCTATTTTTGATCCACCCTAGCCCTTTGTATCCCTAAAATGTAATATCAATTGAATAATTCTTCAATCTTGAACTGTGGAGTTACTTAGTTAAATTAATTACTCTCTTCAAGTCAATTAACTCCTAATTCTAATTGAAGATGTGGGAATTTCTTCCTTAACTAATGTCAAATTAGAATCGCATAAAGCTTATGAACCCTAATTGAAGAAAACTAATATTCAGAGGCAGAAAGTTGGATTTATAAGTGAATTACATGTCTTCTTTACTCATGAGAGATCTATTCCATTAATTGAAAGCTTCTTTATAATTAATATAATTCAAGTTTATAATGATTCAGGCCTAAAATCATCACAAACAACAACATAAATCATGAAGTATATTCAACCAAAACTTTGTTCAATAAAAAAAAAAAAAAGAAAATTTGCACATGATGCTAGGGTTTCTCAAAACTCATAATATAATAAAACTACTCTTCCATGGAAAAGTTAACAACAATAACCATAAAGGAAGAAATGGAAGAATTCATGCTGATAAAACCCCTGTGGTAATGTCGTTTTATGGATCTCTAATGTTGTGTAGCAAATTTCTCCTAAAAAGCTCTTCAAAATGTGTACTTTATGGTTTAGGAATAGAATACTGATGGTTCACATTCTTTCTAAAATGAAACAAGGTGCCTATATATAATGCGATGTCGTACATGGGTCGTATACACTAGAACAATGCGCAAATTCACTACTCAATATTATACATGACCTCAATGCACACTACTTGTATACATGGATCGTGTATATTAGAAATCTATCTTTTTCTTCACCTTGTTCTCTAATAAATGTACATTGGTTGTGCATTATCAGTAGTGTACTCCTGACTTTATAATAAAAATTCCAAACTTCATTAAATATTTGCTTGTTTCATTTTCAATCCTCTAAAAAGCTTAACTGTCCCTCGTTTATCCTTGAAATGAATAATTCATTCATTAAGTATCATTTTCTTTAGTAAATCAACAAAATATCATATAAAAATATGATTAATAAGACACAATTATAAAGGGTCTTAGGACACTTATCAAAACTTCCCTACACTTAATTGTTTGCCTATCCTTAAGTAAACAACTAAGTACCAAAAATCTATCATTAAATATACTCTTTATTTTTCACAAGTTTTAAAGTTCACGTAGCATTCATTAATTCTTTAAGATCATAGTAGCTCACTTTGTACGTACGACTCAAACTTACCATGTAAATTAATTAGTATACTTAGAGTCAAAATTCTAAGACTAATCCAGATAAGTCAAACTTTACCCTCACCATTTAACAGTAGATTCCAAAGTCACAAAGTAAAAATAAAGTCAAACAATAGCAAAAGCAAAAGAGACCTAGTTACATTTCACCACTCATTAACGATTATATAAATTCTTCAACCACTTTTCTAAGCATAATAATCTAAAGTGAAAAGTAATTTGCATCCATCTTTCCCTGGATTTTCTTTTGCTATTTGAATCTCTCCAAAACTTTTAAGCCTTTAGAAGGGTGGTTTTAGCCTCTATCTTTTTCTTTTTCCTCTAGACGGTTTTTGTCAGCTTCTTTTCAAATTATATATATATATATGAATAAGAGGTTGGTATAGTTAATAGTAGCATCAAACTTTTTTTTTGGGGGACTAAAGCTTGCCCATATCAACTCAACTCCTTATTATTCAAGATAGCACGTAAATTTTTTAACAGATTATTCTAAAAGAATCACCAAATAAAAAACATCATTTGCCCTTCGACTAGAAATTAAATAGGCTTTCAAAGTTTTTGAAAAGAGAATATACAAGTCAATAAGCTTAGAAATATAACCATTTAAATTTTAACTACGGACTTCAATCCACTTCTAGACTCTATATTCCATTACTAAATAGTAAGTAAGATTACCCCACCTAGATTTCATCCTACAAATTTCGAATAAGTATGCTAATGACAAAATGGGTGAGTAAGGTACCATGTAAGTCGCTTTTACTTTAATATGAATGCCAATTCAAAACAAGTATACATTTTTTTAGTATAATTTCTAGATTTATTCTATATATATGAATATAAAATAAATTTATATTCAGAATTGAAGGACATTTGCAAACTTGTAAGTGGGGGACTTTTGATCAAGTTCAAATTTACAATTTCACATTAATATGATCAATAAATTGCCTAAAAGATATATAACAGTTAAGACCCAACTATTCCCTTTAAGGCTACCCCTTCCCCACACTTCATCAAGACATTGTCCCTAATGTCTCCTAATTCAATCACAAAAAAAAAAAAGGAAAAGAAAAGAAAGGAATAAGATAAAAGAAAAGGAAAATGAGACCAATTGATATTAGATTTTAGGGACAATGGATGATTGTAGCATCACAAGAAGAAATGGTTTGTGAACCCAACAATAGGTTTAAGCTAGCATGACCTAAAAAGAAAAAAAACTAAAAAGAAATAAGAAGTTAATCTATCCTAACATTGATCGTGAGCATTAAAACATTGCAGATATGAGTTTTTTTCCCACCAAGGAGCTCAAAAATATACAAATAAGCAGCATATAGTCTAAAAAAATCGAAAAAACATCAAACAGTGGTCTTCAAACAAATGAGAACATGATTAATCATCCTCATCCTCCTCTTAAGAAGCATCTCCTTCATCTCTTAATTCTTCCTCGTTATATCAGTTTAATATCTTAGCAACAATAGGAGCTTTTCCCTCTTGGCTTATTACTGTTGACTTACATGCATATGAATAAGTTCAAGAGTGTTTATCAATCATGAGTAGCATGTACAACAGTCGAAACAGGCAAAGCAATAATGCATGAGTGAATTGGAGTTAAGCTGTAGATACATTACCTATCTACATTACTTATGTATAGGGTAGTATACAATTGGAAATGAAGAATTTGAATCTAACACAACCATAAGAAAAAATACTTGTGTGAAGGCTCGTGTTTAAGATCATAACAGTAATCAAAACACAAATAAGGTGCCAATCCTTGGCAAATTCTTCAATTTCCCATAAAATGCATGAAAAATCCCTAATTTTCATATGATATAAATCCTAGGTTGTTGATTTAAAATGTCAGGTAAGAAATTCCTTAAAATAACAACTGTAATATGTTTTGGAGTGATCAAATTGCACTAAAAAAAACAATAATGCCCTAATTCCTTGCCAATCAAAATTTATATAAACTTCAAGGTGATTTCAATACCATGCGTGCATGTGTAGGTTGAGTGTGTTTTTTAGGTTAAATCAATATGAGCTTTACACAACTACTATCAGCAACAAAGAAACAAACAAAATCACGTATAGAACCACCTTCACAATCATGTTCATTTTATATCATGATTTTTACAATGATGCATGCAGGAGCGATTTAGGGAGAATAATAATCCATCAAAGTGAGAAGAAGGTACATACCTCTCATTGTTGATGGTGATAATGACGTATGGGTGCAAGGTTATGTTTGGTAAGGGGTAAGTAGAGAGGAAATTGTGCATGTGAGGAACAAAAAAGAATGAAGGAGTGCAGGGGATTCGACATTATGTGCGCATATATATGGAACGGTAGATTAAACTGTACATAGGTCGTGTAGAATGACTCGTGACTACTTAGAACGTCAGTTTTTTTGCACAAGTAGTATACACTGATGTACACAGCTTGTGTTTATCCACTCATGACTGGTTAGAATGTCAATTTTTTAAATTTTGAATATATACAACCTGTATATACGGGTCATGTACAATCACTTACAACTCCATAGAAAGTTTGAAAACCAAAAACAATTGTACACAACCTATATATACGGGTGGTGTACTACCAACCATGACTCTACGAATGTTGAAAAATGATACACTACCAAAGTACATGGGTCTTGTACACTAGTGGTGTATACTAAAAAATAAGTGCGAAAAATTCCACTAAGTGTTGTATCACGTGAAAGGCATGATAGAATCTACTTACCTTCGACACTTAGAAAGTGTATTTACCCCTCAAATCTTACTTGTGGATGCTCTTTCCCACGCTTAGCTTAAAAGCACAAATTCCTCTCTTGACTGCTACTCTACTATCTACAACATTAGGTAAAGCTAGGATAGAAAAGAAGAAAAAAAAAGAAACTACATTTCCATGTCAGAAATGGGCTACACCCCATGAAACATTATTGTTTTATGTTGTTGGCTCAACATTCTTCACTTTCTTCAAAATCAAGGAGGGTCAAACCAGGGTTTCTTGGAACTATAAGTGTTATTGTTAGTTTTCTTAAGCCACCTTCCACAATGCACTCATGTAGTAGCCCCAGGTTAGGTTAAAATCGCAGCATTGTCTTTGCCCTCCTTTTGTGGAGACCATGAATCATGAGACGTCTTTACACTTGGTTTCAACCAGTAATGTGTATCAGGTGGTTCAACATCATCACTTAAGTATTGGCTATTTTTGTCACTCTTCACTTGTTCATCCCCATCTAGACTCCTCAACACTCTCTTTTTGTAACTTGTTGTCGACATCTTAACAACCATTTTGCTCACCCTTAACTCTAAGTATTAACTTGCCTTATTCTACATTAATGAGTGCTCTGACTGTGGCAAGGAATGGTCTGCGAAGAATCAAAGGCACATCCCTGCCCTCATCCATTTCCAGGACTACAAAGACTACAAGATATATGAAATTTCCAGCCATTAACATAATATCTTCAATCATCCCCTTAAGGATCTTTACAGAGCGATCGCCAAGTTAGAGACTCATGCGAGTAGGACGAGGTTCGGCTAGGCCTAATTTCTTGAAAATGGAGTAAGACATAATATTGATACTTGCCCCTATATCAGCTAGGGCCTTGTCCACAGATAGTTCTCCTACTACACATGGAATAGTGAAGCTCCCAAGATCCTTAATTTTGAAGGCAATCTATTCTGAATGATTGTGGAGCAATTTGCTCCCACTTCAATTGTGGATACATCTTCAGTTTCCTTTTGTTAGATAAGGGTTTCTTGAGGAACTTCGCATATTTAGGCATTTGAGAGAGTGCTTCAACAATTGGTATATTTATATGGAGCTAGATAGGTCAAGAAACTCACCAAACTACTCCTTGTCTTTACGCTGGTGAAGACGAGCATGATAAGGTATCTTAGGCACATACTCTCTCATTGTTGGAGGTTGCCTCTTCCCTGGTTCTTTCTTCTCAAGTTCTACCTCCTCATTCTCAAAAGACTAATTGTCTTATTTCTTTGCTTAAGCTCCTTTTCAAATTATAACTTCTTCCTACTTCTCAAAGATACACATTCACCTATTCCTTATGATTGTTCTCCGTGTTACAAGAAGTAAGTCTATTTGTCTTTCGAAAAGTGTCTTGGCTAGTTGGCTAATTTGCTTTTCCAGGTTATGAATTGAGGCTTCATGATTCATGTGCCTTGCATCTAAACTCTATGGATCAGGTCATTAACTCATCCAAGTTGGATTTCTTCTTAGGCTGGGGTTGTTGATTTGAAGATGATGGCATATGTTGGTATGGGGTAGTGGCCTTTGAAATCCTAATGGGAAATTATGCATTATGACTGCTCCAAAAGAAATGAGGATGATTTCTCCATCCGAGGTTGTATGTGTTGCTGTATGGATTGTTTTGCTATATATTCTGATTACCTAGATAATCTACTTGCTCAGGCTATTATAGAGAGTAGCCACTGTCATATGTCCCTTCATGATAAAAATATGCTTGTGGTGGTTTCTTGATGCTCATAGCCTGCTGCTGAGGGCGTCCGTCTTTGCAATTATGGAGGTAAGTAAACTTACCTCATTCGCCCGTATGGTTCTCTGCTTCCTACGATTAGGGATGTTCACGGTTCGGTTAATCGGTCCGTGATCCTATTTTTTGATCCTAACCGTAATAATCGGATTTTAATATCCTGATCCTAAACCAATCCATTATGAACAAATAACCGCCTTAACAGTTAACCAATTTTTCGGTTAATTTTTTCGATTTTTGGTTTTTGACCGTTTAACATAATGGTTGTGCAAATTTTGCATTTAACCATATTTTTCAATATGTCCGTAAAAAAATTAGAGTATTTTTTTGTATAATTATATTAAAAATATAAATTAACAATGTAAGACATGTAAAATAGTTATTAATATATATCGGTGCCATCAAGACAATCATCATAATAGCTTTTTACTCATGTGTTCTTATCAACCTTGATCAATTGAGCTCGATGGAAAATCTAAATCAAACACCACCATTCCAATTTTCAAACATATATGCATTTGTTTCTTATCTGAATCATTCATTTTAACATAATTCGTATTGATAACACTAAAAAAATAATTATATGGGCATATTATAAATTATATATATTTATAATTAGGATCGGTTAACCGAATCCATCGGTTTCTAGAATCTAAAAATCGAAACCGAAAACCTAAAAAAAAATACTAATCCCGAACAAACCGATGGATCGGTTAACCGTTTTTTTCGGATTTGTTTCCCAATTTCGGTTTGGTTATCCTAAACATTCGTTTTTTTTACACCCTTACCCACGATTGTTTTCCCACTGGTCATTGTTTCTTGCCATGTCTTCAAACAATTTGAGGGATTCTTCTAGGGTCTTTGAATTTAGAGTACCACCAGCTAATGCATCAAATAGCTAGCGAGTCATTTGATTCAGACCATTATAGAACATTTACTTGTAGTCATGATGGAAGTTGATGATGTGGGCATCTTCTAAGTAGCTCTTTCCATCTTTGCCAAGCATTAAAAAGAGTTTATGAATCATTATAACAGAAAGATGTGACATCATTCTGAAGCTTAGCAGTCTTGCAAGGTATAAAGTAGTCATCTAAGAACTGCTTAACTCTTTCATCCCAAGTAGTAAGTGTTCATGGTCCTAATGATGCCAGCCAAATTCTTGCTTTCCCTCTTAATGAGAAAGGGAACAATCTAGTGAGGTAGCATCATCATCAACCCCATTCATTTTGCAAGTTTCATATATTTTCAAAAATGTTTGGATGTGAGCATGGGGATCTTCGTCTGGTAGACTATCAAATTGACAGTACCGCTGTAAAAGTTAAAGCATAATCCCTTTAATTTCAAAATTGTTCTCTCCGACTGGAGTCTTTGCAATGGTAGGCCTAGTACCCCCGAGCGATGATTATCCATAATCTATATTTGTCCTTCCTGCATTTGGATCTGCCATAATGGACCTTACTCTTGTTCTTCTTATTTTGATTTTATATTGATACTCTTCTCCTCAAAATCCTCTTCTTTAGTCTTTGGATCTAATGGTTCCTTTTCAATATGCAACTCCCTCTAATTACCCATAGTGGCACTTCTTAATCTCATGTGAAACGTCTTCTCAATCTCAAGATCTAGATCAAGAATTTTTTTATGAAGAATTTATGGTCATACACTACAAGAGATAACAAGTGGATTAGAGTCGTATAATATAATATAGAGGAGAAAGAGATAAATTGAAAGATAAAATAAATGACCAACGTAATAGTAACTAAGGCTTTCCTAATATTGCCAGATACTCAGCAACTTGCCAAAAACTTTCATGTGTATGATCACAAAGTTTACAAATTATAATTCTATTAATTCTAGATCCACACAAGATAGGCACCTATCATATAATACAGGAAAAAAAACCTTAGATATCGTTATAAGGATCTAGATGCAGCTATCAGTACTAACCTTTTTACTATTATCCAGTCAAATATATCATAATTTGTATATTAATCCAAACGATAATTATAATTAAAATTAGTTCCAAAAGCCTTAAATGAATGATGCATTTGCTTTTCTTAAAATTAAGCAATTCACAAGCTATGTCCCTAATTTTGATCCACCCTGCAAATTCAATTGAATAATTCTTCAGTTTTGAACTGTCAAGTTACTTAGTTAAATTAATTACTCCCTTCAATTTAATTAACTACTAATTCTATGGGAATTTCTTCATTCACTAATGTCAAATTAGAATCGAATAAAGCTTATGAACCCTAATTGAAGAAAACTAATCTTCAGAGGCAAAAAGTTGGAAAAACCTTATTGCTCGGCGAATAACACATCTTCACTCGTGAGAGATCTATTTCATTAAGTGGAATCTTCTTTCTAATTAATAGAATTCAAGTTTATAGTGATCCAAGCCTAAAATCATCACAAATAACAATATACATCATGAAGTAAATTCAAAAACAAAACTTTATCCAATCAAAAAGCAAATATGTACATAAGGCTAGGGTTTCTCAAAACTCAAGACATAACAAAACTACTCTTCCATGGAAAAGTTAACAACAATAATTATAAAGGAAGAAATGGGAAAAATCAAGATGATAAAACCTTTGTAGTAATGCTGTTTATGAATCCCTGATGCTGTGCAACAAATTTCTCCTGAAAAATCTCTCCAAAATGTGTACTTTAGGGTTTAGGAATGAAATATCGATGGTTCAAATTCTTTCCAAAACGAAACGAAGCACCTATATATAGTGTGACATTGTACACGATATGTGTACATAGGTTGTGTACATTGGAACAATACGCAAATTCACTGCTTAACATTTGTACACGACCCCAATGTAGACTACTCATCTATAAAGGCATGTATACTGGTAATCCATCTTTTTCTTCACCTCGTACTCCAATAAATGTACACTGGTCGTGTATTCTCAATAGTATACTCTTGACTTTGCTATAAAAATTCCAAACTTCATCAAATCTTCGCTTATTTTGTTTTCAATCCTCTAAAAAAGCTCAATTATTCCTCATTGATCCTTGAAATGAATAATTCATTTAATCAGCATCATTTTCTTTGGTAAATCAACAAAATATCACACAAAAATTTGACCAATAAGACACGATTATGAAGGGTTTTAGGACACTTATCACTATACAAGTTTTAATTGTCTAAAAACCTTTTGATAACTAAGGAAATACAAATCTCCACGGTCTACTAGAGCCGTAAAGAATCAATATCCCCACCATATAGTAAATTAAGATAGATAGCTTACATATTTCAAAATTTCAAACCATCATACAACTAATCTAATGCTAAACTTATCTTATACATTACATAATCTCTAACTTAACTATTAAGCAAATGGATTACATTCTAAGTTCTTCTTCTTATCTTCAAGTTATCACACAATCCTAGCCTATTCCTGATGCTTTCCTGCATAAGAACTATAGAGGTGTGAGCCAATCCATAGCTCGGCGAATAACAAGACCAGATCACACATCAAACAAATGCCAACAAATTTTATTAACAAGCATATGTTATGCAGCACTCAACCATATGACATGCACAGGTTTAGATGACAGGAATCCAAACTAATGGAGATTTACACCCTCTCTTGGTGGTTGAAGGATCGATACTAGCATCACGCCTAGAAGAGACTAAGAAGTAATGAAGGAGGATTTCTTTTAAAATCATTTGTTATATATATATAATTAACATAAACTTAGCTTTACTTGTTTATTGTTTATATATATACATTTATATATCTATATTATAAACACGAACTCAACTTCGCCTTAGAACCTCATAAACCCCTTACGTATTAGTATCCCGGGCCAATTCTCACACATGCAAAATCTTTCGTGTCTACTTAGTTCTTGGAGAGTTAACGGTCCAATGGTATCCAATTGAAGAAACAGATTCACTGGCATAACTTAACATCACCATAGAACTATAATGCTATAACATAACGTGCATACTTCATAAATGTTAATGCAAGTTATGCTATCATGCAATGCATGATTGTTTGATTAATTAATAAGATAATATTAAGTCCATTTATTAAAACGACCAATCAATTGACAAACATTCATCAACAAGACAACTTAGTTATTATAAGCAGCAAGTGATCACTTTTATTTTAATAAATTATCACACATTACAATCATCAAACAACATAAAAATGCCCAATCCCCACAAATTTTTCAGTTATGTTTATCTTGAAATAGGTGCAACTATATTACAAGCACAAACAAGGTAATAAAGTAAAAGTTTCCCACTTGACATCCTGGTTAATCCATAATAACCTCTTGAAATACCCAAAGGTTGATCCAATCTTCCTATGAGAAAGAAACTAATACACTCAAAGCCTTTCTTATTACACTCTTTATCAATTTTTTAGCATCTAAATCCATTCTTAATTCATTATTATACATTTGTTCAAAACATAGACTAATATTAAAACCTATTTGATCAAACACTAAGTAGGAACTCCACCACAGCTGCGAAAATCACCTCGCCAAGATACGAACAATTCTCCATTGTCTATCAAATTATCTCGTTTTATTTGTTTATAAATCATTTCTTATAACGACATTATCATTTTGTCATTTACCTTTAAGTTTTGAATAAATCATTAACCTTTGGGAAAATACCCATTTATCTTATTAAACCACATTTGAAACAACATAATCCCTTTATCATTTAAGTCTAACACACTACAATTATATCTAAGTCATTTACAAGTTAAATCTATATCAACTTAACTTACCCAGGTTGATTAGACTTAACCTGTAAACCATTGAAATTTCGGTTAAGTTTTAAGCTTAATATTAGAATTAAAAGTCAATCGGAGACCCTAAAGGTCAACAAAGATTAATACAAACCCTATAATTTAGATTCGGTATTCCCGTATTCTTTAGTCATAAAAAATAAAGTTGAAACAATTAGTGATAATATTTCGTAATAATATAAAAAAACGTAAAAATATCATATTTGTGAATTCCGAGTGTTATTCGGACCCAAACGGGATCAGTTTTCGAAAAGTGTGTCATGGGGCTCGGAATAGTAAAAATATTCCGATAACACCATCAGGACCGAAATAATACAAGGATTTCAAAAATATCAGTTTCGTAATTTTTCGGTAACTAAAAATAACAGATATCACAATTATACGTGTATTTTCTTACTACCGGTATTTTATTCGTCACATCTACTTTACATTACATTACTCATTACTATTCTATACTATTCAATTATGTCTGCTTTTTCTAACACCTACTCTTACACTCTATACGCCTATTATCTTTACTTTTTATCTTTCTCAAAACTTTATATCGCATATATCTTACATATTATTACATTTGATTAACAAAAGTACAAAAATTATCATCTCTCCTCCTCTCTTCTTCATGTGGTCGGTGCACCCCCACCCCCTCCCCTACTCCCTCTTTCTTATTTTTTTTCAATTTTTTTATTTAAATAACTCAAAATTCACTCATCATTTTCCTATAAATACCCCCCTCCTATTTCACTTCATTCACACATTTAATACCCACATATTCACTACCAAACTCTCTCAAAATTACCTCTCAAATACTTTCCCAAAACTCTCCTAAATTTTTCTTCTCAAAAACTCTCTTCTACTCATACCAACACTATCACCGCTCTTACTTTAGGTAAGAAATATTCTTCAATCCCTCTTAAAATGTCATGTAACTTTACATGACCATGGTGTGAATTTTCTAAACTAATTGTCATGGAAGCTACACTATGTTCATGTATTGTTCTAGTTCATGAACTTCCATATTTATATTTTTATGTTATGTTGATTTTATATCTTATATTATGCTAACTTCTTATATATATCTAACTAAATATAATTTTGTATCTATATATATAATCTTTAGAGCATATAAACTCACTTGTGATTTATTTACTTCCATGCAAAGCAATTTATTTATTTTCTTTCTTTGCAATTTATCTACTTCATGTTGTTTTAAGACTAGTCCCTAGTCTTAGACTTGTCCTCATCAAGTCAAAATAACCTTTTCTTTCATTTCTTTATTCTTTTTGGGACTAGTCTATTCTTAGTCCCGGGATACTTTGATGAAGTAAAGGTTCCCAATACTTGATATTTCTATTAACTTGCTTATTATATTATTTATCATGTATTTCTTATGTTTTCATATTTTCATGATTTTATATTCATGATCATGCATGAACATATTCAACAAGATAAAAAATGAAAGGTTTTCTTAAACAAAAAGATAGAAGTTCTTTTCCAAAATAAATTTTGTCATGTAACAAATGATATTTCACAAAGACTTAAGAATTTATCTTAGCAAATCTCTTCAAAAAATCTAGAGGAGTTCATCATAAGTTTTAGTAACAAAAGAACATAGGAATTTTTAAATAAAGTAGATATATTATACATACACTTTACAAAACCATAGAATGGAGAAGTTTTCTTTAAAAATTAAAATTTCAAGTTATCGTTTAAATGAAAGTTTTACTAAACTTCATTTAAGAAAGTTTCACAATTACTGTGGAATATAAAGAAATAGACTAGTTTGACAAAACACCAAGAAAGTTTCTTTCATAAGGATAAAATGATTTTAAAGAATAAAATTAGTAAATAACTTACAAAATCATCTTAAGTAAATAAACTTTAGGAAAGGTTAAGAAAAGTGTAAAGTTTGATAAATTTTAACTACTCTCAAATAGTATTTAAAAACTACTATCTCAATCTCTTGAAATTAAGCTATAAAAAAAACTTAGAAAAACAAAAATCATCCTTTCGAAATATGAGAGACAAAGGAAATAGAATTAAAGAGGGGAAAATACTCACTTAAAATAATTTAAGTAATTTTCCAACAAACTAAGTGGAAATTTTCAAAAGTTTTGCTTTTTCAAATTCTTAGAAAACATTGCTTTTACAAAAATCATAGTTGAAACAACTTCATTAAATTCATGCACGTGATATGAGTCAATATATATATATATATACATTTTAAAAGTTTTTCCAACCATAATCATATCTATATTTTGGTACAAGTATTTTTTTGATAAAGAAAAGTTTACAAAGTTAAGTTTTGCAAACAAGAATTTTCGTATGAATCTATACCCGACGGTTTCGAGACCTAAATGGCTTTTTATGATAAGGATAACCTTAGAAATTGATATATTTTTTCGAATATGTAAAAAACGACATATTATATGCGAGATTCCGAGTTAAAATGAGCAAGTTATGGCTATTTTAAGTTAGAATTTCCACCTATACGAATTTTATCGTAACTAGAAAATAGAGTTAGAAGTTTTAACTAGAAATTCCATTGAATACTCATTTTGGGTATTTATTTTGTTTAGGAACCGACGAAGATGATGTATACTACCCCGAGGACTACTTCGACCGAGTGAGTCTACTTCCATTATTTTTCATGCTTATGTTTGTGCTTGTAAATTTAGTTGCACTAGACTTAAGAAAAGATAAAATTGAAGATATATGTATGGATAACATGTTGAAAGAACACTAAGTATATCAAGGCACGAAATGCTTGTAATAAATTATATGATTATTAGCACGTTGAAGTGTCTGAAATTGGTTGATCACTTGCGAGAAATTAAAATATAATGGCTAGGCTCTAAATAAAAGTTGATACAAGCACTTCATATGTTGAGTCATATTGCATTCGCTATTATGCAATCAGTGGGACAAGTGTATGATAGTGGTGGTAGGCATAACCGGTATATTATGTATGTGGCAAGTATGAGCCGGTAAAAACTACATAAATTGATGGCTAGTAGGTAGGGGTGTGCACGGTACGGTTCGGTTCGGTTTGTATCTCGAACCGAACAACATCATAATTTACGATTTGGTTTTTCTTTTAAATTCGAACTTAACTATACGGTTTGGTTCTTAATTTTTTTGAATCGAAAAAAAAAACGGTCCGGTACGGTTCGGTTTGCGGTTCGAACCATTTTTTTATAAAAATAAAAAATATATTCTATCGAAAAAGTGCAATTACATATTTCTTATCACTGATGCAAATATAAACAATAATATTTAAAATTAATCATTTATCAAATAAACATGCAAAACTTATAGGAAGGAAAATATTTCATCCATTATAAAATTATAACTATGACTAATCTCATTTTTCTGAATTATCTTAAACTATAATGATATACTAGACTTTATCTCAATATAAGACATAAAATGTAATTCGTTGTATGCTTCTAACTAACATATTACCAATTAATAAATCAATAAGTAACTAAATAATAGAACTAGATTAATTAGTAAGACAAATGGAAAATAAATATGCAGAAGTTAGAATACTAGATGTTAAATTCTAAAATCTACCTTACTTATAGATAACATAACAATTAAAACTTATTATAAGAAAATCTAATTTTATTCTAATGAATAACACATATCTAAGTAAAAAAATTTTACAACAATTAATTTTTTTAAGTTAGAATACTAGAGTTTAAATTTTAAAATCTATCTTACTTATAGATAACATAATAATTGAAAACATATTATGAAAAATCTAATTTTATTCTAATGACTAACACATATCTAAGTAAAAAAATTTTAAAACAATTAATTTATTAAAAAAATTATTTGTTTTTAAAATTTGTGACATAGATATGTACCATTGATAAAACAATTAAGAGTAAAAATAATATGTTTAATTTTTTTAATATATAAAACGGTTCGGTTTGGTTCGAACCATACGGTTCGGTTCATGGTCCCGAACCGAACCGCGAACCAAACCGTTTCAAAAAAGAACCGAAATTTTGGTTCGATTCGGTTCGGTCTGGTCCGGTTAGGTTCACGGTTCGATCGGTTTTTTTGCACAGCCCTACTAGTAGGAGCCAGTAATAACTACATGTATTTTTTATGGTGAATATAAGTCGGTAAGATCTATAAAAATGGTTTTTAAAAGAAGTAACGACCGTGATGGGCTAGAAATACCTAACCCCGAATGAATGGCGTAATTCATTCAACATATGATTCCCGAAAAATCATATGTATTGTATGCCCACGTGCTTGTTGCATTACAGTTGCTTATTTAATAAACTTGGTTATTATTTTGTTTTAAGTATGATTGTTAGGATTATACTCACTAAGCCTATAAGCTTATGCCCCTATAGATATTTGTATTCATGGGAACACCTGTTTTTGTACTCGATGTCTCCTCTTATCTGCATAAGTTTTCTTTTGGGAGCTTTTGAAGGAATATACTTGAAGGGTTAGACTAGAATTCCTTTAAAATCTTTTGATGTAGTTATTTAAATTATTGTAAATACAATTAGTTATTTTGATCCTTGAGTTTAGCGGGGGTATGCCCTTAAAATCATGCAATAGACCTATAATTGTTATTATTATGATCTATTATATTTCTAGATCTTGTATGTTCATTAT